>OX336401.1:75116275-75705939 GCA_946902985.2 Meconema thalassinum
GATGCAGCTCTCCTGTACTAGGAGTTTACTTGTAGCTTATCTTATACTCGATACTTCATCGTGCAGCGCCGCTGCGCTCACGGAACTGGATTGTTGTCGAAACAGTACCACGTTCTCCGGCGTCTCTGGTAAACTGAATGTGCTGTGATGCAGCACCTCCGTACGAGGTCTGTTGTAAACTGCATGCTCCTCCTGGCACGTCCAGGGTTTTTATACAAATCGGCGGCAAAAAGATAAAATCCGCGTCTTCTCCAGCACTAACTTTTGAAGTAATAGTCGTATAATTTTGAAAAATATATCTCTGGAACGCTCTTGTTCTAAACGTCAAATGGTATCTTTGATCATGAAAATCGATCGCACAATTCCAAGATATTAAATGATTTTGCTCTTCAGATACGTGGGTGTTGCGGTTTATTTTTCCATCCCTACCAACTCTGGTCTCGGGGAATTACTAACGACGTCATGCCACGTCGGCACTTCTTTCTTGTGCAAATATTATAAACTTTTTCCCCACACAAAAATCTCTATTCCAGAATGATCCAAAATGATGTGTTTCCTTCATTAATTAAATGCTCGCAAATGGCTTATTTCTAATTATTTCCCTTCTTGCGCAATTGCGAGGTTGTCATTTTATAGCTGAGTAAGGTCTATTTCCGAAACCTCTTCTCTCTTACACGCTGTGGAAAGTTTTTATCGTTCTATTTATAATCATGAGCCGGCTCCTTATCGATGCGTCAAGCATGATATCACGTCCGCATGACTAGTGGTCACCTATTCTTGCGCCACGTTATAACAGCCTACTTCTAAAATCTTCCCAAGTCATTCCAAATACTGAATTTTTTTCCTCTCTTCTTTTGCAAATTAATTATGGATTCGACGCTTGAACCAATAGCATATGAGTTCAGATCTCCCCAACTTAGATAAATAAATTTTCGAAATTTTGTGGAAATGTATTTAAATATTTTTCATAAAAATCTTATTTCTTGAGTGTCGAAGCCATCATAACACTTCTCAGTACCTTCTGGTCTTCCTTTACAAGCACTTCCCTTCTCTGGCTTGTTTTAGTCTCAACAGGGTTTCCATTCATTCCCTTTAAGCGGATGTCCACACTTAAAGTTATAAATCACTTGTCTCGTTCGGGTATTTCTCGGTCTCCTCACAGTCTGGCGTTACTCCAAACAGTGTCAGACAGTTTCCTTTTTCTCATTTCATGGGACTGGCGTTCTGCCTGTCTGTCTCTTTCTTCTCGGGTTATTCACTGTCAACATATATACATTCCCTTAAGGCTCTACGGGTGCGGTAAGGCCCTACCCCGTTACTCCTTCCTTTATTTCTGTTTTCTGGACTCAAAGTCTACAGAATTTCATTTTTCCTTACGAGAAAGGTCTATCCCTACCCGTCTCTTCTTGGTTCTCTTCCTTTTTCCCTCATCTCATATCAAGATGTCATTTTCCATAAAAAATCTTTTTTTTACTCTTCCAATTCCAGAGTTCCTCAAGATCCTCTCCTTTTCTTTTCTTTCTTTCATTCCATTTCTTCCTTCGAATCTTCCAGCTGTAAAACGCTTGTGAACCATCTTTCTCCAGGGGAATTTGCATTATCTCTAACCCTCTCATAGTTTCAATAGGGTTTTTATCATCTTGTAAACCTGCTACAATTTGCGGTTTTCTTCCTCTTTCATCATTTCTCTCAAAGGCATCTCCTCTCTTTCCTTCATTTTCTCCAATAGTCTCATCTTTTCCCTTGACGTTCTCTTTACTCTCATTTGAGTCTGTTTCGATTTTTCTTTTCTCGGCCCTCTTTCGTTGGTATTCCTGATATTTCATCATTAATTCAAGGATCTGTGCCTTCAATTGTTCTTCTTCCAATTTCATTTTGTCTTCCTCATTCTTATGACTTTCTTCTGGGCTATCCATTTCCCCAGGAATTATTATTTTGGTCTCCCCAACTTCCACTTCTTCTGTTATCACCCCCTTGTTTTGGGTTTTTCTCTTGCTCTTCATGCTCAGTTTTGGTATACGAATGGTCTTCTTTAATTTGAAACTCGTTTTCATTTCGACATTCTTCCTGACATGGAATTATAGTTTCCTCTTGAATTCCATTATTTTTTATTGAGGTAGCTTGATCTTTTTCTCCGTTTTCATAGGAGTCACCACGATTTCAGCTTCCCTTTCTATTTCTTCTTCTTCATAACCAATTTCGGGCTCTTGCACCATTATTTCTTTGCCTTCTACAATTACTGCTTTATTTTCAACTTGGATAACTACTTCATTTAACCTATGGTTCTGTGCTGGGATATCTCCCCTATACTTGTTTTCGGCGACTCGGATGAACCTATTTCCTAATGCTTCGAGACTACCTTTGATCTCATCCCGGGATGTCTGATACATTTCCCTATTGGACCCTATCTGATTTATTAACTCTTCTCGCACCCCTTGGATCTGGGTTACAAGTTCCCTTCTACACTCGTCTACATTCTCTTTAGAAATTTCTTCCATATTACTTAATTTGGTTTCCATAGAACTCAAATTTTTATTCAAAATTCCAAAATTTTCTTGACATTCAGTTTGGGATTTTAAAGTACTTTCCTTCAAGGTATTTATTTGGAACTGCAATCCTGACTGAAGTAACCCGTTTTCCTCTTTAATTTTACTTGTCATTTCCCCTTTAACATCATTTAACTTCATCTCCAACCCCGTGTCAAAACCTTGAAATTTTAAATCTATGTTTTCTTTTATACTTCCTTGGAGTTTATTTGATTCTTTTTTATTTCCTCAATTTCAGCCTTCATTGCCTCGTTATTTTCTTTACTGTCGGCTTTCAGTTCCTCTTTTGCAGCTATCAACTGTTTCTCAATGCTTTCCCCATTTTCCGTTTTCATTTTATCTATCTCAGCCTTCAGTTCACTATTCATGTTTATACTGTCGGCTTTGATAGATTCTAACTTATTCCCCATGTTAACACTATCAGTTTTAAGAGCTTCTAAATTCTGATTTATGGATTCGAAATCCTATTTGTTTGCACTCTGTTGGAGGTCCAATTTATTGTCTATAGTTTTGAATCTCTCTTTACTATCTGCCTTCATGGCCCCCAACGTTTCACTGCTGTACGTCTTTAGGGCGTTCAAGTGCCTCTGCATTTCCTCACTCAATGACATCTTATTATCTTAGCGAATACAGTGGGCTATTCTGTCCCATCGTCGGTTCATGCATGAGAGATGGTACTCTGAACTCTTGTGTCCCAATTTCCAAAATTCAACCTCAGTACGAGTGTTTACTAAAACGTGCCCTTCTGGTATACTCATTCAATATCAACATTTATGGAAGTGATTTAAAAATTCAAAAATTTTGAAAAACCATATTTTTCAAAAAATTTAAATTTTGATTTTTCAAAGAAAAACTCGAGTTTTCCCTGGAAAAACTCATCCCTACGTACTGGGCGCCATGTTATTAGAGTTTTAGGGGTTATGATAAAATCATACAAGCCCCACGTTGGAAATTGAACAAATAAAAATACTGACACTCCACTTCAAACTTGTTCAAAGTTGAACAAGGAATTCATATTAAACAATTATAAGATCATAATGACTGGTTTTCCAAAAACCAACAGACTTCTAATAAGTTTCACTTCCATATAGTGTCACTTCAAATTCTTTAAAATAAGAGCTCCAAACGGCTCGGTAATGTTTACCTACACTGTGTTATCAATTTAATACACATTCATTACTATTTACATGAGTATATCTTTTAATCATACATATGAAAATTACCAATGTTTGGTTAATCATCACTTAATTTTGGGCTTTCACAATGCTCATATGTTACCATCCCTCTCTCTTAAGTTAACAACTCACTACTGTGATTGGGAAAAATTTTGCGTACTCCCGAGCTACAGAAGACTACTGAACAAGTCAAAATTAAGGTTACTCCCGGAATCTAACGTCTTCAATAGAACTCGTGAATCACTGAATCATATAATAATAAAGTTAGGGATTTATCAATATTTGTCTTAAAAGACCATTATATTATAAGAAAGCAACGATCTGAACTCTGCAAGCGATAATTATTTATATAAAGGGACCTCGGTTCCAAGACCGGGTCGTTCAAACAATCTCTAAACACTTCTGTGTATTATAACTCAAACAGACCGTTCCCCGACCTACCGCAATACATTGAGGGTGAGGGTCTAGCCTTAACTACTTAGCGTGATTTATTGCAGGGAGACAGAGAGTTCACAGTCTCGCTTCTACAAGAGACTGGCTACCATCAGCTTTCCAATACAGCTGTTTCAAATGCAATTCTCTGAATGACAAGGCTTCTAATCCTGATTCTAAAACAACACATTTAGGCTCAACAGACCTATTCTCTTGGCTTCGGTATATAATAATTATGAAGTGTCCTCATTGGCGGGTAAGAAAAATTCAATAATACAACCAATATTAAGAGGCTTCAACACGGACGACTCTGGGTTCGATCCTTTCAAATGCCTCGGGAACAGTATCCCAATTTGGAGGACTTATACATTTGCGACTTAGGGCAGGCCTCGCCTATTACCAGCGCTCATTATACAACATAAATAGCACCATTTTTAACATCAACACACAATGCCTCGTGATCACTATCACAACTTTTGAGGACTTATCACAGTTCAATTACCACGACCAACTGTCCCTCATAATTAGTTTTACCGAGCATTTCAACGCATTCATAGCGTGACAAATTACTTCAATGCGCTACATGGCGCTTATACATTAATTAGCCAAGTTGCCTTCAAAGAACTAATAAATTCAAAATCAACGTTTGATCTTTATCTCAAATATATACTACTCTCCCTCCCTTAACAATAATAATTTTTACCATAAAGAACATGTATTCATAACATGTATTAATTCATTTAAAGGAGCTCGGAAGCTACTACTTTCAATATAAAATTCATCATAATATTCATTCATTTATATAATAATAATAATAATTATTATTATTATTATTATTACGCTTGCTTTCTCATATTTATATCATTTATCATTTACTCTGATATTTTACTGAATACATTCCCCAAGGGATTCATTTATATTTCACATATTTATTATATTTATTTCAAATTAATCGTTCAGATCGTGCACTCATTCTTTTACTTGTTATTAAACATCCCTACTCTCTCTTTCTCATGAGGATTATACGCTAATCTTCCCAAACACATATCATAATGAAATAGTTACTCACATGACTGTACGGTCAGCGACCGAATCCTCCAGCGATGGAACATCTTTACCCACTCACTGCTTTTTAAGCCATTTCCATGGTTACACTTACACTCAATGACACTTCATTAACAGCACATAAAATATTTACCTTAATCACTTGGAATATAATGAATACCATTTTGTATTCGTTTCACTTAACACAATACAAATTCACTAAAAATATTACACTTAAAAATTTCACTATGTTTATATTACATAACCATTTTATCACTTGGGCGTTAGTTATTCGCCATACACACGTGATTTCTTTTCTTTCCCGTTTCCAAGGGTGGCACTTATAGAACGTCGGCTTCCTAATCTGACGAGATGATGGAAAGTCTCGATCGAACTACACCTCACTGGAACTGCTGATCTTCAAATCCGGGGTTTGACTATCGGCTTTTATAACTTTACTGCACGATGTCGTTTCTTGCTAGACGCTAACTTGTTCGTCTAGATTAAAAGTCGGTCCTTAATGTATTACTATTACGGACGCTCGAATAGTTTATCGGTGACCTAGTATTTTCCTTGCATTACTTGCTATTACTTTAATTCGGAGCTTATTGGAGTCCTCCCCAATGTTTACTGTTCATTTGTCTACCTAGACAAAGCCTGGAACTACAATTCCTAATTTTAACGTCCTGCGCTCTAGTCCCTACATTTCCGGAACACTAGGCGTTACTTATTTTGTTCTACCCTGATCGGGTTCCTTAACGTCGATATACTTGTTTATTTCACTTTCCTTGGGTACTTCGAAACCTTATGATGCGTTGTTTCTTTAACTGAACTATTATTCGAGTACCTATCGCTTGTTATTTCTTCAAGTCCACAGCCTAACTTTGTCTGTACTAATGAACTTTAACGATAATGGTTTCTGCGTGCAGCATCTACGCGCTCACAAAAATAACTTGTTATACTTTGCGACACAGTATTACGCTCTCGGGCGTCTTTTATAACTGAATATACTTTGATGCAGCTCTCATGTACTAGGAGTTTACTTGTAGCTTATCTTGTATTCGATACTTCATCGTGCAGCGCCCCTGCGCTCACGGAACTGGATTGTTGTCGAAACAGTACCACGCTCTCCGGCGTCTCTGGTAAACTGAATGTGCTGTGATGCAGCACCTCCGTACGAGGTCTGTTGTAAACTGCATGCTCCTCCTGGTACGTCCAGGTTTTTTATACAAATCGGCGGCAAAAAGATAACATCCGCATCTTCTCCAGCACTAACTTTTGAAGTAATAGTCGTATAATTTTGAAAAATATATCTCTGAAACGCTCTTGTTCTAAACGTCAACTGGTTTCTTTGATCATGAAAATCGATCGCACAATTCCAAGATGTTAAATGATTTTGCTCTTCAGATACGTGGGTGTTGCGGATTATTTTTCCATCCCTACCAACTCTGGTCTCGGGGAATTACTAACGACGTCATGCCACGTCGGCACTTCTTTCCTGTGCAAATTTTATAAACTTTTTCCCCACACAAAAATCTCTATTCCAGAATGATCCACAATGATATGTTTCCTTCATTAATTAAATGCTCGCAAATGGCTTATTTCTAATTATTTCTCTTCTTGCGCAATTGCGAGGTTGTCATTTTATAGCTGAGTAAGGTCTATTTCTGAAACCTCTGAAACACGCTGTGGAAAGTTTTTATCGTTCTATTTATAATCATGAGCCGGCTCCTTAACGATGCGTCAAGCATGATATCACGTCCGCATGACTAGTGGTCACCTATTCTTGCGCCACGTTATAACAGCCTACTTCTAAAATCGTCCCAAGTCATTCTAAAGACTGTATTTTTTCCACTCTTCTTCTGCAAATAAATTATGGATTCGACGCTTGAACCAATAGCATATGGGTTCATTATGTGCACATATTATATACAACATTTTGTTGAAATCCAATTGATAGTGTAGAAGTTATATGCATTTAAGAATTGGACGTATCAGAAGACTTAACATTATTTTGGCAACACTGTCATGTATGGCCTCATGGAAATTAAACTTAAATAGTATTATCTACATGTTTGCCAATTTTGGAATAGCTCCCATGCATACCTTCCAAGATATCCAACATGGAGCTCAAATTTCTAGTGCGTTTTTTCAGCAGTTGGTAGCACTGACATCATTTTAAATATGGGCGTGAGATATTCCGGTATACATCTTTACTCATACTAAATTTGGTTTCAATTGCTGCAGCCGTTTAGGAGTTGATGGGGGGACACACACACACACAGGCAGACTGACAGAAGGACAGACAGACAGACAGACAGACAGAAGGACAGACAGACACACACTCATTTCCCGGATCGATCTCATAAGTCTACTTTTTCCTCATTTTTGCAAAATGTGAAAAGTAGGCTAAAAATATTACAGAATAATCAAAACTATCTTCAGTGAACGGAAAAAGGCAAAAACATAAAATAAAAGATCAGAAGAAAAAGTTCAGAAACTGGAAAAAAAGTAATACAATAGTGATATTCGAGGATCTAGATAGAGCAAACAGAAATACATTACTTCAATCACTCGTACATTCTATCAAAAAATCAATCAACCAATCATTCAACCACATGTTCAATCAATCAATCAATCAATCAACTCAAATAGAAAATAAAACAAAATGCATACACTATTTTACAGCCCCTTGAGATGTTTCTCATAACAGTTGACAGACAGTCGAAGTGAATATCAGTAGCACTTTTACTCTCCATCAAACTGTATGTTGACTGCAACCGGATCAGACATGAATTTTTGTGCACATTAATTCTCGATCTGACCCCATCAAACGTGTGCTTCCGTCTGGTGGTTCTCTGAGGGACGTGAGAACCCAAGTCAGCTAGCAAGTGGTTAGAGTCAATTCCACCATTTACCAGCTTCAAAAGGAATCTCACATCACCCAGTGTACGCCGACTGCTCAGTGGTGGAAGACCGTACACGTTGCAATAACTCCCATACTCACTTGTCAGCTCTATGGTACGATCGTCCACCCCTGTAACAGAGCCATTTAACAAATCACTTTTGCACACGTTCGAGGCGTCAATTTTATAAATTACAGAAAACACACACTAATACAGCCATCACAATTAACACTGGTTATCAGACAGATTCTACTTACACCCAGTGTAGACCGTGCTACATGAGCACCCGGAGAAAAACCTGTCTGCCTCCGTTTTGTCCAGCACAGATCTCACATGGAGTGACCGGGATTTGAACCACGGACCCAGCGGTGCTGCCGCCTAAGCCACGGAGGGTTTGTGGAATCTGTCTGTTAAACGGTGTTATTAGTGATAGCTGTATTCGTCTGTAATTCAGGTACGGACTGCAGACGGTCAATTTCAAGTAGTAGTTCCTAATTTTGCTACCAAATACCATCAACGTCACCTAGCTGTGAACTTGGCTACTAGATGCCACCGCCACCAGCTACTCGCAACGAACGTTGGAACTTCCCTTCCAAAGGAAAGCATACTGAGGGATGTTTAGCGCTCTTAGAAAATCCGACGACTCTTGCCGGCTTTGAACCCGCGATCTTAGCCATAGAAGTTCAGCATGCTACCAGTTACGTCACCGAAGCCGCTTCCCACAGAGTCAGATGGAAAACTAACTGTGATCTCGTTCAATGGTGTTGTCATGGCAACGTCTGATGGCTCATCCCTCATCAATTTAGTAGTGTTGTTCTAATTCCGAAATCATTTTGCTCATCCCTTGGCGTAATGGTGGGTCATATCAAAACTTCTTTCAGACGAAAGTTTTAGGTAATTATTAGGGGAAAATTGTCCATTTTAAGAGAGATATGATTGTTTCCCGAAAAAAAACACTTTCTCCCACCCCTTTGGTCAATGGTTGGTGCTATCAAAAATCTTTTCAAACATAAATATTTAGGCTTTATCCGACACATAGGCCTAGTATGAACTTTGAATGGATTCGCTATTTCAAATATTAAGAGTGTTATAGCGATATTTCACTTTTTCGAAAGAAAAAAAAAAGACCCCATTTTCACCCCTTTCGACCGACTGTGCCCATCAACAAACTCGACATATTATGTAAAAAATTCAAAGGGATTGATGCAAAATTGCGGTAGTTATCGTGTCCACAAGAAAGTGATATATGAACATCCCCGATTCTTGGATGTTACGGGTAAACTCGAGAACCACTGGATGGATTTTGATGCGGTTTTCACCATTCTGTAAAGGATATCTGGAGGATGATTTCTGTAGAAAAGAATTTATTTATGGTCGAAGAAAGCCGAGAAGTAACGATTTCAGCGGAAAAGTTGAAAAAAAAAACTGTCGTCCGAGCGCTTTGTAAGCTTACGCTGGGCAAACCGTTAAAAATATCTAAATACTATGAGTGTAAGAATTGTTCAGCATGAAAAGTTCTACAAAAAAGTCCGTGAGAGCATATGTGTATCTTCAATACATCGCCCACTATAAGTGTTTTTACGTTTTCATTTCTTCCAACAATTTCCATTCAGTTACTGAGGCGACAGTTTGCGAGCTAACTAGGGGCGAGTCTATCATCCCTGTTACAGCGTAGCCTGCGGGAGAACCTATTGCCCCAGATACAGCCAGCAGCAAACCGTTGAGTCGTGTTGAGTTAAGACCTCTGAGAAGGATGGTTGTGTTTGGAGTTTCCCTGGAAGTGCAACTCGGATTTTCTTCATTTCGCCTGTGGAACACAGTCAAGTTAAGATTGGACGGAAGGGGGATTTGAGTTTCATTCACCTCGTCATTCCCTGGAAGTGCAACTCTCATTTCGCCTGTGAACTTTTCGTTCCGCAAAATTCACAGTCAATTTAAGATTGGACGGAAGGAGGATTATATTATATTATACTGATTGGCGTATAATCTCTACTTAGTATAAAACCAAGTCCCGATTCGTGGATGTCATGGATCATCTCGAGAACCACTGAATGGATTTTGATGCGGTTTTCACCATTCTGTAAAGGATATCTCGAGGAAGGTTTCTGTAGAAAATAATTTATTTTTGACCAAAGGAGTCAAGCACTAACGATTTCAGTGAAAAGGTCGAAAAAATACTGGATTCCGTGTGCTTCTTAAGCTTTCGCTGGGGAAAGCGTTAAAAATATCTATGTACTATGAGTGTAAGAGTTGTTCAGCATGAAAAGTTCTACAAAAAAAGCTCGGGAGAGCATATCTCTATCTTCAATACATCGCCTACTATAAGTGTTTTTACGTTTTCATTTCTTCCAACAATTTCAATTCAGTTACTGAGGCGACAGTTTGCGAGCTAGCTAGGGGCGAGTCTATCACCCCAGTTACAGCTTAGCTAGCGGACGAGCTTATTGCCTGAGATACAGCCAGCAGCAAACTGTCGAGTCGTGTTGAGTTAACAACTTTAGAGAAGAGTGGTTGTGTTTGGAGTTTGCCTGGAAGTACAACTCGGCTTTTCTTCATTTCGCTTGTGAACTTTTCGTTCCGCAAAATTCAGAGTCAGGTTAAAATTGGACGGAAGGGGGATTTGTGTTTCATGCACCTCGCCATTCTTAAATTACGTCTGACAAGAATTTGTTGCACATGCATCTCTATGATAATATAATTAATAGTCCAGTCAGTGATTTTAACCCATCATGCCGAGACGTAAAATGGATATTGGTCGTTGTTCATTGACATGGAAAAATAAAGCGCTTATCACGTAATGCAATCATAACTGTTCCCGGGCGAAGCCGGGTCGGGTTGCTATTGTCCGTCCAGAGTTAAGAGTGTACTACGGGCTCTTATGGCACAAGCGTTGCCACGTCTAGCGAGTGTAGACGGGCAGCTATTGTACAGCAATCTACACGAGTAGTACAGCCCGCTGCCGGACTGAGTATCAGCAAGCTCTTCATCCCGACGGAATTTCGATCTTTCGCGCTATTATAATCTGCAACCTTTTACTATAATTCCCGTAAGAATAACAGAATTTGTAACAGTTTTTAATAAAGATAAAGACTGAGTTATTCCCCTAAGGAGTGGGGGAGCCGAGGATAGTAATTGATTTACATAACAATGCTTGCAACGGATTATAAATACTGCGACAATTTACTATTTATTTACATTGGCATTTTAGTTACGTACGATATGGCTATGACAAAACAATTGAAATGACATGAAAGCTAACCTGAGTCATCCGTTAGATATGGATCAAGTTTAATAAGAAATATGGCAATATATTCTCCAAGGTCAGCCTAGGTCAGTGACATGATACAAATCATCTGTCGCAACGACACCTACACAGATCCCAGTAAGTCACTTTCATCTGCAGAGGCGAAGAGAGTACCCGGAAATAACAGGTAATTCTGTTCTTATCATATGATACTCCACATATTATTACACGCGTAGATGAAAGATTTTTTTTACAATTTGCTTTACTTCGCACCGACACAGATAGGTGTTATGGCGACGATGGGACAGGAAAGGCTAGGGGTGGGAAGGAAGTGGCCATGACCTTAATTAAGGTACAGCCCCAGCATTTGCCTGGTGTGGAAATGGGAAATCACGGAAAACCATCTTCACGGCTGCCGACAGTGGGGTTCGAACCCACTATCTCCCGAATACTGGCGACTGCAGCTATCGAGCTCGGTATAGATAGATGAAAGAAAGTAAACAAAAAATTCAGTGGCACAACGTACATTGGACAATGAATGGCAAATACTACAGACTGATGTGGGAAATTTGCGACAATCTGTTCTTTAAAATATTTCTCAAAACAATCATTATCCATTTCATGAGCCTTATCGGATTATTTTACACAAAACTACAAGCTTCTCATTCGCCACAAATCGCGTAGTTTAACTGCATGAAAGTTCTGTTACACACATTATTTCAGGTGAGTATTAATAATAATAATAATACTAATAATAATAATAATAATATAATATCATCACGGGTTTTTCAAAAACGTACAGCAGCACTTTTCTCCTGATTCTTGGTCTTTATATAATTGGTAGACATTACAAACTATCTGTCGTTCTCTGCGCCTTAAAATTTCCCCGGGTTTACGTTTCTCAAACGGAACAACAGCCATATCTTTAATGCCACTTATACCTAAATCACAATTATTTTTATATTACACAAAACGATCCTTACCCTCCAACACTGTTTCAAATATCTTGGAGAGATCTGGACTCGTGCCTTCAGTGAAGAGCTAAGACAAGTACTACAGCGTGCGCGCTGTTCCATCCAGCGCGCAGACTCTGCTGTCAGATACATTACAAAATCATGTTGCATATCAAGAATGCAAGAATTACATATCATTAAATGAATGCTGAGGATCATGTACTATCCACCCATGACCATTAACCTATTAAATACCATAGCGAAAATCCAGTTTTAATGAATTCGAAGTCATCAATTCTGGGGGAGTCCGCTAAATGTAAAAGCCCATAAGAGACCGTAGTACACTCTTAACTCTGGACGGACAAAATAGTATATATATGAATTATATATAAACTTTTCAACTGACGGTGGTTTTGGGGTCTAGGGGATGTGAAACGCGAAGATATGTCGAAATTTTCCGGAAGTCGAAACATGGTAGCTACCGGCAATTCTTCTAGGTTTGTGCCGTGTCTTGTGTGGGGTTTCGCCTAGGACACCAAGCTAGGCTCATCGGCGGGCTCTTGGTGTCCCCGCCCGGACCCCCACAGGAGTGACGAACTGCGCGCCACCTCCCTTTAAATAAGGTGCAACTGCACCACTTGACTACGAGAACTAAAAGCTAAAGCAGCCTTAACCTCCCTATGAAGGCTTCCAAAAAATATGGTATATTGGCTTTCACGGCCGGTGAATTAAAACTCAGCAATTCTTCTAGGTTTGTGCCGTGTCTTGTGTGGGGTTTCGCCTAGGACACCAAGCTAGGCTCATCGGCGGGCTCTTGGTATCCCCGCCCGGACCCCCACAGGAGTGACGAACTGCGCGCCACCTCCCTTTAAATGAGGTGCAACTGCACCACTTGACTACTAGAACTAAAAGCTCAAGCAGCCTTAACCTCCCTATGAAGGCTTCCAAAAAGATGGTATATTGGCTTTCACGGCCGGTGAATTAAAACTCAGCAATTCTTCTAGGTTTGTGCAGTGTCTTGTGTGGGGTTTCGCCTAGGACACCAAGCTAGGCTCATCGGCGGGCTCTTGGTGTCCCCGCCCGGACCCCCACAGGAGTGACGAACTGCGCGCCACCTCCCTTTAAATAAGGTGCAACTGCACCACTTGACTACGAGAACTAAAAGCTCAAGCAGCCTTAACCTCCCTATGAAGGCTTCCAAAAAAGATGGTATATTGGCTTTCACGGCCGGTGAATTAAAACTCAGCAATTCTTCTAGGTTTGTGCCGTGTCGTGTGTGGGGTTTCGCCTAGGACACCAAGCTAGGCTCATCGGCGGGCTCTTGGTGTCCCCGCCCGGACCCCCACAGGAGTGACGAACTGCGCGCCACCTCCCTTTAAATAAGGTGCAACTGCACCACTTGACTACGAGAACTAAAAGCTCAAGCAGCCTTAACCTCCCTATGAAGGCTTCCAAAAAAGATGGTATATTGGCTTTCACGGCCGGTGAATTAAAACTCAGCAATTCTTCTAGGTTTGTGCCGTGTCTTGTGTGGGGTTTCGCCTAGGACACCAAGCTAGGCTCATCGGCGGGCTCTTGGTGTCCCCGCCCGGACCCCCACAGGAGTGACGAACTGCGCGCCACCTCCCTTTAAATAAGGTGCAACTGCACCACTTGACTACGAGAACTAAAAGCTCAAGCAGCCTTAACCTCCCTATGAAGGCTTCCAAAAAAGATGGTATATTGGCTTTCACGGCCGGTGAATTAAAACTCAGCAATTCTTCTAGGTTTGTGCCGTGTCTTGTGTGGGGTTTCGCCTAGGACACCAAGCTAGACTCATCGGCGGGCTCTTGGTGTCCCCGCCCGGACCCCCACAGGAGTGACGAACTGCGCGCCACCTCCCTTTAAATAAGGTGCAACTGCACCACTTGACTACGAGAACTAAAAGCTCAAGCAGCCTTAACCTCCCTATGAAGGCTTCCAAAAAAGATGGTATATTGGCTTTCACGGCCGGTGAATTAAAACTCAGCAATTCTTCTAGGTTTGTGCCGTGTCTTGTGTGGGGTTTCGCCTAGGACACCAAGCTAGGCTCATCGGCGGGCTCTTGGTGTCCCCGCCCGGACCCCCACAGGAGTGACGAACTGCGCGCCACCTCCCTTTAAATAAGGTGCAACTGCACCACTTGACTACGAGAACTAAAAGCTTAAGCAGCCTTAACCTCCCTATGAAGGCTTCCAAAAAAGATAGTATATTGGCTTTCACGGCCGGTGAATTAAAACTCAGCAATTCTTCTAGGTTTGTGCCGTGTCTTGTGTGGGGTTTCGCCTAGGACACCAAGCTAGGCTCATCGGCGGGCTCTTGGTGTCCCCGCCCGGACCCCCACAGGAGTGACGAACTGCGCGCCAACTCCCTTTAAATAAGGTGCAACTGCACCACATGACTACGAGAACTAAAAGCTCAAGCAGCCTTAACCTCCCTATGAAGGCTTCCAAAAAAGATGGTATATTGGCTTTCACGGCCGGTGAATTAAAACTCAGCAATTCTTCTAGGTTTGTGCCGTGTCTTGTGTGGGGTTTCGCCTAGGACACCAAGCTAGGCTCATCGGCGGGCTCTTGGTGTCTCCGCCCGGACCCCCACAGGAGTGACGAACTGCGCGCCACCTCCCTTTAAATAAGGTGCAACTGCACCACTTGACTACGAGAACTAAAAGCTCAAGCAGCCTTAACCTCCCTATGAAGGCTTCCAACAAAGATGGTATATTGGCTTTCACGGCCGGTGAATTAAAACTCAGCAATTCTTCTAGGTTTGTGCCGTGTCTTGTGTGGGGTTTCGCCTAGGACACCAAGCTAGGCTCATCGGCGGGCTCTTGGTGTCCCCGCCCGGACCCCCACAGGAGTGACGAACTGCGCGCCACCTCCCTTTAAATAAGGTGCAACTGCACCACTTGACTACGAGAACTAAAAGCTCAAGCAGCCTTAAACTCCCTATGAAGGCTTCCAAAAAAGATGGTATATTGGCTTTCACGGCCGGTGAATTAAAACTCAGCAATTCTTCTAGGTTTGTGCCGTGTCTTGCGTGGGGTTTCGCCTAGGACACCAAGCTAGGCTCATCGGCGGGCTCTTGGTGTCCCCGCCCGGACCCCCACAGGAGTGACGAACTGCGCGCCACCTCCCTTTAAATAAGGTGCAACTGCACCACTTGACTACGAGAACTAAAAGCTCAAGCAGCCTTAACCTCCCTATGAAGGCTTCCAAAAAAGATGGTATATTGGCTTTCACGGCCGGTGAATTAAAACTAGCAATTCTTCTAGGTTTGTGCCGTGTCTTGTGTGGGGTTTCGCCTAGGACACCAAGCTAGGCTCATCGGCGGGCTCTTGGTGTCCCCGCCCGAACCCCCAAAGTAGTGACGAACTGCGCGCCACCTCCCTTTAAATAAGGTGCAACTGCACCACTTGACTACGAGAACTAAAAGCTCAAGCAGCCTTAACCTCCCTATGAAGGCTTCCAAAAAAGATGGTATATTGGCTTTCACGGCCGGTGAATTAAAACTCAGCAATTCTTCTAGGTTTGTGCCGTGTCTTGTGTGGGGTTTCGCCTAGGACACCAAGCTAGGTTCATCGGCGGGCTCTTGGTGTCCCCGCCCGGACCCCCACAGGAGTGACGAACTGCGCGCCACCTCCCTTTAAATAAGGTGCAACTGCACCACTTGACTACGAGAACTAAAAGCTCAAGCAGCCTTAACCTCCCTATGAAGGCTTCCAAAAAAAGATGGTATATTGGCTTTCACGGCCGGTGAATTAAAACTCAGCAATTCTTCTAGGTTTGTGCCGTGTCTTGTGTGGGGTTTCGCCTAGGACACCAAGCTAGACTCATCGGCGGGCTCTTGGTGTCCCCGCCCGGACCCCCACAGGAGTGACGAACTGCGCGCCACCTCCCTTTAAATAAGGTGCAACTACACCACTTGACTACGAGAACTAAAAGCTCAAGCAGCCTTAACCTCCCTATGAAGGCTTCCAAAAAAGATGGTATATTGGCTTTCACGGCCGGTGAATTAAAACTCAGCAATTCTTCTAGGTTTGTGCCGTGTCTTGTGTGGGGTTTCGCCTAGGACACCAAGCTAGGCTCATCGGCGGGCTCTTGGTGTCCCCGCCCGGACCCCCACAGGAGTGACGAACTGCGCGCCACCTCCCTTTAAATAAGGTGCAACTGCACCACTTGACTACGAGAACTAAAAGCTCAAGCAGCCTTAACCTCCCTATGAAGGCTTCCAAAAAAGATGGTATATTGGCTTTCACGGCCGGTGAATTAAAACTCAGCAATTCTTCTAGGTTTGTGCCGTGTCTTGTGTGGGGTTTCGCCTAGGACACCAAGCTAGGCTCATCGGCGGGCTCTTGGTGTCTCCGCCCGGACCCCCACAGGAGTGACGAACTGCGCGCCACCTCCCTTTAAATAAGGTGCAACTGCACCACTTGACTACGAGAACTAAAAGCTCAAGCAGCCTTAACCTCCCTATGAAGGCTTCCAACAAAGATGGTATATTGGCTTTCACGGCCGGTGAATTAAAACTCAGCAATTCTTCTAGGTTTGTGCCGTGTCTTGTGTGGGGTTTCGCCTAGGACACCAAGCTAGGCTCATCGGCGGGCTCTTGGTGTCCCCGCCCGGACCCCCACAGGAGTGACGAACTGCGCGCCACCTCCCTTTAAATAAGGTGCAACTGCACCACTTGACTACGAGAACTAAAAGCTCAAGCAGCCTTAAACTCCCTATGAAGGCTTCCAAAAAAGATGGTATATTGGCTTTCACGGCCGGTGAATTAAAACTCAGCAATTCTTCTAGGTTTGTGCCGTGTCTTGTGTGGGGTTTCGCCTAGGACACCAAGCTAGGCTCATCGGCGGGCTCTTGGTGTCCCCGCCCGGACCCCCACAGGAGTGACGAACTGCGCGCCACCTCCCTTTAAATAAGGTGCAACTGCACCACTTGACTACGAGAACTAAAAGCTCAAGCAGCCTTAACCTCCCTATGAAGGCTTCCAAAAAAGATGGTATATTGGCTTTCACGGCCGGTGAATTAAAACTAGCAATTCTTCTAGGTTTGTGCCGTGTCTTGTGTGGGGTTTCGCCTAGGACACCAAGCTAGGCTCATCGGCGGGCTCTTGGTGTCCCCGCCCGAACCCCCAAAGTAGTGACGAACTGCGCGCCACCTCCCTTTAAATAAGGTGCAACTGCACCACTTGACTACGAGAACTAAAAGCTCAAGCAGCCTTAACCTCCCTATGAAGGCTTCCAAAAAAGATGGTATATTGGCTTTCACGGCCGGTGAATTAAAACTCAGCAATTCTTCTAGGTTTGTGCCGTGTCTTGTGTGGGGTTTCGCCTAGGACACCAAGCTAGGTTCATCGGCGGGCTCTTGGTGTCCCCGCCCGGACCCCCACAGGAGTGACGAACTGCGCGCCACCTCCCTTTAAATAAGGTGCAACTGCACCACTTGACTACGAGAACTAAAAGCTCAAGCAGCCTTAACCTCCCTATGAAGGCTTCCAAAAAAAGATGGTATATTGGCTTTCACGGCCGGTGAATTAAAACTCAGCAATTCTTCTAGGTTTGTGCCGTGTCTTGTGTGGGGTTTCGCCTAGGACACCAAGCTAGACTCATCGGCGGGCTCTTGGTGTCCCCGCCCGGACCCCCACAGGAGTGACGAACTGCGCGCCACCTCCCTTTAAATAAGGTGCAACTACACCACTTGACTACGAGAACTAAAAGCTCAAGCAGCCTTAACCTCCCTATGAAGGCTTCCAAAAAAGATGGTATATTGGCTTTCACGGCCGGTGAATTAAAACTCAGCAATTCTTCTAGGTTTGTGCCGTGTCTTGTGTGGGGTTTCGCCTAGGACACCAAGCTAGGCTCATCGGCGGGCTCTTGGTGTCCCCGCCCGGACCCCCACAGGAGTGACGAACTGCGCGCCACCTCCCTTTAAATAAGGTGCAACTGCACCACTTGACTACGAGAACTAAAAGCTTAAGCAGCCTTAACCTCCCTATGAAGGCTTCCAAAAAAGATGGTATATTGGCTTTCACGGCCGGTGAATTAAAACTCAGCAATTCTTCTAGGTTTGTGCCGTGTCTTGTGTGGGGTTTCGCCTAGGACACCAAGCTAGGCTCATCGGCGGGCTCTTGGTGTCCCCGCCCGGACCCCCACAGGAGTGACGAACTGCGCGCCAACTCCCTTTAAATAAGGTGCAACTGCACCACATGACTACGAGAACTAAAAGCTCAAGCAGCCTTAACCTCCCTATGAAGGCTTCCAAAAAAGATGGTATATTGGCTTTCACGGCCGGTGAATTAAAACTCAGCAATTCTTCTAGGTTTGTGCCGTGTCTTGTGTGGGGTTTCGCCTAGGACACCAAGCTAGGCTCATCGGCGGGCTCTTGGTGTCCCCGCCCGGACCCCCACAGGAGTGACGAACTGCGCGCCACCTCCCTTTAAATAAGGTGCAACTGCACCACTTGACTACGAGAACTAAAAGCTCAAGCAGCCTTAACCTCCCTATGAAGGCTTCCAACAAAGATGGTATATTGGCTTTCACGGCCGGTGAATTAAAACTCAGCAATTCTTCTAGGTTTGTGCCGTGTCTTGTGTGGGGTTTCGCCTAGGACACCAAGCTAGGCTCATCGGCGGGCTCTTGGTGTCCCCGCCCGGAGCCCCACAGGAGTGACGAACTGCGCGCCACCTCCCTTTAAATAAGGTGCAACTGCACCACTTGACTACGAGAACTAAAAGCTCAAGCAGCCTTAAACTCCCTATGAAGGCTTCCAAAAAAGATGGTATATTGGCTTTCACGGCCGGTGAATTAAAACTCAGCAATTCTTCTAGGTTTGTGCCGTGTCTTGTGTGGGGTTTCGCCTAGGACACCAAGCTAGGCTCATCGGCGGGCTCTTGGTGTCCCCGCCCGGACCCCCACAGGAGTGACGAACTGCGCGCCACCTCCCTTTAAATAAGGTGCAACTGCACCACTTGACTACGAGAACTAAAAGCTCAAGCAGCCTTAACCTCCCTATGAAGGCTTCCAAAAAAGATGGTATATTGGCTTTCACGGCCGGTGAATTAAAACTAGCAATTCTTCTAGGTTTGTGCCGTGTCTTGTGTGGGGTTTCGCCTAGGACACCAAGCTAGGCTCATCGGCGGGCTCTTGGTGTCTCCGCCCGGACCCCCACAGGAGTGACGAACTGCGCGCCACCTCCCTTTAAATAAGGTGCAACTGCACCACTTGACTACGAGAACTAAAAGCTCAAGCAGCCTTAACCTCCCTATGAAGGCTTCCAACAAAGATGGTATATTGGCTTTCACGGCCGGTGAATTAAAACTCAGCAATTCTTCTAGGTTTGTGCCGTGTCTTGTGTGGGGTTTCGCCTAGGACACCAAGCTAGGCTCATCGGCGGGCTCTTGGTGTCCCCGCCCGGAGCCCCACAGGAGTGACGAACTGCGCGCCACCTCCCTTTAAATAAGGTGCAACTGCACCACTTGACTACGAGAACTAAAAGCTCAAGCAGCCTTAAACTCCCTATGAAGGCTTCCAAAAAAGATGGTATATTGGCTTTCACGGCCGGTGAATTAAAACTCAGCAATTCTTCTAGGTTTGTGCCGTGTCTTGCGTGGGGTTTCGCCTAGGACACCAAGCTAGGCTCATCGGCGGGCTCTTGGTGTCCCCGCCCGGACCCCCACAGGAGTGACGAACTGCGCGCCACCTCCCTTTAAATAAGGTGCAACTGCACCACTTGACTACGAGAACTAAAAGCTCAAGCAGCCTTAACCTCCCTATGAAGGCTTCCAAAAAAGATGGTATATTGGCTTTCACGGCCGGTGAATTAAAACTAGCAATTCTTCTAGGTTTGTGCCGTGTCTTGTGTGGGGTTTCGCCTAGGACACCAAGCTAGGCTCATCGGCGGGCTCTTGGTGTCCCCGCCCGAACCCCCAAAGTAGTGACGAACTGCGCGCCACCTCCCTTTAAATAAGGTGCAACTGCACCACTTGACTACGAGAACTAAAAGCTCAAGCAGCCTTAACCTCCCTATGAAGGCTTCCAAAAAAGATGGTATATTGGCTTTCACGGCCGGTGAATTAAAACTCAGCAATTCTTCTAGGTTTGTGCCGTGTCTTGTGTGGGGTTTCGCCTAGGACACCAAGCTAGGTTCATCGGCGGGCTCTTGGTGTCCCCGCCCGGACCCCCACAGGAGTGACGAACTGCGCGCCACCTCCCTTTAAATAAGGTGCAACTGCACCACTTGACTACGAGAACTAAAAGCTCAAGCAGCCTTAACCTCCCTATGAAGGCTTCCAAAAAAAGATGGTATATTGGCTTTCACGGCCGGTGAATTAAAACTCAGCAATTCTTCTAGGTTTGTGCCGTGTCTTGTGTGGGGTTTCGCCTAGGACACCAAGCTAGACTCATCGGCGGGCTCTTGGTGTCCCCGCCCGGACCCCCACAGGAGTGACGAACTGCGCGCCACCTCCCTTTAAATAAGGTGCAACTACACCACTTGACTACGAGAACTAAAAGCTCAAGCAGCCTTAACCTCCCTATGAAGGCTTCCAAAAAAGATGGTATATTGGCTTTCACGGCCGGTGAATTAAAACTCAGCAATTCTTCTAGGTTTGTGCCGTGTCTTGTGTGGGGTTTCGCCTAGGACACCAAGCTAGGCTCATCGGCGGGCTCTTGGTGTCCCCGCCCGGACCCCCA
Organism: Meconema thalassinum; assembly: GCA_946902985.2. Lineage (NCBI taxonomy): Eukaryota > Metazoa > Arthropoda > Insecta > Orthoptera > Tettigoniidae > Meconema > Meconema thalassinum. The sequence continues at coordinate 75,137,286 of OX336401.1, forward strand.
CAGGAGTGACGAACTGCGCGCCACCTCCCTTTAAATAAGGTGCAACTGCACCACTTGACTACGAGAACTAAAAGCTCAAGCAGCCTTAACCTCCCTATGAAGGCTTCCAAAAAAGATGGTATATTGGCTTTCACGGCCGGTGAATTAAAACTCAGCAATTCTTCTAGGTTTGTGCCGTGTCTTGTGTGGGGTTTCGCCTAGGACACCAAGCTAGGCTCATCGGCGGGCTCTTGGTGTCTCCGCCCGGACCCCCACAGGAGTGACGAACTGCGCGCCACCTCCCTTTAAATAAGGTGCAACTGCACCACTTGACTACGAGAACTAAAAGCTCAAGCAGCCTTAACCTCCCTATGAAGGCTTCCAACAAAGATGGTATATTGGCTTTCACGGCCGGTGAATTAAAACTCAGCAATTCTTCTAGGTTTGTGCCGTGTCTTGTGTGGGGTTTCGCCTAGGACACCAAGCTAGGCTCATCGGCGGGCTCTTGGTGTCCCCGCCCGGACCCCCACAGGAGTGACGAACTGCGCGCCACCTCCCTTTAAATAAGGTGCAACTGCACCACTTGACTACGAGAACTAAAAGCTCAAGCAGCCTTAAACTCCCTATGAAGGCTTCCAAAAAAGATGGTATATTGGCTTTCACGGCCGGTGAATTAAAACTCAGCAATTCTTCTAGGTTTGTGCCGTGTCTTGTGTGGGGTTTCGCCTAGGACACCAAGCTAGGCTCATCGGCGGGCTCTTGGTGTCCCCGCCCGGACCCCCACAGGAGTGACGAACTGCGCGCCACCTCCCTTTAAATAAGGTGCAACTGCACCACTTGACTACGAGAACTAAAAGCTCAAGCAGCCTTAACCTCCCTATGAAGGCTTCCAAAAAAGATGGTATATTGGCTTTCACGGCCGGTGAATTAAAACTAGCAATTCTTCTAGGTTTGTGCCGTGTCTTGTGTGGGGTTTCGCCTAGGACACCAAGCTAGGCTCATCGGCGGGCTCTTGGTGTCCCCGCCCGAACCCCCAAAGTAGTGACGAACTGCGCGCCACCTCCCTTTAAATAAGGTGCAACTGCACCACTTGACTACGAGAACTAAAAGCTCAAGCAGCCTTAACCTCCCTATGAAGGCTTCCAAAAAAGATGGTATATTGGCTTTCACGGCCGGTGAATTAAAACTCAGCAATTCTTCTAGGTTTGTGCCGTGTCTTGTGTGGGGTTTCGCCTAGGACACCAAGCTAGGTTCATCGGCGGGCTCTTGGTGTCCCCGCCCGGACCCCCACAGGAGTGACGAACTGCGCGCCACCTCCCTTTAAATAAGGTGCAACTGCACCACTTGACTACGAGAACTAAAAGCTCAAGCAGCCTTAACCTCCCTATGAAGGCTTCCAAAAAAAGATGGTATATTGGCTTTCACGGCCGGTGAATTAAAACTCAGCAATTCTTCTAGGTTTGTGCCGTGTCTTGTGTGGGGTTTCGCCTAGGACACCAAGCTAGACTCATCGGCGGGCTCTTGGTGTCCCCGCCCGGACCCCCACAGGAGTGACGAACTGCGCGCCACCTCCCTTTAAATAAGGTGCAACTACACCACTTGACTACGAGAACTAAAAGCTCAAGCAGCCTTAACCTCCCTATGAAGGCTTCCAAAAAAGATGGTATATTGGCTTTCACGGCCGGTGAATTAAAACTCAGCAATTCTTCTAGGTTTGTGCCGTGTCTTGTGTGGGGTTTCGCCTAGGACACCAAGCTAGGCTCATCGGCGGGCTCTTGGTGTCCCCGCCCGGACCCCCACAGGAGTGACGAACTGCGCGCCACCTCCCTTTAAATAAGGTGCAACTGCACCACTTGACTACGAGAACTAAAAGCTTAAGCAGCCTTAACCTCCCTATGAAGGCTTCCAAAAAAGATGGTATATTGGCTTTCACGGCCGGTGAATTAAAACTCAGCAATTCTTCTAGGTTTGTGCCGTGTCTTGTGTGGGGTTTCGCCTAGGACACCAAGCTAGGCTCATCGGCGGGCTCTTGGTGTCCCCGCCCGGACCCCCACAGGAGTGACGAACTGCGCGCCAACTCCCTTTAAATAAGGTGCAACTGCACCACATGACTACGAGAACTAAAAGCTCAAGCAGCCTTAACCTCCCTATGAAGGCTTCCAAAAAAGATGGTATATTGGCTTTCACGGCCGGTGAATTAAAACTCAGCAATTCTTCTAGGTTTGTGCCGTGTCTTGTGTGGGGTTTCGCCTAGGACACCAAGCTAGGCTCATCGGCGGGCTCTTGGTGTCCCCGCCCGGACCCCCACAGGAGTGACGAACTGCGCGCCACCTCCCTTTAAATAAGGTGCAACTGCACCACTTGACTACGAGAACTAAAAGCTCAAGCAGCCTTAACCTCCCTATGAAGGCTTCCAACAAAGATGGTATATTGGCTTTCACGGCCGGTGAATTAAAACTCAGCAATTCTTCTAGGTTTGTGCCGTGTCTTGTGTGGGGTTTCGCCTAGGACACCAAGCTAGGCTCATCGGCGGGCTCTTGGTGTCCCCGCCCGGAGCCCCACAGGAGTGACGAACTGCGCGCCACCTCCCTTTAAATAAGGTGCAACTGCACCACTTGACTACGAGAACTAAAAGCTCAAGCAGCCTTAAACTCCCTATGAAGGCTTCCAAAAAAGATGGTATATTGGCTTTCACGGCCGGTGAATTAAAACTCAGCAATTCTTCTAGGTTTGTGCCGTGTCTTGTGTGGGGTTTCGCCTAGGACACCAAGCTAGGCTCATCGGCGGGCTCTTGGTGTCCCCGCCCGGACCCCCACAGGAGTGACGAACTGCGCGCCACCTCCCTTTAAATAAGGTGCAACTGCACCACTTGACTACGAGAACTAAAAGCTCAAGCAGCCTTAACCTCCCTATGAAGGCTTCCAAAAAAGATGGTATATTGGCTTTCACGGCCGGTGAATTAAAACTAGCAATTCTTCTAGGTTTGTGCCGTGTCTTGTGTGGGGTTTCGCCTAGGACACCAAGCTAGGCTCATCGGCGGGCTCTTGGTGTCCCCGCCCGAACCCCCAAAGTAGTGACGAACTGCGCGCCACCTCCCTTTAAATAAGGTGCAACTGCACCACTTGACTACGAGAACTAAAAGCTCAAGCAGCCTTAACCTCCCTATGAAGGCTTCCAAAAAAGATGGTATATTGGCTTTCACGGCCGGTGAATTAAAACTCAGCAATTCTTCTAGGTTTGTGCCGTGTCTTGTGTGGGGTTTCGCCTAGGACACCAAGCTAGGTTCATCGGCGGGCTCTTGGTGTCCCCGCCCGGACCCCCACAGGGTCCGGGCGGGGACACCAAGAGCCCGCCGATGAGCCTAGCTTGGTGTCCTAGGCGAAACCCCACACAAGACACGGCACAAACCTAGAAGAATTGCTGAGTTTTAATTCACCGGCCGTGAAAGCCAATATACCATCTTTTTTGGAAGCCTTCATAGGGAGGTTAAGGCTGCTTGAGCTTTTAGTTCTCGTAGTCAAGTGGTGCAGTTGCACCTTATTTAAAGGGAGGTGGCGCGCAGTTCGTCACTCCTGTGGGGGTCCGGGCGGGGACACCAAGAGCCCGCCGATGATCCTAGCTTGGTGTCCTAGGCGAAACCCCACACAAGACACGGCACAAACCTAGAAGAATTGCTGAGTTTTAATTCACCGGCCGTGAAAGCCAATATACCATCTTTTTTGGAAGCCTTCATAGGGAGGTTAAGGCTGCTTGAGCTTTTAGTTCTCGTAGTCAAGTGGTGCAGTTGCACCTTATTTAAAGGGAGGTGGCGCGCAGTTCGTCACTCCTGTGGGGGTCCGGGCGGGGACACCAAGAGCCCGCCGATGAGCCTAGCTTGGTGTCCTAGGCGAAACCCCACACAAGACACTGCACAAACCTAGAAGAATTGCTGAGTTTTAATTCACCGGCCGTGAAAGCCAATATACCATCTTTTTTGGAAGCCTTCATAGGGAGGTTAAGGCTGCTTGAGCTTTTAGTTCTCGTAGTCAAGTGGTGCAGTTGCACCTTATTTAAAGGGAGGTGGCGCGCAGTTCGTCACTCCTGTGGGGGTCCGGGCGGGGACACCAAGAGCCCGCCGATGAGCCTAGCTTGGTGTCCTAGGCAAAACCCCACACAAGACACGGCACAAACCTAGAAGAATTGCTGAGTTTTAATTCACCGGCCGTGAAAGCCAATATACCATCTTTTTTGGAAGCCTTCATAGGGAGGTTAAGGCTGCTTGAGCTTTTAGTTCTCGTAGTCAAGTGGTGCAGTTGCACCTTATTTAAAGGGAGGTGGCGCGCAGTTCGTCACTCCTTTGGGGGTCCAGGCGGGGACACCAAGAGCCCGCCGATGAGCCTAGCTTGGTGTCCTAGGCGAAACCCCACACAAGACACGGCACAAACCTAGAAGAATTGCTGAGTTTTAATTCACCGGCCGTGAAAGCCAATATACCATCTTTTTTGGAAGCCTTCATAGGGAGGTTAAGGCTGCTTGAGCTTTTAGTTCTCGTAGTCAAGTGGTGCAGTTGCACCTTATTTAAAGGGAGGTGGCGCGCAGTTCGTCACTCCTTTGGGGGTCCAGGCGGGGACACCAAGAGCCCGCCGATGAGCCTAGCTTGGTGTCCTAGGCGAAACCCCACACAAGACACGGCACAAACCTAGAAGAATTGCTGAGTTTTAATTCACCGGCCGTGAAAGCCAATATACCATCTTTTTTGGAAGCCTTCATAGGGAGGTTAAGGCTGCTTGAGCTTTTAGTTCTCGTAGTCAAGTGGTGCAGTTGCACCTTATTTAAAGGGAGGTGGCGCGCAGTTCGTCACTCCTGTGGGGGTCCGGGCGGGGACACCAAGAGCCCGCCGATGAGCCTAGCTTGGTGTCCTAGGCGAAACCCCACACAAGACACGGCACAAACCTAGAAGAATTGCTGAGTTTTAATTCACCGGCCGTGAAAGCCAATATACCATCTTTTTTGGAAGCCTTCATAGGGAGGTTAAGGCTGCTTGAGCTTTTAGTTCTCGTAGTCAAGTGGTGCAGTTGCACCTTATTTAAAGGGAGGTGGCGCGCAGTTCGTCACTCCTGTGGGGGTCCGGGCGGGGACACCAAGAGCCCGCCGATGAGCCTAGCTTGGTGTCCTAGGCGAAACCCCACACAAGACACGGCACAAACCTAGAAGAATTGCTGAGTTTTAATTCACCGGCCGTGAAAGCCAATATACCATCTTTTTTGGAAGCCTTCATAGGGAGGTTAAGGCTGCTTGAGCTTTTAGTTCTCGTAGTCAAGTGGTGCAGTTGCACCTTATTTAAAGGGAGGTGGCGCGCAGTTCGTCACTCCTTTGGGGGTCCGGGCGGGGACACCAAGAGCCCGCCGATGAGCCTAGCTTGGTGTCCTAGGCGAAACCCCACACAAGACACGGCACAAACCTAGAAGAATTGCTGAGTTTTAATTCACCGGCCGTGAAAGCCAATATACCATCTTTTTATGGTAGCTACCCATTGCAATAGTTAGCTTTCTAATGAAGTCTACCTAACATAACATATTCATCATTTTACTGTAATCAATTCTCTCTAAAAACAAACAACAGACCATCATAAAGAGAATTCCTATATCAAAACTTCAATGGGCAAAGCCCCCTGGCACCTATTGTCAGGTCACCATGTAAATCACCCAAACATCCACACCCATTCAGTTAAAAGAAAAAGAAAAATCCTTGATGTGTCTCTCATGGCCCTAAAGGGCTGACAGGCTACAATTGTAGTGCCCCAGCAATAGGCCGCCATATACAACCCAATTGAACAGTGACAATGGAAGATGATATTTAAATTACCGTATGTAAATCTTTGTTTTGGAAATATTTTATTGAATAAATGGTTTTTAATTGGGTAACCAAAGAATCGATATAATTGATTAGTCGTCGGCCGATATTCGTATCCGATTTTACGCTTCTCGCCTGCAGTTCCATAATCTTTAGTCCAGACGATGAAGATGGCGCTGATGGCTTTATCAGGCCAATTCTCGCATAGAACATGCGACCACATATGTTGCATCCGATGGAGGGTGGAAGACGTGGTAGTGTTTGACATATCTTCTTCCTCTGGCGAATTTCCTCTTCCTGTCTTTGACGTTCCTGCTCAAACTGTGCAACTGCAACTGAGATGGTAGCACGCCAGCGAGGGCGATCCAGTGCAAGAGTAAGCCAAGGATTTGGGTTTATCTCTACTCTCCTCATGGTCTGCTTGAGATGGTCTTTATATCGTTTTAAAGGAGCACCACATCGCCTCTTGCCAGTGTTGAGTTCACTATACAGGATTTGCCGAGGTAGTCTGCTGTCACTCATACGATGGATATGGCCTGCCCATCTAAGCCGATGACCAACAATGGAGGCTTCAATACTGTTTTTCATTGCTTTCTCAAGGACTGCTGTATTAGTTACATAGTCATCCCATTTGATGTTCATGATTGATCTAAGTTTTTGTTGATGAAAGCGTTCTAGTTTCTTGATGTCCCGGCGATATAGGGTCCAGGTTTCACATCCGTAGAGTAGCGTAGAAATAACAACATGTTGGTACACCAATACTTTTGTGCAGATACTTAGATCTTTGTTCAGAAACACACGATGTGAGAGACATCCAAAAGCCACACGGACAGCCTGTATTCTGTTTTCCACATCCTTCTCAGAGGTACAGTTCGCTGATAGAATACTACCAAGGTACGAGAAGTGTTCCACCTTTTCCAGAGCTGAGCCAGACATGAGTTAATAAAAGGTTTAAATGAGTGGTCATCGCTTAAGTTGAGTTACGCCTATTTTTGGAATGACGTATAGATATCTATGAAAGTTACTTTTTACCTAAATATACAAAGTGTCCCCCTTGTTAGTTAACAATAATCAAATAAGAGTCAGTGACAGTGAAAGGACAAACATCAACCAAATTGGGAAGAGTTTCGAAAACAGAAAACAAAGAGTTTTCAGAGACTATTTTGAATTCATGTTCAATGTTTACAATTTAGGGCAGGAATATTTTATCATTTTTAATGCTACACCCTCAGGGGCTAACGGCTGGTGAGTTCGGGAGTTGGCGACCCCGAGGGATTCATGAGCTGGGTCCGTTTTCCCCTTTTGTCCCTTACCTTTGGGGCGGACCCTCTCCTCTCTCCCCTCTCCTCTTCTCTCCTCTTTTCCTTATATTTCCTTTTCTCTTTAAGATTCCCGCACTGTTTTTGTTACTTGGTTCACCGTGTATCTAAATTCCCTTTTAGCGATTTTTAAGGCATTTTTAATCTACGTTGCATTTTGTAAGTTTTTTCGATCTAAATTACATCTCGCAATTGTTTTCAACCTCAATTGCATTTTGTAAAGATTGACAATCTAAATTGCTTTTTAGTAAGTATTTCAATGCAGGTGTCAGGGCATTTTAGTGAGTATTTTGAATTTCAATTGCACTTTGTAAGTATTTTCAACCAAAACCGCATTTCGCACGAATTTTGAATCTAAATTGCATTTTGTTTGGTGAGCATTTTGCACATATTTTGATTCTCACTTGCATTTTGTGGGTATTTTGAATCTAAATTACATTTTGTCAAGTATTTTCAATCTAAATTGCATTTTGTAAGTATTGTGAATCCACATGAGTCGTTTGAATCTACCGTACATTTTGTAAGCATTTTCAATTTCAATTGCATTTTGTAAGTATATTGAACCTCAATTGCATTTTATACGTATTTTCGATCTCATTTGCATTTTGTAAGTATTTTGAATTTCAGATGCATTTTGTAAGTATTTCGACGCTACATTGCATTTTGTACGTATTTTGAATCTAACCTACGTTTTGTGTTTTTTTTTTTCAATCTATTCTTTTTGTGAATCTTTTCGTTCTAAATTCCCTTTTGTAAGAACATTTTGTGAGTTGTTTCCATCTGAGTTCCTTTTTGTAAGTATTTTCCGTCTCACATACTTTTCGTTCTGGTTTCCATTTCATTATCATTTTCGCTATCACCCAGATCATTAGGGGCCGATAACCTAGATGTTAGGCCCCTTAAAACAACAATTATCATCATCATCATCATCATATTTTATCATTTTAAATGATCTTGTCGACTTCGTCGTTACGCTGAGGTCTGGTGTTACGTACGGCGACGGGACGAAATGTACCGAGAATGCACTGAAGTGTGTGACGTCATAGTACCGCTTGAGCTTCCTCCTTTCCCCGCTCCCTCCGGTGAGCGTGACGTCATCCAGACAGGTACCTCCTTTGTCCTTGGTTTGCACTTGCTAATGGAGTTTGAGTGCACTCAGTTCGCTGCATGATCATGAGGCTTTCACCCAGCATTTTTCAGCATTCGTAGCATTTGTAGCATTTCAAAAGATGTAAAGTCTAGTCTTTCAGACTGACTATCACTCTTTTTAGTGGCGGCTTCGGTGGCGTAGTCGGTAGCATGCTGAGTTTCTATGCCCAGGATAGCGGGTTCAAACCCGGCCGAAGCCATCGGATTTTTTAAGGGCGTTAAAAATCCCTCAGTATGCCTTCCCTGGGAGGGGAAGTAAAGCCGGTGGTCCCATGTCATAGATTTATGGCATGTTAAAGAACCTTCCACTAATTGCACCTGTGTGAAGCTAAATTGGATAGGTTAAGGATGCAAACAACGCTCTTAGGTCTATACGTTCGTTGCCAAGAGCCGACTGCGGTGGCGTCCAGTAGCTAAGTTCTGAACTTGGCCTACTAGTCGTTGACGGTGGCGCATGGCGGCAAAAGTAGGAACTATTTGAAAAATTCTAAGTTGCAGTACTTAAATTAAAAAACAGATAACACACACTAATACAGTCATCACAATTAACACCGGTTATCAGACAGATTCTACACACACCCAAAGTACAGGGGGCTACATGACCGCGTTGTCGCAGCCCCTAAACCTAAGAACCAACCAACCAACTCTTTTTAGTTTTACTTTGTTTAGCCTAGTTTTCACAAAAAGTTGCATTATTTAAAAATGTATGATACAACAAGTATTATGTTTTAATTGATTAAATGTACGTATGTTTAGATTCTGTGAGAACGTAGTGAAAGGTGCGAAGTACAACGATTAATCGACAAAACAAATATCCGACCATCCGATTAATCGATTGAATGACCAATCGATTAAACAATTAAACTAACAATCGATTAATCGTTTTGTGACATCTAAACTATTTTTCTACTTCGATTAATCGATTATTCGATAACTAAAATTAATCGATTAAAATTCCTAGGTCTAATTTGAAGTTGGTTGGTTCCTCAGTTCAGGGGCTGCGACAACGCGGTCCTGTAGCCCCGTGTACTTTCGTGTGTGTAGAATCTGTCTGATAACCGGTGTTAATAGTGATGACTGTAATAGTGTGTGTTATCTGTAATTCAGTTATGGACTGCAGACAATCAATTTCAAGTATTTCCTACTATTTCTACCAAATGCTACCGTCAACGACACCTAGCTGTGAACGTGGCTACTATATGTCACCATAACCAACACCTGGTGGCGAAAGTTGTAATTTAACAAGCGTTAATCAAATCTAACCTACGAATTTAGCTTCACACAATTGTAATTAGTGGAAGGATCTTTAACATGCCATAAATCTATGACTTGGGCCCGCCGGCTTTACTTCACCTCCGAAGGAAGGCATACTGAGGGATTTTTAACGTTCTTAAAACATCCGACGACTTCGGCGGGATTTGAATTCGTGACCTTGGGCATAGAATCTCAGCATGCTACTAATTGGAAGTTAAATAACAATGTTCTGTAACGTTGGAAACGAATCGTGGTATTAACCTGCCCCTTATATGTTATAATTTATGTTATTTTACCTATATAGGCTATACAGTACATTTCTTCTAGCCAATAATGCCATGATTAGTATGCTTTATTGGTGACTACAACAGTCCATACTGAGGGGGGAAAATGAGGCAAATTGTGCTCAACTTTAAATACTTGGCCATGTGCTATTTAAGAAATGAATATTCGTGAGAATGTGATTTGTATAGCGGGAATCGGCTTCCTGTATTGCTTCATATTTGCCGTCCCATTGATCCCAATCACTATATCAGAGATGGGGAAAACTGAAGAACGCGATGGAATTATGCTAAGCACCTTCGCTATTGCAGACGCACTTATCGCCATTGGACTTGTTGTCAACTTGATGTTGTTGATGGGAGTATTGACGAATACCATGTGGATGGTTTATTGTTGGATACCGTTCGTAACTCTTATTCTAGTATTGGCTATAATCCCTCTCGGCATGTTTCTCTATGTTACATTGATCAATGTAAAGTTGACTCCATATATTTTGGGAACTGCTGTTTTTGCATTGTACGTTTTGACTAGTTTCTGCGTCTTCAAGGCAGAAGCACCATTGGTGTACAAGTACTACACCAGGGAAGTATCTCCTAAAGTAAAGGTTCAAAGACTCCAGTTAGCCACCCGTACACCCAGTAATAGACAAGCACAGCTTTATAGTCTTGACGAGGTATCAGAGACTGAAGTGTAAATACCATTTGGGCTATCCAAATAAAAAGAACTCGTCCGTTACTCTATTATTTATTTGGTTGGTTTGTTCCTCTGTTTAGGGGCTGCGACAACGCGGTCATGTAGCCCCGTGTACTTTGGGTGTGTGTAGAATCTGTCTGATAATCGGTGTTAATTGTGATGACTGTATTAGTGTGTGTGTCTGTTTTAATTCGAGTAAGTACTGCAGACATTTAATTTTTCCAAGTCGTTCCTACTTTTGCCGCCAAACGCCATGGTCAACGACCAACTAGTTCTGGACTTAGTTACCAGATGCCACCACAGTCGGCTCTTGACGACGAACATAGGAACCTAAGAACGTTAGTCAAATGTTTAACCTATATATAATTTAGCTTCACACAGGTGTAATTAGTGGAAGGTTCTTTAACATGCCATAAATCTATGACATGGGACCGCCGGCTTTACTTCCCCTCCGAAGGAAGGCATACTGAGGGATTTTTAACGTTCTTAAAAAATCCGACGACTTCGGCCGGGTTTGAATCTGCGATCTTGGGCATAGAAGCTCAGCATGCAACCAACTACGCCACCGAAGCCGCTTTATTATTTATTTATTTATTTAGTGCTTTCTACGGTGGGTGAGTGGATAGCGTGTCGGTCTACTAACCCCAAGCTTGCAGGTTCGTTCCTGGCAATTGTAAGTGATTTTTGAAAGGCGCCAAAAATTACGACACGCATGTCATACGATGTTGGCATGTCACAGAAAACATTTGAATTCAGTAGGCCGTGTTCATAATGGCAAAATTAATCTCGGGAGTTTCCGCCAACACAACGTTTCTCGTTTCTCTACTAGAAAGCGCTATAGTGTTTCATAGTGCTTCAAGGAACACCGAAATTCTACATGCAAGCTACCCTATGGGTGTCAAATAACATAGCATGTACCCGGCACCCGAGGCCATACGATAGTATTATTTATTTAGTCACAAATGTTTAATGCTTTTCAGTCGGGCAACGTGATTGTACCCAAATGTGATGGGTTATTCCCTAATCCTGAAATACAAAATTACATGCGATTAATGAATACACTTGGATGACCAGTTTCAATCGTCAAGCGATCATCATCAGACCTGTACCGATAAATTTGAGTGGAGGGAGGGTTTGGTACCCTGAGGCCAAAGTGGCCTGAAGACAATTAACCTAGTACTATTCTATGCGCACAATGAAACATGGACTCGAACAGCAATAGGTAAAATAAATATATATTCTCAAGGGAAAAGAATACAAGGCCGAATGGCTATGGGAGGGAACACCAATCTGCACTCCTACTATATATCAAAAATGGAGGCCAAGCTATACCCCAAATTATATGGCAACGCTGTATAATTAAAACAAGTTACATTTACGTGATTTAGAAATCACCACATATTAAACCTTTTCTAATTCTTATCCGAAACTACTACAGTCTCTTTTCGATTCATTTCAATTGGTTACTCATTACATTCTTTCAAATAGCCTTCCGAAAATGTTTTGCAACCAGCATGAATGCTGTGCTTATGCGGCCATAATAGACCAAAAGATGCCATCACAGACAAACGAAAAGCAAGGGGCCGTTTGTCATTATTAAAACTATCAAGTTCCCCACACCAAAATCCTGACAATTACATTCTTAAAATCATTTAATTTCACATTAGCAGCATGGAACGATTAAAAATGAAACCAAACACATCTCGAAAGATGAAGTAAAACAACTCGTTTTCGCTGCTTAAATAATAGGAGGCGTGTTATGAATATAATATAATCTTAGGCCACATTATAATAGACCCCTTAAAAATATAAATTGAACAAATTAGCAAATCAAGAAAACGCCTTGGTAAAAGAAGAATAGCGTCCTTTTGGAATCGAAAGTTATTTCAATGCAACCGGCCAGACGACACTTGGCCTCTTAAAATTGACAAACATAATTCCCATTTTCATGAAATTGTCATAAATGTTTTGTCTGACGGTTCTAGAGTTCCAATTAATATTATCTAACAGTTTTACCTTGTTCTCGGACCAAGATTTAGGTAGTGGTCCGAGGCTACCACAAACCGCGTCCTTTCACCACAAGCTCACATTATGTTCTCTTCTTCTCACTTAGCTTGGCTTCATTTCGACAAAAGGGACGCCATTTTGCGCATGTGCAGAAGTTCATTTTAAAACCGATGACAAATGAAGAACGCCTGGCACTAGTTTTAATGCCAACTTTTAATTAATTTTCCTTCACCTCTTAAATTATCGAAACGTCCTTTTTTAACCAAATTTAATTTGGCAATAGAATTTTCATCGATGTGTCCGTCAATGATTGGCTATCAGACTTTAGATTATTTGAACAAATACCGCCAAATCCAGTACAGTCCCAGCATACATATTATTCACTAGACAGTCAACAATGGCTATATTCAATCAATGCAGACCGGAGTAATTAGTTAATATATTCTCCATTAAAAGATAATGGTTATTTAAATTGTTTATGTCTTCTTCTTGTATCCTGAAATGATTCACAATTAATGCCAGGAGCGTCGGCAGAAGAATGGGGGGGGGTCACATGGGGGCGGCGACCGGGGGCGGGGCACATGGGGGCGGCGGCGGCGAAGTATTGTGAGTCGGAACCAATCGGCTCAGTCTCCCCCTGCGATTCCACCTGTAGGGGGTCAGATGATGATCCCCGATGGTAGCTGCAAGCAGGATGGAACCAGCTCTCCAATACAGCCTCTCCGGACCGTTACAGCTGGATATCTCACGAAGTTGTAGTAAATGCTTCCACTCTGACCAGCAGAATGGCTAACACCTCCACTAGATGTTATGTCGTGCATGGTGACAGTAACCTGTGCACTGGCCACTGCCACGAGTGGTGAGTGATCACATCACTCACGTGACCAACCGGAACAGATACCAGATGGCAATAAGGATCACATGATCGCCATCTCACCGATGATATTCCATGTAGATTCAGTTACCATGTCGTTGTTATAGCAAGTGACATTCCTTGGCCTTTTGGAATAATCGCAGTGTTAGACCAGGTAAGACTGTTAGAGCTTAAACCGACAGACGATGTTTCAATTTAAATGTTAGTTTACAATGTGACGAGTAATTACTAATATGAACATCACAATTCGATGTTCTGTTAAAATTTCTAGCTTGTTCCCAGCCAAAATAAATCCTGTTTTCACATTCTAAGGAAATTATTAAGTGGACTCAGCGTCACTTAACAACATGCCATCCCTCAACAATCATGGCAATCGGCTCTCAATTTATATAAGGTACCAAGGTACCACAGTACCTCCCGAGTACTCTCAAACAGCACAGTCATGTAAGTTACTTCTGATGTACAATTACATCAAGTACAAATATACACACACAGCTCTCAAGCATGGCTTCAAACTTTATTAAGGTAGAACAGCAGGCGCAGAACCGCTCGAACAATCTCAGCAACAAAACAGCAATCACAATTTCACGTGAACCAAACTTCAACAGGACTACACACACGTGCTCAACTTCAGATAACGCAGGAATCCATCTCACATCTGCGACCAATCACCATGAAGCAGCAGTTACTCCTGACACAACCTCACTATTGAACCAAACACATAGTCAGCTTACTACCAGAATCACCCCAGTTCACTCGCACGTTGCCCTCAGCAATCTTCTAACCTCACTGTCACAATGACCACACTAGACAACTCAAAGGATCAAGCTCACACCTAACCTCACAACATTCACTCTTGTCAAGACATAACCTCACCAAATTCACCAGTCGACTTCTAACAACCAGCTACCAACCCAGTGCGACCATCTCAACGATAGGTAGCACTACCAATTCATAATCAACTTTAGGTCACTAAATGCAACCAACCTCACCTTGGGTCACTAAACAGCAACCAATTCACCTTGGGTCAATTAAGAGTAACCAACTTTACCTAGGGTCACTTAAGAGTAACCAACTCTTACCTTGGGTCACTTAAGAGTAACCAACTCTTACCTTGGGTCACTTAAGAGCAACCATTGCCTTACCGTCCGTAGGTGCCAACTGACAACGTCTGTAGAACCAGACAAATTAAATTCCTCACCTAATCAATTCAGAAAGAAAACCTTCACCTGTATCGCATACACAATGCAGCTTACAGTTTGCTCCCAAAACTGGCCTCCACACCTGCCACGTGTTTCAGCGACAAGAAATATCCACCTGCATATACCTTCCCTTCATGAAAAGGCTCCCTGCATATACCTCTTCTAATTAATAAGTCAAGGCACCACTCGACTATCCATCACACATCATCAGGGAATTGAACATCCTGGCATCTCCAACGAACCTAACCTCTCGAAGCACAAATACTACTCCGAGTACTGACAAAATACACAACTCAATCCAACCAATACCAACACGGTACCAACAAAACAAAACCTAGACACTAACCGAAGAAATCTCAAATACTCAACCGAGTACCAACGCACAAGAAAATAATAAAAACACTAACCCTAATTAAATCTCAACTAGTACCAACAACGCAGTACATGGATCACAAATCCACAAATCACAAACAACAAAACACTCCCTAACAAGTACTCACTCGAGCACCAAGTACCAACCAGGCACTAAACACACCTGAAATATAACAACAAAATGTACCCTCAAAATACTAAACTACGATGTGCGATCATCACAAGCCCGCACGACATCAAGAGTCAGAGGAGCATAGCAATGTCGACATCACCAACCATCACTGAAAGTACCAGAATCATAAATAGACAGAGACTGGCTACTCCCGCTAGGTCGGTATCACTCGAAGATCTCCGCACCAACTCCACACATCCCAATTGGCATCCTGAAATGCCCTAACCTCACTCGCTCAACCACACGCACACCAACACCAACCATACGTGCAGTCCTGGCACGTCACTCGTTCGATTCCTAACTCCAACCAAACCTGAAATAATTTTCAAAATTTCTATCTACCGACTGAAGATCAAAACTTCACACGACCAAAATACGATCACCTAGATCAGCTCTTCTTATAACTGCTTTCTGCTTCCTAATTTTCGACCGCACGTCGCACGAACAGCTACAATCACAACAACTACACACCCAACACAACGGGGCTTCACGACTCCACAGCTGACTTAACACCTGACCTCGGCCTAGCAATTTTAAAACTCGCTGTTTCACCACCTGAAAAGCTTCAGCTCGACACTGCTGTTGTATGTACTCACAGTACATTACTCGTCCGCCTGCATGTTCACAGAAAACTTCACTTAATATTTCACAAGACATTACACATTCAACTCTATGACAACAATTATCTGCGCACAGATGTTTCTCACAGAATACAGCAAAATAATTGACTATTCAGTTCACTAAATTTCATTAATGCTTAGATGATTTAATCACATTGGCAACACAGCCAGAACAAATAGCAATTCAAAATTTTGCAACCATGCCATAATGATTTTCAGCAAGAACTCAACGCGCGAATGGTATCACTTTTCACACAACTTGACAGGAACACAGAACGATTAGCCATTAGCACTTTACTTAACAGCTGTGCATAGATAACTTTCTACCATGAATCAAATAACTACTGTACTGGTTTGATCCTACCTTGGAAGTAGCTTGTAGTACGGAACATCACAGAGTGTGATAATAGAGAGAATCCATTAGCCAATTTTACCATGCTTACAGAGAGACCATGTTCTTGAGTGCCAGTATTAAACCTGGACTTGACTCGTCGTCAGTGCGTTCACGCACTGAGGAATGCCAGCAACGCTTTGTCCATTCACAGCCATGAAAAGAAAATCATAATATTAGCCAGAGTACCACAGTAGGCATCCTACCTAACCTTAGTTAACCCTCAGTTACTCACTTCTCCCGTGCTGCTCGAATCCACGTAAGTTAATTCAACAATATACCACGGCAAAACAACACCAGGCAACGGCTCCAGAAAATCGAACCACTGCGATGCTACCAAAAATCTGTACCGATAAATTTGAGTGGAGGGAGGGTTTGGTACCCTGAGGCCAAAGTGGCCTGAAGACAATTAACCTAGTACTATTCTATGCGCACAATGAAACATGGACTCGAACAGCAATAGGTAAAATAAATATATATTCTCAAGGGAAAAGAATACAAGGCCGAATGGCTATGGGAGGGAACACCAATCTGCACTCCTACTATATATCAAAAATGGAGGCCAAGCTATACCCCAAATTATATGGCAACGCTGTATAATTAAAACAAGTTACATTTACGTGATTTAGAAATCACCACATATTAAACCTTTTCTAATTCTTATCCGAAACTACTACAGTCTCTTTTCGATTCATTTCAATTGGTTACTCATTACATTCTTTCAAATAGCCTTCCGAAAATGTTTTGCAACCAGCATGAATGCTGTGCTTATGCGGCCATAATAGACCAAAAGATGCCATCACAGACAAACGAAAAGCAAGGGGCCGTTTGTCATTATTAAAACTATCAAGTTCCCCACACCAAAATCCTGACAATTACATTCTTAAAATCATTTAATTTCACATTAGCAGCATGGAACGATTAAAAATGAAACCAAACACATCTCGAAAGATGAAGTAAAACAACTCGTTTTCGCTGCTTAAATAATAGGAGGCGTGTTATGAATATAATATAATCTTAGGCCACATTATAATAGACCCCTTAAAAATATAAATTGAACAAATTAGCAAATCAAGAAAACGCCTTGGTAAAAGAAGAATAGCGTCCTTTTGGAATCGAAAGTTATTTCAATGCAACCGGCCAGACGACACTTGGCCTCTTAAAATTGACAAACATAATTCCCATTTTCATGAAATTGTCATAAATGTTTTGTCTGACGGTTCTAGAGTTCCAATTAATATTATCTAACAGTTTTACCTTGTTCTCGGACCAAGATTTAGGTAGTGGTCCGAGGCTACCACAAACCGCGTCCTTTCACCACAAGCTCACATTATGTTCTCTTCTTCTCACTTAGCTTGGCTTCATTTCGACAAAAGGGACGCCATTTTGCGCATGTGCAGAAGTTCATTTTAAAACCGATGACAAATGAAGAACGCCTGGCACTAGTTTTAATGCCAACTTTTAATTAATTTTCCTTCACCTCTTAAATTATCGAAACGTCCTTTTTTAACCAAATTTAATTTGGCAATAGAATTTTCATCGATGTGTCCGTCAATGATTGGCTATCAGACTTTAGATTATTTGAACAAATACCGCCAAATCCAGTACAGTCCCAGCATACATATTATTCACTAGACAGTCAACAATGGCTATATTCAATCAATGCAGACCGGAGTAATTAGTTAATATATTCTCCATTAAAAGATAATGGTTATTTAAATTGTTTATGTCTTCTTCTTGTATCCTGAAATGATTCACAATTAATGCCAGGAGCGTCGGCAGAAGAATGGGGGGGGGGGTCACATGGGGGCGGCGACCGGGGGCGGGGCACATGGGGGCGGCGGCGGCGAAGTATTGTGAGTCGGAACCAATCGGCTCAAGACCCATTACACTTAGGCTACAAAATTTTTATGTCTGAAAATATGGGTGAAAATATTTACAATATTTACTTCTTTAGTTGGGGTATTAGTTGAGATAGTTCAACTTTTCAATATTTGTTATCTTTTATTGACAAACATAATGTTTATTTAGTCATTCATTGATTAATTTATTTATTGTGTTGGTTGGATTGTTTCCCTTTGCCATTCATATCCATGTTAATAATACTCTGTATGTTAGGTAGTCAGCCCGAAGGCTGGTTGGATCCTCAAAAAGCACCGCCGTTAGGTAATGGGCTCGTGTGCTGGGTGCAAGCATTGTTATTTGCACTCAAAGAGTACAGTAGCTTGCATGTCGAATTTCGTTGTTCCTTGAAGCATTATGAAAGTCAAGGAGGTAAGATATCTAAGCTCCTTGAACATTATAGCGCTTTCTAGTGGAGAAATGAGGAACTTTCTGTTGGCGGAAACTTCCGAGATTAATTTTGCCGTTATGAACACGGCCTGCTGAATTCAAATGGGTTCTTTGACATGCCAACATCGTATGACATGGTGTCGTAATTTTTGCCGCCTTTCAAATATCACTTACTACGGACAGGAGCGAACCTGCAAGTTTCGGTTTAGTAGACCGACACGTTGACCACTCACCCACCCTGGGTAGATACCCACAACAATCCAAAGCAGCTATATTGAGGCGTACTAGGCAAGAAGGCGAGTGAGGTAGTATGCCATTGCTTTCCTCACTGAGTCAGAACTGCAGTACTAACCCTATGAGTAGAACCTTTCACAGCATCACAGCCATGAGTGAGACTGAGACATCGGTGAAAAGCCACATTCTACTCTAGCCTGTGCCAACAGACAAATGCAAATGTACTGCATTCATCAAGAGATGGCAAACAGGCCACATAATACTGTTAATATTGTAATTTGATAAGTTTAGTGATTCCCAGAGATATGGTAGACCAGTGGTCGCCAAACTTTTAAGTGACTGAGCTATCTTACAACTCATAAACCTTACCGTGAGCTACCCATCAAAGTAGGAAAATAATACATGTTTTTGTTTAAATCACACAGTTGTTTATTACCTATAATAGTACATTATGCAACGAGCCTATAATGGCTATAATTAAGACACGAGTATTTTTTATAAAACGAGCGTATGCCAGTTTTATAATTTCCATACGAGTGTCTTAATTACCATTATAGGCGAGTTGCATACGACTGTTTATGTTCGACGATAATTATAATTTTATTATATGTTTTAACATAAATATTCATAAATATCTGTTGAGAGTCAGCCACAAGAATTTTGTTATCGGAGAGCGAGCGCGAGACATCTCTCTGTCTTTCAAGATCTTTGAACGACCGACGCATGCGCTCTGTGAACTTGCAATGCCATATGCAAGCCATATGTAAGCCATATGTTTACATCTGCCGTCCCTCAGTAATATTGTCACCGGAGTCGTTTGAATGCGCTGTGTAGAAATTAGTGTTGGTGATTTTAAGGTACAGTGCTATTTCTTGTTTCATATTCGCCAGTTTATTTACGCGAACATATGGACGGTGCGTATTCCATGTCGGTAATTTGTTATAGTTCGATGTTGTGTTTATGTCCGACATGTTGGATTTTGAGCGCATTCGCGAAGGTATCGTTACCTAATTGGTCAATGAACGAGCTCTGATTGGCTGGAGAAACTGTATCATAATGAAAATAAGTGTTATAATGTCCATCATTATGACACCTTTTTCTGACACATAATAGTGAGGGTCGAACATAAAATAACATTTATAGTCTATATTAAAAATCTAATTAAATACACTTTCTAACATTGCAATTAATAGCATAAGAATTTAAATGACAAAATATTTGCATTATAGAAACATAGTTTAATGTGAGGGGAGGCACGCTTTTTTGTCATCAACAATTTGTTAATGTCAGGCTCATATGTTGTAGTGGCCATTCGAATGCACTTTTCCAAATGTTCATCAGTCAATCTGTTCCTATACTTGTTTTTAATGAATTTCATACTGGAAAATGAAATCTCACACAGATATGTTGAGCTGAACATTGCCTTCACTCGTAAACCAACGTGAACCAAAATTGGATATTTTTGATTGAAGGGAGTGATTATAATGAAAGGTCACTTTGAAAATCAATCAGTTCCATCTCCACCGCAGCGTTGTCTTCTTCAAAATACTGCATGACACAAGTAGAGAATTCATCAGCATCAATCTCTACATAAGGGGATGTGACGAACTGTGCTACAATGGAAATGTTTCTGAAGTCTTGAAAGCTTCGACTAATTAATTTTTCAAGTCTATATCTTGTTAGTTATTGTTGTTTTAAGGGACGGAACTACAAGGTCATCTGCCCCTTTTCAAGTCTGAAAGAGCTGCAATACCATGTTCTTTGTTGTTGTAAGGAGGTTGTGAAGGGCCTTGCTTGTCAAGGGTCTGCTTCAAACAGGCAAAGTGCTTGTGTTCACCTTGTGTAAGATTTTTTCCCCACAGCTCCATCTCTTTTGTGGACGAGACCACATTTGAAATGGTTCCACCAAATTTTTTATCTCTGCCATGAAGCTGCAAGTTAAGGGTAATTAGCGTTTCGGTTATGTCTACAAGAAATGCAAAATCTCGTAGCCAACCAGGATCTTCTACCTCAGGTAATGCTTCACTTCGTACTTTCGAAAATTCCACCAAAGCAGGAAGTAACTATTTGAAACGTTGCAAAACTCTGCCTCTGCTAGCCAACGAACTTCTGTATGAAGCAATAGATAACCATACTGGCATTCTAACTCTTTAGTCAGAGTTCTGAACAAACGTCTTTGAAGTGCATGAGCTCTCACTTTATTTACTGGTAAGACAGAAATTTTGGAAACATATTGTCCTTACGACACAAGGCAATGGATCCCTTGTCACTACCTACCATCGCAGGAGCTCCATCGGTTGCCAGGCCCACCAACTTATGTACAGGAATATTTGAGGCGTCTGGTATCAAAACAACACACATTACTTCAACAAAATATATCAGGAGACACAAAAAAACTAAATAAGTCCTTTGTTTACTGAGAAATAAATATGCCTCTTTTTTGAAAGTGATATAGACAAATATTTCTCAAAGGTTTCATAACTCATACTGTTTTATTTTCCTTTCTATAAGCGTTTTAATATTTGAAGTCTCTTATTTTGTTTTAAAACTTGCTGATGTATCTTGTTTTGCAACTCAGTAATCGGACGTATCTTATTTTGAAAATAAAATAATCACTCTTCACAAGTATAAAGTCGATTTAACATACCAATACAAATGTAAACACACCGGCTCCAACAGAACACGAAATTATTGCAGCACACAGAGAGAGTGCCCTTTCAGCTGATGTGCTGAACGATGCGCAATAGACCTGCCAAGATGTGTCTTGTTCTCATTCATCTAATTGTCTTATTTAGAAACCTTCAGCATTAAAAAAAATGATGTGTTCTGTTTTGAATACATTTCTCTTCCCCTATGTAAAGAGAGCATTTAGGACTTGATAATCAGCCGTATTCTCAAAATCGCAAAAATAGTGATACCAGACGACCCATTTTCAGAGGCGATAAGGTTTTTAAAAGCTGAATAACTGTCCCGTCCCGTGTCCTTGAAGTGGTAAAACTTTTACCAGCTCTTCTTTTACTTGGACATCATCAAAAACCATTCTTATAAAAATGGCCAGTTGAGCTGTATCAACTACATCGGTTGATTCGTTCAAGTTGCAGGGGAAATAACTGCAGTCGTGTAGGATAGTTTTAAGTTGTGAAACTACATCAGAAATCATTGATTCAACTCTTCTCATAACTGTATTTGATGACAGTTGAATAGATTGAATAGCAGAGATTATCTCACCTTAGTTTTTAAAATTGTTAAACAATGTATCCGCAGCTTCTAAAAATGCCTCTTTGATTAATTCATCATATTAGTAAGTTTTTTTATTTTGAGCAATACTTTTGGAAAAAATGAAAAGACGCCTCAGTTGCTGCTTTGTTTCTGTCTAATTTTTTGAAAAAAGAAGGAAGAAGGAAGGAAGGAAGATTGTAGTTTTACGTGACCGTGAATCTTGTGATTATGAGCCACGGGTTGAAAAAAGAAGATTGTTGAGTATTTAATTGAGATTTCATTTGTATTACCTTCTCTTTCCTTAAGGAAGAATTCTGAGGGAAATCCTTTTCAATACTGGAGTGAACGGTATTGTAATGACGTTCGACGTTTGCTTTCTTCCCAACTGCTACACTTGCATTTCAAAGTAAGCCTACACATTTGTCCTTTATCTGGGAAAAAATAATCAGTTACCCATTCAACATGAAAATTATAAGTTTTTTGTTTTTTGCTGGAACTCGCCGCAATTAGAATAGTACGTAGTCAGCAGTATGCATAAAATACAAGAAAAATAAAATAACCTGCACTGACGATCACACACCAGACACTGACTAATAGACCCGCGGGTCGTTTAGTGGGAATGAGGGGGATGAGTAGTGCAGATTAGCCAACTCAAGCGCTGCGTCTGAAATTTCCCCGGGAGCTACCTAAAATATCCCTGCGAGCTACCAGTAGCTCGCGAGCTACGGTTTGGCGACCACCGTGGTAGACGGACTACTGAGGGTCTTTATGAGAGATTACAGTCCCCAATAAAATTATCAGAATAAGTTTTATTATTCAAATAAATAACATTGTATACAAAATTAAAGTTTTTCTCATATACAAGGTGGTACAGATCAGCCGTTCTAGCAAGAGCTATGCTATGCCACTGCGCATCGGCCAGGCGGCGGTGGTGGGAGGCCATTGTAATTATTCCGTGCAGACAGGCCGAACATGGAGGAAAGAACGGAAGGAGATGCCTTCGCTGCGCTGTCTAGCCGCAAGCTGGTGATGCCAAACGGCACGCCCACTTTGGGTAGCAAGAAAATGGCTGTTCCTATGCTTAAAGCCGTAAACCACTCCAACTAGTCTTGGATTTTAGTGACATAAAACTGCAATGACAAGTCAAGATAATTTCTTGGATAGGCAGAATACACTCTGTACATCACGGTACTTGGCACAGATAAGCTACGTTATCGTTTTAAAAGCCAATTTAAATAGAAATATGAAAGCACCTATGGAAGGCTAGTTTTGTAAGAAAGACGCGGCAAAACGTAATAATACGCTGAAACACTGATTAAATTGAATACAGGTGTCTGAAGGTGCGAGTTATACCAAGGAAGGAACATCTTGGGAACTATCATAATGATGCCGAACTAATCACAGTATTTACACCAAATAGATTTTTAAGTTCTTATAGGTGTTGAGGCATTCATCAGTTTTTAGGCCTAATTTCGAGCACAGCCACTTTCACTCATTGTTCGTACACATTTTGATATTCAAGAATACGAACCTTAAAATTAATAAACAGAGCACTTATTCGATTCGTACAACCATATGCAAATCACGGAACACCGAATACAAGTTAAGTTTACGCCCACTTTGGACGCGGCGCTTGGCTTCAATCAAACGAGCTCAGGACATCTCCTCTTATTCTTTCCTCCACGAGGCCGAACGATGACCACAGCAGCAGTCAGTTAGCAATGTGAGTGCACTGACCTCGAGTCGCTGATTCCCCTGCCTAACCAGCTAATTTCCCTCTTGCCCATCGAGCCAGAGCTCATGCTAGAACGACGTTAGAATATAATCGTCACTGAACTTGCAATACCGCGTATCTGACGATTCTCTTCTTTTCAAATATTTTCCTTGATTTGGTCACGCCTCCCAGCCGTGTGTAGATGTGGCGTCTAACAGAACAATTCACGATAGGTTCATTTTCCTGTGTTTGTGCTTAAAAACTAGCTTTAAGGGGGAACTTACAGCTTAAGGAACCAAAATAACAACGATAATATTATTATAACTTTGCCTGTCATATATCTTGTACAACAATTTTATACATTTCTAAGGAAACACAAATATCGCTATTGAGCAAAGTTCTACATTTTCAAATTTCAAATCGTAACTATTTTTGTCCAAAAAGATGGTGTTGATTCCTTGGAAGACCACGTCTTACGAAGATTAACAACCTAATCACTATAATTAACTTAACACACACACATTATACAGTGAGTCCGGGAATGATCTCCGCAGCGCCTACATGCGTCTGCGAGAGCTAGCTACAGAAGTTACGTTGGCAGCACGGCTGCCGCTTGCAACATATTAGCCTTTCACGAAATGATTGCCGGCGGTCGAGATGGGAACTATTCTTTGTTTACTTGTGTCACACGTCAGCCTGCTTCGTTGACAGGTACAGTTGCGCGAGTAGGATATGACTCAGCTCAAGTAGCATCTGTAATCGTTTAACTGTCCGTGGTGCATGAGCTCCTATGACGCACAATGCTGCTTGACTTATGTGCAGAATGCATTCTGTGATCGCTGTGTTCCCTAATAACAAGCAAACAGTATACTTTTACTCACCACAGCCATTCATAACAGATGCTGGAAGTGCTGATGACACATACGCTCGCTAATTGCAATACACACTGACGATTTCGACAGGCTACAGCCCACAAGTGTGGGATTCACCCTGTCAAAGACACCGTGCTACCAACTATACCGATGAGGTAACCACTCACAGCTGCCCGTTACCACTGCGGAGAACATTCTCGGGCGCCCTGTACAATGAAGTAATTTGCCTCTTATTAACCTTCAAGACATGTCCCAACCACATCCTCCAACTTCTCTTCGCTATATTGTTGTGTATCGTCCCTAGAATGTCTTAACTTAGGGCACCACAGAATGGCTAGCCCAGGCTCCAAGGCAGCCATTTTGTACCCTGAATGTGTCTTCTAGTTCAGTGGTTTGAACATATCCCTCCCCCCTCGTTGAATCTCTAGATTCAAAAAGATGATACATACAAAAGCACACGACCAGGCGAGTCTCCAAGGCTATACAAAATAATCATTGAAATAATACAGGGAAACAGGAACAAACAGTAAAAACACTGAGTAAAGTTTAGTCATTGACTGGTAACGGAATGACTTTAGTTACTGGTCGTTTTAGGTTGCCCGAAGTTGTCCTTATGGTAACAACACGCACGAATCTGTCTGCCCCCAGGTGAACGTTCTCCACTATGGCCAAGAGAGCGGAGGAACAATAACATTGGGTTTCAGGTTGTTCTCAGAAGTGGTCCATTTATGCCGTTGCTGAAGCGTATTAAGATGAGTTGCTGCTGCAGAGATTGGACGGATCGCGTTATCCGCTTTATAAGTGAGAGTGGGTTAGGACCAGCAATCTAAATTCTCCAGTGAACATTGATTCAACAACTTGTTCGTTTTTGAATGATAATGTTTTGTTTTTCCGTAATTTTTGTTTATTTTTATGATATTTATTTTTATTTCATTTTTTGTTTTTGTTTTATTAATTTTTGGTCTTTTTAAATTGAGGTGTCCACCTCAAAATTTTAAATTCAATTCCAAATTTGTATTCTTTAATCTGTGTTAAGAGGGACAGATGACCTCGTAGTTCCGCCCCTTAAAACAACAATAACTAACTAACTAGAGATTGGACAATTTAAGGGCAGGTAAAGAAGTCAGTAGTCCTCCAATGAGGAAATGTGCGGGGGAGAGGTAATTTGGGTCGTCTGCAGTATTGGAGAACGAAATCATGCGGCAAAAGTTGAGGCACGCTTCGGTCTGAGAAACAAGTGTTGAAAGCTCCTCGGAAGTCAAAACTGAATTCCCAGCTACTCGTGTGAGATGATGCTTCAAGAATTTCACGGCAGCTTTACAAAGACCTCCAAAGTGCGGGGAGCTGGGAGGTATGAAGTGCCAGTTTAACCCTTCAGAGGTTGCGAAGTCTTATAGACTGTTGTTGAAGTTGGAGGACAAGAATAGTCTGCGAAGTTCCTGTAGTTCCTGTCTTCGCCAGTGAAGTTCGCCCCGTTGTCGCTGTAGATAGTGGAACATTTTCCTCGTCACGCCATGAACCTCCTCAATGCTGCAATATAGGCCTGTGTGGAAAGGTTGCTGACAACTTCTAGGTGAACAGCTCTGGTAGCCAGACAGATGAAGACACTAATATAACATTTTGTTGTCACCTTGATTCTTACACTCCAATGTTTTATGGACAGGGGTCCTGCGTTATCAACACTGACGTTCAGGATTGGGCGGGTAGGTTGCAGTCTAATCAATGGTAGTTGACCCATTAATTGCGCCGAAGCTGATGCCTTGACTCGAAAACAAGGTAGGCAATTGTGGATGATTTTTCGAACAGCTGTCTTAGCTGATGGAATCCAAAACCGTTCTCGAAGGGAAGATATGGCATACTGTGAACCATCAAGCAGTAATCGCAAATGTTCTGCCCTTATGATAAGGTGTGTTAGGTGGTACTTCGAGGGAAGTATAATTTGATGTCTCGCATCAAACTGAAGCTTTGAATTGTCGAGACGTTCAGCGACTCTCAACAAGTAGCCCTTGTCTATGAATGGGTGTAAATCCAATATCTTGCTCTTATTAGAAACGTTATTATTGGCCTTCAGCTCCGCAATGTCGTGAGTGAAGTAGGAGCAATTCTGACGCAGACATGTAATGCTGCGTGTAGTTTTTGGGCAGACAGTAGACCTGTAGATTTAGTCTTTGGATTCCTAACATTCTCGCAGAAGCGTAAACAATATGCAGTCAACCGTGTGAAACGAGATAACGAAGAAATTTGTTAAGGTATTGATACATATCAGTGAAACACAACAATGTAACGGGTGGATTTTCTCTTAACTCTACTACTTCTCTTGACAAATCAGGGCCAATGGGCCACACGTTTGATGGTCCTTGTAGCCAAGTGGGGCCGTGCCACCAAAGACTCTTATTGCGTAGCTCCGTCGGGGTAATGCCTCATGTTATCAGATCTGCTGGGTTACTGAAGGTTGGAACATGTCTCCAGTTAGCTGCATGTGTGTAGTTCTGAACGGTGGCAACTCGATTAGCAACGAAGGTTTCCCAACGTGTTGCTGGTGCAGCCAGCCAAGAGAGAACTTAGTTAGTTAGTTAGTTATTGTTGTTTTAAGGGGTCATCTGCCCCTCTTAACACAGATTAAAGAATACAAATTTTGAATTGAATTTAAAATTTTGAGGTGGACATCCAAATTTAAAAAGACCAAAAATTAATAAAACAAAAACAAAAAATTAAATAAAAATTATAAAAATAAACAAAATTTACGGAAAAACAAAACATTATCATTCAAAAACGAACAAGTCGTTGAGTCAATGTTCACTGGAAAATTTAGATTGCTGGCCCTAACCCACTCTCACTTATAAAGCGATAACGCGATCAAGAGAGAACTATAATTGAATCAGTCCATAGGTAAATTTTGCCAATAGGTAGGTCTAGTGCAGGTAATACCTTATGAACCAGATGTGCGAGCAACAGTGCTCCACACAACTCCAGTCTAGGAAGCGTAACCTTTCTCACAGGAGCTACTCTTGACTTCGAGCACAGAAGATTAACGAAAGTCATTCCTTGTTGGTCACGTTAAAGGACGTACAGGCATGCTCCATAGGCTTGCTCTGAAGTATCTGAAAAACCGTGAATTTGAATGTATGCAGGATATCCATGTCAAGTAACAAGACGATTGAGTTGAATATCCTTGATTGCTGGAAGCTGCGAATAAAGCTGTTCCCACCTTGCATTCAAGTCCAATGGAAGTATGTCATCCCAGCCTTGACCAAACAACCATAAACTCTGCAAGAACACCTTGTACGATATCACAAATGGGCTTACTAAGCCGAGAGGATGAAATACGGATGCTATAATGGAGGATATTATCCGTTTTGTCAGTGTTAAGGTCAGTTCAGGAGCAAGATTGTTGCAGATTAGGAATATGTCTGATGCAGGTTGCCACAGTAGACCAAGTGATTTGACTCCGTTGTCATGGTCCAGTAGCAGAGGAAACTGTGTTTCCCTGTCTTCTTTAGGAATAGTTTCTAATAATGCTGGGTGGTTAGCGCACCACTTCCTTAGAGGAAATCCTCCACCTTGCATGAGTGTGATAAGATTAGACTGTAAGGTCAAGGCACCTTCAAGGTCATGAAAACCACTCAATACATTATCTACATAGAAATTCTTCCAAAGCACTTCACAGCTCTGGAAAACCGTAATGATTCATGTTCCGCAAGCTGTTGCAGACACCTGGTAGCCAGAAAGGGAACTGATGCAGTTCCGTATGTAACTGTAGTCAGTTCATAGCACGAATAAGGATCCTGGGGTGAATTTCGCCAAATAATTCTTTGAAGTCGTCTGTCTTCAGGACTTTTTCGTTATGTCATCTGTGAAGGCATATGTGTAAGTACGAATAGTTCACATTTTAATATTAAACAAAGTTGGGACATAACAAAGAAGGATTCTCCTGTAATCCGACTCCCCTCTATAACTTAAAAATGGGCAAATAAAACCGCGACTGACGCATCCAAATTATCAATGCTACCAACATTGTGGAATAAAACGAGTGAACAGATCTTAATTTCCGCAGGCGCATTGCCTCCCAACATTACAGATTCTGTAATTCACAAATCCGTTGTTTCTAATTTCGTGATAACTCACGTCTGCGAGTTCACTTTCATTGCATAAGTTGGCACTGGTAGTCGGCAAAATCATCTGAGATACTTCGGTCAGTTACATTCTTTGCTTCCATGTATAGTCTGTTCTTGCATCTAGGTGACGTTGGAATACTCCATGTGCGTAGCATTCGTACCCAAATACTACGTCATACGATATTATTATTATTATTATCTAAGAAATTCATAACTAAATAGAGAGTCGCTCCTCTGTTTATATATGCTCCTTGGTCATGGCCAGACGATACTCTCCAGCCACGGAACGTAGGACGAGACTCGAGTGTACACTCCAGGACTTTCCTCTTGTGCGCATGACCGGCCGAATGATGTCACACCAATGATGCTGTACATGCAGTAAGGGTTGTCCAAGAGGATCTGCAACGGGCCACCAGAGTCACCCTGGAACAAGAGACAGTGGTAGTGGTGATTGATGATCAGTGGTGACTCCTGATTTTTATAATGTGTCGGACCAAATATGAGTCGTCCAGTTGCAAAACTCGTTTAATCAACTTGTGAATAAGGATTATGTCGTAAAATTATTTTATTTTATTTTGTTTTATTTTCTTTAATTTAATTGTATTTTGTTTTATTTTGATTTTGTTTTGTTTTATTGTATTTCGTTTTATTTTGTTTTAAATTGTTTTACTTAATTTTTTGTTTTGTTTTGTTTTATTTTCTTTTGTATTGTTTATTTTGTTTTGTTGTATTTTGATTTTGTTTTCTTTATTTTGTTTTATTTTGATCTTCCAGAAAACAAACACAAAAACAAAAACAAAACAAGCAAAAAGCAAAATTCAAAAACAAAAGCAAAAGCAGAAAACAAAAAACAAGAAGCACAAAGCAAAAAGAAAAATTCAAAAAAAGCAAAAGCAGAAAACAAACACTAAACCAAAAACCAAAAACATAAAGCAAAAAGAAAAAAGTAGAAAACAACAAACATAAAAGATACGCGAGGCAAAGCCCAGAGAAACGTTTCTCATGACAATGATTCTTATTCACAAATGGATTAAACGAGTTTTGCAATTGGACGACTCATTATGGTATATTATTATAGATGGATTAAATTGAGATATTAGACTCGGTCTACTATGAATTATTCAGTCGCACAGCACTATTACGAACACATTACACAATACAATACAATACAATCGAATACCACTCCAAAGATGTGCACACGCTGAAAACAGACCAACCATTCTGACCGCGCCAAATCGTAACCAATAAGCCCGTAGTGTTGGTTTAAATTCAAGTAATAATAATAATAATATCGTATGGCCTCGGGTGCCTGGTGCAAGCTTTGCTATTTAACACCCAGAGGGTAGCTTGCATGTCGAATTTCGTAGTTCCTTGACTATGAAAGTCAAGGAGGTTAGATGTTAGATATCTAATCTCCTTGAACACAATAGCGCTTTCTAGTAGAGAAATGAGGAACTTTGTGCTGGCGGAAACTCCCGAGATTAATTTTGCCATTATGAACTCGGCCTACTGAATTCAAATGAGTTCTTTGACATGCCAACATCGTATGACATGCGTATCGTATTTTTGCCGCCTTTCAAAAATCACTTACCACGATCAGGGGCGAACCTGCAATCTTGGGGTTAGTAGACCGACACGCTATCCACTCACCCACCGTGGCAAGCTTTAAATTCAAGTAATAGCGAGACTTGAGAATCTCAGTCAACGTCCTCGGAACTCCATTAAACAGACCAAACCAGCCCCTCCCATTTCTAAAGCTATAAACACGTGCTTTGAGGATGCAAGGCTTCCTTCCTCAGCTCTCTACTCCCATCTAGGGGTGAAATGTAGAACTAGTTACAACTACTGACAGTGACAGTGAGATAGAGCGTATCGAGAGGGCGCTCAAGGTAGCCCCAAAGACTATTTTACAAAACAATTATTTCTTTTTTTTTAAACAGTTACTGCTGAGAGCTGACTGTAGGATGAACCTCACGTCCTACATGGGGGAATCGCCACTGTTGTTGATTTGAGGAGCAGAAAAGTGAGGTCATCTGCCTCTATGATGTAAATATTGATTGTGTCAATGACTATCAACAAGCTCACCGACAAAACAAAGTCATGGTATTACCGAGGCAAAACACAGAATCAGGGGTATGTTTCTTTTTAATGTTAAAACAACAATTAGCATCATCATCATCTAACAAATAGTGGTTATCGTGTCGGACTACCAACCCCAAGCTTGCAGGTTCGCTCCTGACCGTTGTAAGGGATTTTTGAAAGGTGACAAAAATCACGACACGCATGTCATACGTTGTTGGTATGTTAACGAACCCATTTGAATTCAGTGGGCCGTGTTCATAATGGCAAAATTAATCTCGGGATTTTCCGCCAACACAAAGTTCCTCCTTTCTCTACTAGAAAGCGCTACAGTGTCAAGGAGCTTATATATCTAACTCCTTGACTTTCATAGCGTTTCAAGGAACGACAAAAATTCGCCATGCAAGCTGCCCTCTGGGTGTTAAATAACAAAGCCTACACCTGGCACCCGAGGCCAGGATGTAGAATCTCTACTACTCTGGAAAAACAGGGAATACTCTGGTAATTTTTAAATGCTGGAAATTTCAGGGAACAATCAGGGTATTTTAATGACACTCAGGGAATTTTAGTGTTACAAGGTCTAGCCTTGAATAATTGGAAATTAAGCATTTAAATGTTGATCTGGTGATTATTTTTGTGGACGTATGTTCGTACTGATGTTAAATCAGAAAGCTCTCATTCTCTTTTTGCAAGATAGAGCACAATGTGTAATTGTATGGCATTTGAGAGCATTACTATTGACGAGCTACTTTCAATACTCGCAAGTACAATAGTTTAGAAAATAATTAGAAATTGGAAAAATATAGTAATGTTGTCTTTTCAACTTTTAGAGGCCGATAACCCATATGTTAGGCCCCTTAAAACGACAATTATCATCATGCTCATCATTTTCAACTTTCTCATGCTACCGTTTATTGTTCAAGCACTTTTTAAAATGCTCTTTACAGTAAGTACACGGTGAGATTCTTTTGCTGGAGTCGGACCAGCGGCCGGCTGTCGGGCGCGCACGCCTTCCGCCAGCCAACTGAGCTCGGTCCGCGGGATTGCGCGAGGCAGAGGCGAGCTAACCAGGGTCATTAAAGTCCATTAAGTCACTAAACTTTCATCAACGAGGGTGAGTAGTGTCAGCGCACAGATAAGAAGGTAGCATAAACAACAGCTGCAAGATTTAATTAAAGAAGCACAGACGTTCTTTTATTTCTTGGGAATCTGGATGACCTCACGTCACCAGTTAAAGGTTAGAACTTATCTTTTCACAGAAGATACTAAAAATGTTCTCCTTCAGCTGACAGACAGACATCGTTACATTATGTCGCTACTCCTGCACCCCCCTCCCTCCTGCGTGTTTACTGTAATTAATCGAAGCACGGACCTAAGCCCGTTTGTTGTTCAATTGTGGGTTAATTTAACATTCAAAGTGTACAGATCAATTACCCGAACTCTAGTGGAGCTGGAGAACAATATACGGCAGCAGATATCCCTCACAACAGAAGGGAATTACAACGTGTAAACGCTAATTTATTTACAACACCTGTCAGTTGAAGGAGAACATTTTCAGCATCTTCTGTAAAAAGGTAAGTTCTTTAGTCATGATTTTCTCGTGAATTTACCATTAATTAATGTACTTTGTTACGGTTTCCACCTGCGCACAATCCGCGGTGAGAGCTTGGTTGGCTGGCGGAAGGCGCGCGCGCCCGGTAGTCGGTCACCGGCCCCGCTCCAGCAAAAGCATATTTATTATGGCCGCTACTGTTATTCAGGGAATTTTCTGAGTTATCCTGGAAAAATCAGGGAATTGTCAGGGAAATCTGTTGGTTGGTTTTGGTAGACATGCAGCTATATTATTACAGAGTGTTTGAAAAAAAAACTCCCTAGTTTTAATGTGTCCTTCTCCGTCTTCCTCTTGTTCTTCATGTGCCATCTCCTCTCAGGAGGTTGGCAACCATCATAGAGACTCTTGCTTTCGATGATGCAGCACGAAACAGCTCAATAGTGGAACAATTGAACCAAGATTTCAGATTATCGATCCAAGAAATGCGTCTTCTTCCTGGTCTTCTTTTGCCTTGTAGCTTCCCTTGAATGACCAGATGCAGCAAATGATATTTCTCTCCTCTCATCACATGACCCAGATACTGCAGTTTTCTAATTTTGACAGTATTTAATATTTCCTTTCCCTTTCCCATCCGCCTCAACACCTCATCGTTGGTGACCTTTTCTTTCCAACTCAGCCTTAGTATCCTTCTGTACGTCCATAGCGCAAATGCCTCCAATCTGTCCTTTTCTCTTTTCTTTATGGTCCAGGTCTCAACTCCATAGAACAAGGTGGAGAAGACATAGCATCTCAGAAGTCTAATTTTTAGATGTAAATTAAGGTCTCTGCTACAGAACACTCTCCCCATTTTATTGAATGCATTTCTGGCTTGACCGATCCGGGACTTTATCTCCTCAGTACAGTCAATGTAGCAGTTCACATTTGTTCCTAAATACTTGTACTTTGTCACTTGCTGTACTGTCCCTCCATTGATTATCAAGCTCTCTTGATGTTGTGTTCGTGATACTACCATAAAACGTGTCTTACTTATATTAAGTGTTAATCCCCATTGTTCACTTGCCTCCACGACTTTGTTAGTCAGTCGCTGTAAATCGTGTAGATCTTCTGCGAATAACAACGTGTCATCTGCAAATCTTAAGTTGTTTAATATTTTTCCATTAACTTTAATTCCCGCTGTTTCTTCCTCTAAAGCAGCTTGTAATATTTCTTCTGGGTATTGATTAAACAGCATAGGAGACAAGACACAACCTTGTGTAACACCACGTTTTATTTCCACCTCTTCAGATAGCTCCCTACCTTCCTTTATGACCGCAATCTGTTTGTAATAAATATTGCTGATGATTCTAATGTCCTTCACATCTAGGTTCTTCTTCTGGAGCATTTGGATGAGGCAATCATGACGAACTTTGTCGAAAGCTTTATTATAAACCAAAAAGCAGACATACATAGATTGATTCACATCTAAACATCTCTGTGTCAGCACATTGAAGTTAAACAGGGCTTCTCTTGTTCCTAGTGCATTTCTGAAACCAAATTGTGTTTCACTGATATCCTGTTCCAATTTTTTGAAGATCCTTCGATGGATAATTTTTAGGAATATTTTTAGAGTATGACTCATGAGACTGATTGTTCTATGATCGCTGCATTGACGGGCATTTGCCTTTTTCGGCAATGTAACAAATATAGACTGTAGCCATTCATGAGGAATGACTCCTGTGTTGTAGATTGAATTATACAAGTCTACCAAGACATCTAAATGTTCTTCATTAATGAGTTTCAGTATGTCAGCTGTTATGAGATCAGGACCAGGGGCTTTATTATTTTTGACAACTTTATAGCATGTATTACTTCTTCTTTTGTTATATCTGGTCCATTTTCGACATCTATATCTTCACTAGCATAAGGTTCTTTCCTATCATCTTCAAACAGTTCTTCTATATATTCCTTCCATCTCTCAAGTTTTTCTTTATTACCAATAATGATGTCACCATTTTTGTCAAGCAATATACTCCCTTTCCGTATCTTATTGATACCA
Source organism: Meconema thalassinum (assembly GCA_946902985.2). Classification (NCBI taxonomy): domain Eukaryota; kingdom Metazoa; phylum Arthropoda; class Insecta; order Orthoptera; family Tettigoniidae; genus Meconema; species Meconema thalassinum. The sequence goes on from OX336401.1 coordinate 75,171,544, forward strand.
GTTAGTTCTTTGACTTTCTTATGGATATTGAAATTGTCGTTTTTTGAAATTAAGTCTTCAATCTCTGTGCATCTTTCTGTGTACCATATCTCCTTTGCTAACCGTATCTTCCTTCTTATTTCTGCATGTGTATTCCTGTAAAGATTTTCATCTCGTTTTTTACAGAGCCTCCTCTTTTCCATCAATTGTATTATTTCATCAGTCATCCAAGTCTTTTTATGCACTGTTTTACCACCTTTCAGCATCTCTTGACTTGTATGCTGGAGTAGTCCCTTGAAGGATTTCCATTTGTCATTAACATCACTGAAGAATTTTTTCTCTTCTTTACAGAGCTCTTCATTGATTCGTTCTGTAATTTGTTCTCTCACTATAGGATCTTTAAGTTATGAGATGCATGGCTTATCCTTATTTTGTTTTGGTAATATTTTCTTAAGCTTTATTTCGAATCTAGCCACAAGTGGATTGCGGTCTGATGCCCCATCTGCTCCCGGATAAGTTTTCACTGCCTTGATGGCATTCCTATAGCGTTTATTGATTAGGATGTAATCAATCTGATTCCGTATAATGTTGTTAACTTTATCTCCAGGTGTACAATCTTCTTTCTGGTAGCTTATAAAAAGTGTTTGTAACAACTAACTCATTGTCCTCACAATACTGTGCCAGAGTTTCTCCCCGTTCATTTCGTGATACCAGACCATAATCTCCTATTAAGTCACCTTCACGTCCCTTGCAAATTTTTGCGTTGAAATCGCCCATGATGATTGTGTTGTCTCTAGATTTTGTGGTACTCAATACTTGCTCAATTTCTTTATAGAACTGCTGCAACTCTGCTTCACTCTTGTCAGCAGTTGGAGCATGGACTTGTATAATGTTAACTTTTGCTCTTTCTGTTTGAAGTTGTAAAGCGATTACCCTGTCGGAGATTGGCAAAAAACTTGTCACACACTGGCTCGTGATTTTGTCAACAATAATAGCAACTCCATTCCAGTGATAATTATCATCATTACCAGAGTAATATATCTTTATTTCACCTGAGCTAGGCCATCTTGTTTCACTTAGTCCCAATATGTTTATCTTGAGTCGCTGTATTTCTTGGATCACGTTCTGCAACATTCCTGACTGATATAATGATTTCACATTCCACGTACCTATATTCATATTTCTCATAGCTCTTTTCGTCGTTTTCCCTCCCGGAGATCCGAATGAGGGAATTGAAACTCCGGAACATTTTACTTTGAAACCAGCCATGATGGTTTTTCCCGGGGATATCTCTCAAGATCTTTAATGGAGTGGTTTCCCGTTGCCTTCTCCATTCTATGCCGTTGACCAAGATGCACTGGTTCATCCGCCTTTAGGGGCGATTTCTCAGCCCAAGGACCTGACCTCAATTCGCTCATCCACCCTCAGAAGAGGCTGTTGGCGACATTGAGTGGGGCCACATATACCGGTGTCCTAGAACTGTACAAAGTAACATATACCATTCTAGTTTGTGGTGTGTGGTTCATCAAGTCTCCAAATTTTGTATTTTATCAGTAGGTTTTATTTCATGTAACAGTTGTAATTTGTAGGGGCGCAACTTAAGTTTTTTACGTACAACATCACACACAGTATCTTTTGGCACTTCTACTTGTAGACAACGTCTGACCATTGACTTCTTCGGGCTCCGAACACAGGAAACACGGATCTGTTCAACAACATCTTCAGAAGTTCTCGGTCTACCTGGTGATTTTGCTTTTAAAATAATTGTATTAATGCAGCCAATGGCCATGCACTTTTCTTTTCAGGGCGGGTCAGGGAAGGGATATTGGAAGGAAATCGGCCGTGGATCTATTGAAAGGAACCGTCCCGGCATTTGCCTGGTGATGAAAATGGGAAACCACGAAACCCGTTTTCAGGACGGCCTAGGTGGGAATCGAACCCACGCTCTCCCGATGCCAGCGAGGCACGAGTTAGCGCCTTACTACCGGTTTCCTTGAAAGACTTAAGCCAATGACGGATAGGTTTTGCTGTAGGTGGTTCACCACCATTCTGACGTCTAAAATTACGTTGCACTGTTATAACTGACATAGGTTGCACAAGCCAAATAACACACTGCGCTTTCTGTTGCGGAGTACACATTGTTACTGAGTTACACTGCACGCCTGGATTGAACTGAGGGAACAAACACTGGGACCGTCTCAAGGTCAAGCAGACCTGCCAACTGCAGGGGAGTCAAAATTGGGGAGTTGATGAATCAGATTCTTTTGCTGGAGCGGGGCCGGCGACCGGCTACCGGGCGCGCGCGCCTTCCGCCAGCCAACCGAGCTTTTTCCGCGGATTGCGCGCCGAAGGAAACCGTAACAAAGTACATTAATTAATGGTAAATTCACCAGCAAATCATGATTAAAGAACTTACCTATCCACAGGAGAAGCTGAGAATGTTCTCCTTCAGCTGACAGACAGGCGTTGTACCGTGTAAATAAATTAGCGTTTACACGTTGTGATTCCCTTCTGTTTTGAGGGATATCTGCTGCCGTATATTGTTCTCCAGCTCCACTAGAGTACGGGTAATTGATTTGTACACTTTGTATTTTAAATTAAACAACAATTGAACATCAAACGGGCTTAGCTCCGTGCTTCGATTAATTATAGTAGACACGCAGGGGGGAGGGGGTGCAGGAGTAGCTACATAATGTAACAATGTAACTTCCAAAGTTACTGTCTGTCAGCTGAAGGAGAACATTTTTAGTATCTTCTGTGAAAAGATACTGGTGACGTGAGGTCATCCAGATTCCCAAGAAATGAAAAAAAAAACATCTGTGCTTCTTTAATTAAATCTTGCAGCTGTTGTTTATGTTACCTTCTTATCTGTGCGCAGACACTACACATCCTCGTTGATGAAAGTTTAGTGACTTAGTGGACTTAAAGGACCTCGGTTAGCTCGCCTCCGACTCGCGCAACCCCGCGGCTCGAGCTCGGTTGGCTGGCGGAAGGCGCGCGCTCCCGGCAGCCGGCCGCCGGTCCCGCTTCAACAAAAGAATCTCACTGTAGAATAGTATATGTCACTTTGTACAGATTCTAGGACACATCAAAACTAGGGACTTCTTTTTCAGACACCCCATATTATCTACCAAATGGTGGGGGTTATCCAATTCAATACTCTCTACCCCCCACCCCCACCCCACCCCCCCCCCCCCCACCCTCACCCCCACCCCCTGAATTCTCATGCACTTTCCACTTTAACAGAGTTGAACCAAATAAGCTGGTTGAACTATAGAATAAGGTAGAGTGTATCAGTAGTGTCCTACCCTGCAGGTGTCTCTGCCGCCGGCCTTCTCCCCAGCACACACCATGGTGTCCACTATTCCTCGTGGTAACTCTCGCTGGTAACTCCTGCTGGTGTTGGGTGTGAACCTGGAATCACAGTACTGTTGGCTCACCAGCGGTAGGTTCACTTTCAGCAAAGTGGCTGACGAGGGACCGCCTGGAAAAATAGAAATCATCACAGAATGGGAAACGGCTTGAAGCGTTTGAGATGTGGGTCTGGAGGCGAATGCTAAAGTCAGTTGGACTGAAAAAGATCAAACGAAAGTATACTGCGAGAAATCCAGGGGAACAAACAGCTGATGGTAACAGTACATAGAAGAACAGCTAAATGCATTGGACACACCGTACGTCATAATACCTTTCTAACCATCTACTAGATGGGAAGGAAGCAATTCCTTCAAGTATTGATGCAAAACGTAGGATGTGGTTCCTACTGTGAGATAAAAAGACAAGCTGAAGACAGAAGACAATGGTTGAATCGACAAGGCATTGCCTTTAGACATTGATTGATTGACTAGGGATGGTGATCTTTTTTTTTTCAAATATGATAATGCGGCCAAAACGTCAATACAGTCGACTTTGATATCTCGAAGTGATTTCGGACATAGAAATTACATCGAGCTATCGAAAATTTGGGGGGCTGCGTGGCGCAGTCGGTAGAGGCGCTGAGCTTCTAACTGAAAGGGAGTGGGTTCGATCCCCACCCTGGTAGTGGATTTTAGAAAACAAAACTACCACTTTCGGAAACACAAATAGCCCTGGGGTTCACCCAGCCTACAACAGAAATGAGTACTGGTAATTCCTGGGAGCAAAGACGGCCGGGCGTGGAGCTTACAACTCCATCCCATCTAGTGCCGATGTCACAAAAAGTGGAAGCTTCTACCTTCCACTACTCCCAGGGCCTCCATGGCCTGTACGGAGTCGGCTTTGCTTTTTTAAAATCGAAAATTCGACATATAGAAAAAGGTTCTATTGCGGTGTCATAAATATTGAAATGTAATGTTTTCAGTCGGTCAACATGATTGTACCTAAATAATAAATACACTTGGATGACCAGTTTCGATCGTCAAACGTTCATCATCAGATCCATATTCAATGAACACAGACATGAATGCGGCAGGGGAAATACCCAGGAAGAAGGAAGGAAGGAAGGAAGTTTTTAGTTTTACGTGACCGTTAATCTCGCGATCATGAGGCTCGGGACCTTCCCTTCTTTCGTGGAATCCGAACCACAGGACATGGCATTTCACTTCGAAAAGCCTAGATAGATAAGAGATACTCGCACTCAGGAAATTCCTCCCAGTTCAGTGCAGGCATATGTTTACAGGACATGTTTTGCTTGTTGTCAGGTGCTCTATCGAATCCCGGGAGCTTTAGTTAGTTAGTTATTGTTGTTTTAAGGGGCGGAACTACGAGGTCATCTGCCCCTCTTAACTCAGATTAAAGAATACAAATTTGGAATTGAATTTAAAATTTTGAGGTGGACGCCTAAATTTAAAAAGACCAAAAATTAATAAAACAAAAACAACAACAAAAAAACAAACAAAAAAAAAATACGGAAAAATAAAACATTATCATTCAAAAACGAACAAGTCGTTGAGTCAATTTATGCTGGAAAATTAAGATTGCTGGCCCTAACCCACTCTCACTTATAATGCGTATAACGCTATCAGCAGCCACCGCGTCATCGGCTAATATAAGTTTGAGTGTCATCAGCAAACCAAGGTTTCTTCGTAAGTCGGCAAGATCCACACACTCGGTGAAAATGTGGGCCACAGGTCACACGGCTCCACAGGTACAAAGTGGAGGGGTCTTCCCTTCTCATCAGATACGAGTGGGTGGATCTTGTATGACCTATCCTTAGCCTACACAAAATGACGGACTCTCTCCGTGACCGGAAAGAGCTCCGCCACACGCGAGTAGTTCCCTTGATCGCTCTCAGTTTACTGGGTAATGGGTCAGCTAGCCACTGACTCTCCCAAAAAGCCAGAACTTGTAGGCGTAACTGAGAACGACTATCTCTAGCGGGTACCTCCATTGGTCGAGATGGTAGTGAAACCGCCTCTTTTGCAGCTTGATCCACTAACTGATTTCCCGCAATTCCCATGTGGCTTGGAAGCCACAGAAAGGTGATTCGAGTGTCAGCGTGGCACAGCCCGGCTAGTAGGTCGTGGATTCGCTGCACTAGGGGGTGTTGCGGGAAACGTGTAGCAATTGACTGCAACGAACTCAAAGAGTCGGTATACACGAGAAAGTGGATTCGTGCATCCTGTAGTGCAAACCGCAGAGCTTCATAGATGGCAACGTGCTCCGCAGTAAACACACTACAGGCCTCAGGCCCCGGAGCTTTACCACATATTTAGTTACACCCTGTGTTCAGGTTTGGTATGTTCTTTCACTGCCCCTTCAGAATGCTATGTTTATCTTACGTCACTGTGCCATAGATTTATCGATGCCTCTGAGTTGTAGGGGTATGTATCTGTGGTGTGATTACAACACTGTTCTTTCTCCACTCCTTAACTAGATAGCAGCACACTTCTTGTGTCTGAGTTGAGTCTCTAGGAGGCAGTGAAGAAGGAGACCATGACTTATTAATTGCTTCTCTGTATTCCAAAGATGGTATTATTAATTGTAGGAGATTTGGCTCTTACTGCAAGACATTGTACGATGAGGAATCTTATAACTAGCACAAAACTAGGCTTTAAGGCTCCGCAGAAATATAAGATAATGTGTGAAATATTTCTATTCATACTACAAACGAAGTTAAAACATGCCAGTTACAGTAAATTCGTTACGTAATTATGAATTGCTATTTATTCAATACGCCAAATACAGTCCACTCAACAAGTAGCTATGAAATAGGCTATTTAACCAGAGAATAAGATCTAGGTCCTGATTACCCTGTATAAATCTTAATCACATGTAATTTATTTCTTTTTTCACATTCCAGTAATTGGAATTGTTTTCTGTTTACGGACTGAAAGCTAAAATATTAATTGTGAATAAAATACTACTACATAACCGATACATTTGTAGCCTACTTTCGATTTTTGCAAAATATGAAAGTCGACTTATGAGATCAACACAGGACGAAAAATTGTGTGTCAGTCTGTGTGTCTGTGAGTGTGTGTACTCTGACTTTCTCCCCCCCCCCCTATCAATTCGAACACGGGAAACCAAATTGAACGAAACTTGGTACAGAGGTTGCACTAGCAAAGGGCACCTTAGTATCATGTTTTATATTGCCACCATCTTGACGGAAACGGAATGGCGGCCACCCAAATGTTAAAAGCTTAAATCAAATTACGACTAACCTAATAATTTGATCTCTACCAAATTTTGCAACTACATACCATTTTGTGGGAATCATCTTTTTCCTGAACTACAAGGTCATCTGCCCAATAGTTTGCAGATAGCGGCAATGTATGTGTGCAAATCGATTCATCATATTAATTCAAACACGGTGAAACCGAATTGAATAAAATTTTGTACAGAGGTAGCACTAGCAAAGGGCACCTCATATTCATGTTTAATATCCGTATAACACGTTGTATTTCAACAAGCTACTACAACCAACATTCAATTATGCTGCTTGAAAAGGACAAGGAGTTATAACAATACCCATGCATTTAGGGGAAAGTAGGCTATATGTTCTTTACTGAACAACTTGTTTCTCTCTGCACAGACCTAGCAAATACACATCAAGAATTTTTATAACCTAACGGATTCAACAAACAGTACATATTTTCACATACACATCTCGTCATTTCTACACTGTTTTTCAAGACAATTTTTTATTATTGTAACAGATTTATTTTTTTGAAAATTTACTTTGTGAACTCTTGGTATGGTACTACTCAGTTACTCATCTGAGGCAGATCACAATGTGACGGAAACAGGTACAGTTTCAATGAAATAAATATTGACTTTATTTAAAAATAAATACAGTGAGTCCGAGAATGTTCTCCGCAGCGCCTACAAGCATCTGCGAGAGCTAGCTACAGCAGTTACATTGGTAGCACGGCTGCCGCTAGCATCAACTCTACTTAGTATAAAACAAAGTCCCCGTTTCTTGGATGTTACTGGTAAACTCAAGAACCACTGGATAGATTTTGATGCTGTTTTCACCATTCTGTAAAGGATATATCGAGGATGATATCTGTAGAAAATTATTTATTTATGATCAAAGGAAGCCGAGCAGTAACGATTTTAGTGGAATAGTCGATAAAAAAAACCTAGCGTCCGAGCGTTTGTAAGCTTAAGCTGGGCAAACCGTTAAAAATATCTAAATAATATGAAAAGTTCTACAAAAAAAAAATCCGTGAGGGCTTATGTCAATCTTCCATACATCGCCCACTATAAGGGAACAACTGAAGCTTGTCTCTTACAGCTTTATGTGCTGTCGACTTGGAGATTCGTGTTTGTTGAGCTAATTAGCCTATTTTCAATTTTGAAAAAAAATAGGCTTATGAGATCACCTTTTGTCCGTGTGTGTGTGCGTGTGTGTGTGTGTGTGTGATTCGTGTGTGTGTCCCCCCCCCCCCTAATAAAATCTAAACGGCTGGAGCGATTTCAATAAAACTCGGAAAGTTCATAGCACTATTCCCGGCGACCTAGACCGTGCCCTTCAAATTTTGTTACGACTCACCAATCCAGCATGGCGGCTGTGCGAAATATTTCACCAGCATTCAATATCTCCGAAACTATTACCGATATTACCCTGACATTTTCTATGGCGATAGAGGGAACTACTATAAGTTCACTTATGTGACTTTTGAAAACCTGGTAACAACAAAACCAACATGGCGGCCAAGCGAATTTGCGACTTTTAAATAGACGTTTCTCGCGATTTGACCAACCAAACGCAATGAAACTTGGTACAGTATATGTTTATATACATTGTAATGCACCGACATCTAACTTCGTTCAATTGTTTACATAATCACAAGATGGCGGATGTGCGAAATATTTCACCGGCATTCTATATCTCTGAAACTATTAGCGGTAAACCCCTGAAATTTTGTACGGAGATAAAGGGCACTACTGAAAGTCCATCTATAAGACTTTCAAAAACCGGTTAACTACAAAACGAACATGGCGGCCAAGCGAATTTGAAAATTTTAAATAGAACTTTCTCGCGATTTAATGTTCCAAGCGCACTGAAACCTGGCACATGAAATATTTATACACGTTGTAATCCACTGGTATCTAATTTAGTTCAATTGTTTACATAACCTCAAGATGGCGGCAGTGCGAATTTTAAAATTAAGATTTTATTTATTGTGATGTAGTCATGCGATCGAAGTGAAAGTTTGAATAATGAACCTACGCAATAATTTTCCTTTAATGGTACATGACTCTATGGCCTATATATTTAACAATCCAACATGGCGACCATCCGAAATATTTAGACGATACTGAATATCTACGAATCTATTTTAGCAATCAAACTGCATTTTTTAATGTTCATAGGGGCTATGAACTTAAGTTCACCTATAGGACTTTAAATAACCTGGTGATCACAAATCCAACATGGCGGTGACGCGAATTATAAATATTCACATGGACGTTTCTCGCAATTTAACCATCCGCGTGCAGTGAAACTTGGTACAGTAAATCCTTATACGAATGTTAATCCACTGGCATCTAATTTATTTCAATTGTTTCCATAACCTCAAGATGGCAGCTGTGAAAAATTTTAAACTCTCCTTGTTTTTTCTTGTGTCCTAACTATGCGATTGAAGTTTGAATACTACACGTTCACATTAATCTGCATGTAACAGTACATAACTCTAGGACCTACATATATAAAATCCAACATGGCGACCATCCGAAATATTTAGTCGGTTCTCAATATCTACGAATCTATTACAGCAATCAAACAGAAATTGTGTATGTTGATAGTGGCAATTAACATAAGTAGGATATATGAAAATAGGCTGTATAGTTCTTCACGGAACTACTTGTTTTTGTGTTGATTTACTTGGACTACGCAGCATTATATCGGAGATTTCATCAAGTTTTTCGTCTGTTAAAAGCGTAGGCGTGCCTGTTCCCGGTACATCGTGAACTGAGCCAGTCACACGAAATTTACTTACCAAATCCCGAATGGTATCACGGTTTGGACACTTTGAATTAGGAAACCGCGCCTGAAACCTTAATTTTACATTTTCTGTAAACCGATCGCCTTCGCGAAAAACGTATTCCACACACAAAAAAAAACTCCCTTCAGTAGTAAACATTATCGCCTGTATACTGTTGCACTCTTCCAATATTAATCTATCCGAACGCTCGCTGACTGTAATACACGCTGCAGGCTAGCGCGCTTATCGGGATGCACATCGACAGCTCACAGGGAGAAGTCCCGCTTTGAAGGACACAGTGCAGTGCAGCCAACTAAAACTCATGACTCAACCACTCACAGCTGCACGTGCCCACTGCGGAGAACATTCTCGGGCGCCCTGTAGTTTATAATTAACAGGTCAGTAAGGTATCGGGCTATCATGGTCATTTTTATGTCATTCTCTAATAAATTTAGTAGAAGTGAGAAACGAAGAATGGGAAGCAAGGAGACTAAGACCTTACTATTTGCTGACGACATAGTAAAATGGAAAGAAAATGAAATAGAAGTGTAAGAACAAGTCACTGTATGGAATCAAGAGATAGAGAAATATGGAATGAAAATAAGTGTGGCGAAGAGTAAGACTGTGCTGATAACAAGAAACAAGAGAGAAGGAAGACAGAATATTGAAGTCAATGGAAATCCATTGGAAATTGTAAAAAGCTTGAAGTATTTGGGGAGCATACTCACAGAAGATGGTACAATAAATGAAGAAATTGGAAAGAGAATCCAACAAGTTAATGGGTTTTACCAGTGTGTAAGAGGTTTAGATGGAACCAGGAAGTCCCAGAGAAATGCAAGAAAGTTCTATTCTCATTGTATTACACACCAATGTTGACATATGCAGCAGGTACTTGGTCCACAACAAAACGCGATGAAAGCCGAATCCAAGCAGCCGAGATGTAGTTCCTTAGAGGAATAATTGGGAAGACACGGAGGGATAAAATCAGAAATGTGGACATTAGGGAGAGAACTGGGTTCCCAAAACTGCAAGACAACATAGAGACCAGTAAGAATAGAAGAATATGGAGTACGAAAAAGAATATTTATGGAGAAAATACCAGGAAGAAGACCGTGAGGAAGGTCCAGAAAGAGGTGGATAGATACGGTGAAGGAAAGCATAGAGAAAAGAGGAGTAAAAGAAAAGAAGTATTGAAAGAAGGAAATGAATGGTGGAGGGATAGACAACTGTGGAGGTCCTTGATTCGCAACCCCACCCAGGGAACTGGAAACGGGAAATGAAGTAGAAGAAGAAGATTTATCATTCTGTTATCTTTATAATTAGGGGCAATTAACCTAGATGTTCCGCCCCTTACAACATTAAGGGTGGCATACCCGCGCTGATCTGCCCCCAGCCAGTAGCAACACCTCGTCCTCCTGGCACACGGGTAGAGCGCTGCAAACAGGCAGGTCTTACGTACTCGTCAAACACAGCGTCTCGATCCAATTTCAGCAGACCAATGTCGTTGTACTTCTGAGGCTCCCTGTACTCAGAATGAGATATCCACTGCACCACTCGGAACTGCTGAGGGACAACACCATCATCATCTGAGTTAAGATTCAAATCACCGACACGAACCCACAGCGCTCTGCCTCTGTCAATGAAAATGAGAGTTCAGATTAGTTGGTACGATCGATTCAAACTGATTTTTATTTTATGTACTTACGAGAGAACTATTCTAGCTCGAACGACGAAAACCAACTGAAAGTGGGTTTAAAGTATACAGTTGTACCTGTGTCAATAGCTATCAATGCCATTCATCTGTAAAAGTACGTGTTTGGTCGCCTGCGCCACCTGAGTATGTGATAATGTGATCACCGTGGCATTTGAGTTTGGACTACTACAATGCGGGAACATTGTAAATAATGGAGTATATCTACATGTTGCCCTTGTTAAGGATGCGTTCTGTTCCATTCCGCTGTTTTTCATTGCAACTCCACATTTACACTTTGACGTCGAATGAAGGACAACACAGTAGCCTATCTTCTATTGTGGGAAAGATGACTTATATCAACACGGTACTGCATGTGTTAAGATTTCTTGTTGCAAGCAAGTGTTCAATCTTTTGCCAGATGATACTGCACCACATCTGTTTCTTGTTAATATAATAGTCCTAATTTCCTGTTGCACGGTAGTTTCTGCTGAGAATTGTGTTTCTGCAATCTTTGGACGCCGTAACTTCCAAACATTGATTGTACTCTAATGCGGGGTTTTACAGATAAATGCCCGTGGTGGGTAGTTGAACAGACATATCTTCGTATGTTAAGCGCACTGCCAGTCGGTTTTAGCCGTTCGAGCTGGGGGTACTTCCCTCGTTAGTAGTGGCGAAGTTAGGGCCCTCTTATACTTAACCACGCAACTTGGTACCGGTACATATCAAACAATTTTTGATGTATAGGGTCATCGAAAAAAGTGGACTTAATTTTGATTTATAATAGCTCAGGCTGTATTAAAGATAATTTAATTATTTTTACACCAAAAGATAGAGCAAATCATAAGGTTTTGTTTACCTATTTAGAAGGTTTCGATGTGAACTCCAGCTGTGACTCCTGACATGATTCGGCGGAGGTGGACTATCGCTTGGGTGGGTGTCGTGCCACAGGCCGAGCTCACATCGAAACCTTCTAAATAGGTAAACAAAACCTTATGATTTTCTCTATCTTGTGGTGTAAAAATATAAGGTGCGTTCAAAAAGTAACGAGCCGGAGGCTGTAATGCGCAAACCGGTGACGACATTGGCTAATCGTGGCGAGTGTAACGAGGTGTGGTTCCGACCAGAGCATGGAAGGTCACAGCCCGTCGCTAGAGAGCACGTGTGCGTCACGTGACGATACAAAGTGAGCAGCAGCATGCATCAATCGTCCAACTCTGCCAGTCGCATTGCAAACAGTGACACGGAGGCGTCAAACGAAGAGCAAAGAGGTGTTGTTCGGTTTCTGACAGCGAAAGGAGTAGGGGGAACGGAGATCCATCGCCGAATGTCACGAGTGTATGGCGAACACTGAGTGTCCCTGTCAAGGGTCAAGGCGTGGCACAAGCGCTTCAGGGAAGGACGGGTGTCGTTAGCCGATGATGCCCGGTCTGGGGCACCCCCCCCCCCCCCCCCCCTGCATTACCGATGACAACTTCCAGCTGGTTGATGCACTCATTACCCAGGACCACCGAGTGACAGTGAACGCCATAGCCGCCGTGGTCGGATTGATCGTCGGAAGTGTGCACACCATCATGAAGGAACGACTGCACTTGCGGAAAGTGTGTGCCCAATGGGTGCCCCACAGTCTTCAACCACGCCAGGAAGCATGTCGAATAGTATTGGTCTTGGTTGGACGATTGATGCAGGCTGCTGCTCGCTTTGTATCGTCACGTGACGTGCACGCGTGCCCTCTAGCGACGGGCTGTGACCTTCATCGTTCTGGTCGGAACCACACCTCGTTACACACGGCACGATTAGCCGATGTCGTCACTGGTTTGCGCATTACAGCCTCCGGCTCGTTTCTTTTTGAACGCACCTTATAATTAAATTAATCTTCATTACAGCCTGAGCTATTACAAATCAAAATTAAGGCCATCTTTTTCGGTGACCCTGTATAACCTATTTAAGATTTGATTGCCGCTGAACCTGGCTGCGTCTGTGTTTGTAGTTTATTGTAGCAGCTGCCCCGCGGGGTGCAGCGGGGAGCACAGCAGTGGCAGACTGCATTCTGCACATAAGTCAAGCAGCATTGCGCGTCACAGGAGCTCATGTCACCATGGACAGTTTAGCGATGACTGAGGCATGACTGAGCCTGCTGGAGCTGAGTCATATCCTACTCGCGCAACTGTACTTGTCAACGAAGCTGGCTGGCGTGTGACATAAGTAAACAAGGAATAGTTCCCATCTCGACCGCCGGCAGTTAATTCGTGAAAGGGTAATACAGTAAATACCTTACAAGTTCATTATGATGATCAATGAACAGTAAATTAATTATGTTCAATACTAATATTAATGGAAGCCTCCGTGGCTTAGGTGGCAGCACGCCGGCCTCTAACCGCTGTGTCCGTGGTTCAAATCCCGGTCACTCCATGTGAGATCTGTGCTGGACAAAAAGGAGGCAGACAGGTTTTTCTCCGGGTACTCCGGTTTTCCCTGTCAAAATTTCATTCCAGCAACACTCTCCACTATCATTTCATTTCATCTGTCATTCATTTAATCATTGCCCCAGAGGAGTGCGTCAGGCCTCGGCAGCCGGCACAGTTCATATCCTCGCCGCTAGTTGGGGGCTTCATTCATTCCATTCCTGACCCAGTCGGAGACTGGAAGCAGGCTGTGGATTTTCATTTTCACTAATATTAATGAATGTGGCACATGAATAATAATAATAATAATAATAATCTAGGAAGATAGTTCCTCTCAGTCTCTCTGTTCTTCACCTATTTCAATTTGTACTTTTTTCCTCTATGGCTACAGAGCCTGGATTTGATCTCATTTGTTCGTCACTGGAGGAGTTTCAATCTGTTTTTTCGCCGTTGCCTGTATGACGTTAGGTATCGTTCAGATACACTTCCCTTTTGTTTATGTTTCCTTATATCCATCTAACCCTCCCACCTCCCCCCCCCCCCCCTTTTCTTCTGGACATTCTCATTCTTCGAGGAGTCTCTATATTTTCACCCCGCCCCTTTACCTTCTCCTTACCCACTACTCTATCCGCCGTTCTACCATGGTCCATACAGTAATTTCTGTCAGCTGCTCTCTGGTGACGAACCGAGGAATTTATGTATATTTTTTTTTGTAATTTTTGTAATCTCATTGATATTAGTATTTGAATGGTTCATTGTGATTCCGTATTGATGCAACAATTAGTATTGATATTTTGCAAAAGTTCCGCCTAATCAATACCTTTATTTTACTAAATATAAATGATCACTTAGTGGTCATTGGTACATGTTTCGGGGCCTAATTGTTTTGGCCCCTTCATCAGCCTGTGTAGATAAAAAGTCAAGGCAAACAGGTGGTCGGATAGCTTAACACTCATAAAATATTCCCATCAAAAAACCCTATTATGGTGCACCATAATGAAAGGGGAAAGATGTTTATTCAAAGAAACATAAGGAAATAAAATACATAAATAAAAATAAAAAAGAAAGTAAGAAAGAAGGAAAGGAAGAAAGAAAGAAAGAAATAGTTGCAATTTGGAAAAAACAAAAAATATAGTGTGAACACACTCTAAAATTTTACCCTTTCTTGTTGATCACAGAAATTGTGCATTCTTCAAGTGGTCCCAAATCTTCTGAAATACAGTATGTGGACGACAATAACACATTTGAAATAAACCATACGTTATGCCGTGGCTTGCAGATGTCAACGAAAATACAATGGCTCAGCTTTGTGGCAGTTCAACTTACTGCGGTCTGTAGATGCTAAATGAGACTTAATCTGCTCCGTGGCAGCATTAATATACCAAATACAATTCACCAGTGATAAATGTCATGGATCACAATACTTCACCATAGATGAGCCCCAAAAAACATGAAACTGCAATTTTGTGCCGAAACATCATATTGCCAGAATGCTTTGGAATAATTAATGAAGGAACTGGTCTCCAGTTTGAGATTAAACCATTAAGAATGGAATATGTCACATATAAGTCTATATCTGTGATGATATTTAGCAATATGTCAACTTACTTTAGGTTTAACGATAAGTTTATGTCGGCTAAGGCTTGTCTTTTGTTACACGTTATTGTCAATTTTATGGGTACAGCATAAACTCATTACTCAGATATATAGATTATTAAATCATTGGAAGACCAATTATGGTATTAAACTGGGTGTAGTGTTATGTTATTAATAAGAAAATTCTCTAATAGTAAAATATTGGCAAAATTTGAAATAATGTAGGAATAAGATCGAAAATTAGGTGGCTCTTATGAAATTAGAATTTGTTGCTGCAATATGTGCATGATTTAGAGAAAAAGAATTTAAAATGCTTATGGCTTCATGCTTAAAATAGCTAAAATGCTTAAGGGGGTTTATTTTTGTTTAGTAAAATAAAGGTATTGATTAGGCGGAACTTTTGCAAAATATTAATACTAATCTCATTGATATACTTTCTTTGGCCATATTGTTTGATTTCTATTGAAAAAGGAGGCAAGGTTTCTCCGAAACGTATGGTTCTAATCTAAATACACACGACATTGGCCCAAAAAACATGAATTATTTAAATAATATTCTTCTTCTTCCTCTTCAAACGGAGTCGATGTTTCTGGCCATTCTTTTCCACTTTTTCCTGTCCCACACATCATGGGTACGCAGAACTCCGAATGAATGCTTTCAGGAAGGTCTGGAGAGACTGACACATCGATGGCAAAAGTGCAGAAAGTTACAAGGAGATTATATTGAGGAGGTGGGCATAACAAGTGATGTGTAATGTACTTCATTTGGGTGGAAGAAAATAAAGTGTAAAATAAACGCCCCTCGTATAAGAGGTGATCTAAAAGTTTCCGTTTGACGGCGGTATAGACCAGAATCGGTATGTTATCAGGCAAAATCGCCGTGAGCATTGATGCACTCATCCAACAGACGCACCAGGTTTAAGATCCCCGTGTGGTAAACCACTGTGTCTTGCTGCGTGAAGAAGTCTGCTGCACATCCTCGTCCGACAGGAATCATCGACCCTTCAAGGCCTCTTTTTAGGGACCAAAGGGGTTATTATCGTATGAGCCAATGCACGAGTGTCTCCCACTTGAGCAGGCGTTCGTAGTTGGTAGCATGCTGAGCTTCTATGCCTAAGATCGCGGGTTAAAACCCGGCCGAAATCATCGGATTTTTCAAGAGCGTTAAAAATCCCTCAGTATGCCTTCTTCCGAAGGGGAAGTAAAGCCGGCGGTCTCATGTCATAGATTTATGGCATGTTTAAGAACCTTCCACTAATTACACCTGTGTGAAGCTAAATTATAGATTAAACATTTGACAAACGCTCTTAGATTCCGATGTTCATCGCCAAGAGCTGACTGCGATGGCATCTGGTAACCAAGTTCTGAACTAGTAGTCGTTGACGGTGGCAATTGCCGGCAAAAGTAGGAACTACTTGAAAAAATTCAATATCTGCAGTCCTTACTTGAATTACGATGCGCAGGTCGCCCACGGGCGTCGACTAGAAAGACCTGCACTCGGCCTCTCAGGAGGTCACACGAATAAAGGAAAAAACAGACAGATTCTACACACACCCAAAGTACACGGGGTTTCATGACCACGTTGTTGCAGCCCCTAAACTGAGGAACCAACCAACCAACTTCTGCGTTGCGACCTTTGCGTTATGGGGACGTGCGTTATCATGAAGTAGCACCCCTTGTCATTTGTCGTATTTTCCTCGAGCGTTTCGCCTTAGTTGCACACCGTAACTTCTCCAGTGTTGCGCAGTACCGATCCCCAGTGATGGAGACACCAGGCTCCTTGAAATCAATACGCAAAGGGCCCTGTTAATCAAAGAACAGGGTGATCTGTGAATGGTTGGCTGTTGAGCTTCTTGGGACGAGGGGACGATGGATGACACCTACTTTCATCACCAGCAAAAATACTCTCCAGGATGCGTGCATTCAACATTAAGCGCATCAGGTGCTGCAGGCAAACAATCATCCGGTGTGTTTTTTATTCGGCATTCAACTCCGGGGTATCAACTGGCTGCAGCAACACCCTCAAACAGAAACATTTCGATCATTCCTTATAGTTGGAGTGTGTGTTGAACTTGTCTGATAACCTGTACTTATGTGATGACTGTAGTAGTACGTGTAGCTGTATTAGGAAGAGGTAGGTGCCCCGGGACGTGAAATATGTGGAGGCTACTTGTTCGCAAACAGAGGCTTGCAGATTAGACTGGATGCTGAAAGGGAAAACGGTCTCAAATCAAAATGTATGTATGCAAAAATAGACGAAGTAAAAGTTTGTGTTTGCATTTCCTTGCGTGTTCAAATTTTGGTTGGTTGGTTGGTTCCTTAGTTTAGGGGCTGCGACAACGCGGTCATGTAGCCCCGTGTACTTTGGGTGTGTGTAGAATCTGTCTGATAACCGGTGTTAATTGTGATGACTGTATTAGTGTGTGTATCTGTTTTTTAATTCAAGTAGGGACTGCAACTTTGAATTTTCAAATAGTTCCTACTTTTGCCGCCAAACGCCACCGTCAACGACTACTAGGCCTAGTTCAGAACTAGCTACTAGACGCCACCGCAGTCGGCTCTTGGCAACGAACGTAGCAACCTAAGAGCGTTGTTTACATTCTTAACCTATCCAATTTAGTTTCACACAGGTGTAATTAGTGGAAAGATCTTTAACATGCCATAAATCTATGACATGGGACCGCCGGCTTAACTTCCCCTCCGAAGGAAGGCATACTGAGGGATTTTTAACGCTCTTAAAAAATCCGACGGCTTCGGCCGGGTTTGAACCCGCTATCTTGGGCATAGAAGCTCAGCATGCTACCAACTACGCCACCGAAGCCGCCGTGTTCAAATTTTGTTAGCAACATAAATACGTAGCCTATAGTTAGAGCCCTGCGCGGATAAACAAAACATTATCCCCATCCGCCCCGCATCCGCACTACTGTTATCCGCATCCGCCCCGCATCCGCACGACTGTTATCCGCATCCGCCCCGCATCCGCACTACTGTTATCCGCATCCGCCCCGCATCCGCACTACTGTTATCCGCATCCGCCCCGCATCCGCACTACTGTTATCCTCATCCGCCCCGCATCCGCACTACTGTTATCCTCATCCGCCCCGCATCCGCACTACTGTTATCCTCATCCGCCCCGCATCCGCACTACTGTTATCCTCATCCGCCCCACATCCGCACTACTGTTATCCTCATCCGCCCCGCATCCGCACTACTGTTATCCGCATCCGCCCCGCATCCGCACTACTGTTATCCGCATCCGCCCCGCATCCGCACTACTGTTATCCGCATCCGCCCCTCATCCGCACTACTGTTATCCGCATCCGCCCCGCATCCGCACTACTGTTATCCGCATCCACCCCGCATCCGCACTACTGTTATCCGCATCCGCCCCGCATCCGCACTACTGTTATCCGCATCCACCCCGCATCCGCACTACTGTTATCCGCATCCGCCCCGCACCCGCACTACTGTTATCCGCATCCACCCCGCATCCGCACTACTGTTATCCGCATCCGCCCCGCACCCGCACTACTGTTATCCGCATCCGCCCCGCATCCACATGACTGTTATCCAAATCCGCTGATATTTCAATATTATTTTTAATTTATTAGATGAAGCATAGTGTTAAACCAACACATTTAGACATTTGAGGAGAAAGTCGTTCCTGACAATTTGCTTCATTGCAAGGAACTTCAAATTTGGATGACACTACTGGTTTCTTTACCTCCACTTTAAACACAAATAAACAGGCTATACTTTTTTGGCTACTTTTGCACGTGTGCCTCAGTAAGTTTAATTTGTGTCCTGAGTATGAATACACTTTTTTTTTCAGGTAAAACATCCTTCTATATCGTTTACCTTTTCGTTTCCATTGAAAACGTAACCAAATGTCTGCCATATCGTTGACTTGAGCTTTGTTTCACGCACTATTGAATATTCATCTTGTTTTATTTTAATAGATAGTTTATCCATGTTGGTGAAATCATGTTCATACTCCCGGTCGCGGTAACATTCCCTAATAATAAGTGAACTCCTCTTTACGCTTGGAGAAAGGGATTGACATTTGGCCTTAAATTCCAAGTCCGTCATCATCCTGCTTCTTGACCCATCCATGTTCGAATAGTTGATATCAACATAACTCTCCCCGTTGCAATATCACAGTCAACGTGTTATCGTTAAAGCCCTGCGCGGATGCGGATAACCGCGGATAATATTAAGAGTAAATTTGCGGATATTGAACAGGATTTTTTTCTTAATAATTTAAGTTTTTGCTAAGATCTGCGTCTTTTACCTTTATTGTTATTTCCCTATTTGCTTTCGCTTGGATCGTATAAGAATAGTAGAGAAGTGAGAGAAGCCAAATCATGAAAATACCCTCAATTAGTGTTGACTTTTGCCGAAAAAATAGTCCTTGATACCTGCGTGGGTATATCCGACGACTTAGTAGCCACCCGGTGTTTTACATAGCGTTACTTAGAGGGACAAAACTCAGCCATCATTGTCTTGCGACTCACACATAGCCTAGGGGGACAAATTTCTCCTCAAATGTCTAAATGTTCTGCTTCAATAATTTATCTAATAAATGAAAAATATTACTGTAATGTCAGCGAATTTTAATAAACGTGCGGATACGGATAAAAGTTGTGCGGATGCGAGGCGGTTGCGGATAACATTCGTGCGGATGCGGGGAGGATGCGGATACCGTTTTGTTCATCAGCGCAGGGCTCTAGTTATCGTCACATCTTACAGGATAGCTTAGACGGCGAATTAGCTGATTTGAGGAATGTTAATGATGTCACCAAGATGAACTAACAGGCTTATTGACAGAATTATATCTCGTAAAATACTGATAGTAATAATGGCAGTGAGATTTGATGAGATGTCAAGACCATCTACTACAAACATACGGTACGTAATAAAATGTACTTGAAAGCATGAGTAAAATCATCTTCTCGTGTAAGTGGAATACATGCCTGAATATTTCGTACGCAATAGGCTATAGAAGTATTTCTCTTTTTAAGCATGAAGCTGTAGATTGGCATATCAAATATGTAATATTATCTTTTTTGCATAGTAAGGCTTTCACGGCCCGGATTATTATATAAATAATTCATGCTTTTGGGCTAATGCCGTGTGTATTTTTAATTTGAACCATACGTTTCAGAGAAACCTTGCCTCCTTTTTCAATGGAAATAAACAATGTGGCCATAGAAAGTAAATCAATGAGATTACAAAAAATATAGATAAATTCCTCTGTTCGTCACCAGAGAGCAGCTGCCAAAAATTACTGTATGGACCATGGTGGAACGGCGGACAGATTAGTAAGTAACGAGAAGGTAAATGGGGTGGTGTGAAAATATAGAAACTCCTCGAAGAATGAGGAGGGGGGGGGGGGAGGGGGGGGGGTAGATGGATATTAGGAAACATAAACAAAAGGGAAGTGTATCTGAACGATACCTAACGTCATACAGTCAACGGCGATAAAACAGATGGAAACTCCCCCAGTGACGAACAAAGGAGATCAAATCCAGGCTCTGAGCCCTAGAGGGAAAATGTACAATTTGAAATAGGTGGAGAACAGAGAGACTGAGAGGAACTATCTCCCTAGATCCTTAATAACTGATAGCCAAGTGTCACTTAGCTGATATCCAGTGTCTCTGTTAAAATTATTGGGATTTTTACGAATTTCAACTGCCTCCCTTATAATTCTAGACCAGTTGTGCTTAACAAGGGCAAGCGCATGAGCATCCTTGAAACATACATCGTGCCCTGAAGACAGGGCATGTTCAGCTATAGCTGATTTGGCAGGTTGGTTTAGACGGATGTTCCTTTGATGCTCTTTGATGCGAGTTGCAATGGACCGTTTTGTTTGTCCAATGTAGACTTTTCCGCAAGTACATGGGACTTCATACACCCCAGGTTGTAGTGTTGGGGACAATTTATCTTTGTTTAATGCTAAACGTTGACCAATTTTCGTCATAGTGCCGAAAACTGTTTTTATCTTGTGCTTGCGGAGAATCTTAGCAACGCCGTCAGTGGTGTTGTGAATATAAGGGAGGTAAGCAGTTCCTCTCACGTCGGAGCTCTGAGAAGGTTGTCTATCCCTCCTTCTGGGATGTAGGGACCTATATATAGTGGATTCATTATAGCCATTACCCTTAAACATGTTTTGTAAGGCATGTAACTCTTCCTGAAGAGTTGATGCCTCACAAATACGTTCCGCTCTTTTGGCCAAAGTTGTTATAATTCCTTGTTTTTGTGCTGGGTGGTGGTGGGAGTCTGCATGTAAATAACGGTTAGTGTGAGTTGGCTTACGGTAGACGCTGTGCCCCATGGAGCCATCCGCCTTCCTCCTCACAAGAACATCCAAAAAAGGTAAGCATCCACCCGACTCTAGCTCCATTGTGAAGTGGATTGAAGGATGCAGCTGATTTAGGTGGTTCAGAAAGTGGTTAAGTTTCTCAGAACCCTCCTCCCACACCACGAACGTATCATCCACATACCTCCACCAAATCACAGGTTTGAAAGACGCCGAAGATATAGCCTCCCCCTCAAAATGTTCCATGAAAAAATTTGCCACGACAGGCGAGAGTGGACTTCCCATGGCCACACCATCAGTCTGCTCGTAATATTTACCATCCCACAAGAAATAACTGGAACACAAGCAGTGGTGGAATAATCGGGCAATGTCCTCAGGAAACAAATCCTTGATGAGTGACATGACCGAGTCCACCGGCAGTCTGGTAAACAAGGACTCTACATCAAAACTCACCAAAATAGCATTTGGTTGAACAGCGATGGTTGACAATTTTTCGACGAAATGGGTTGAATCCCTAATGTAGGACTGTGTGCGCCCCAAGTGCGGCTGAAGCAACTTGCTGAGATATTGCGCAAGAGCATAAGTCGGAGAACCTATTGTGCTAACAATTGGTCGAAGAGGGACGTTTTGCTTATGGATTTTTGGAAGACCATACAATCTCGGAGGAACAGCATCTCTCGGAATAAGACATCTTCCCTCTTCTTTTGGAATAGATGACAGTTTAACAAGCTTAGCAGTGGCATTGGATACACGAGTGGTTGGATCACGAGTGCACAGTCTGTAGACAGGATCAGATAACAGAATCGAGATTTTACTTTTATATTCAACGGTATCCATCACCACTGTCACATTTCCCTTGTCAGCATGAAGAATAGAAATTGTGTCATTATTTCTTAGTTCCTTCAATGCCTTTCTTTCACCCCGAGTTAAATTGGGTGCGGGTACTTTAGAGGATCTTAATATCCTCACACTTTCTTGTCTAACTTCTTCAGCTTCATCTGGAGGTAAATTGTAGATGGCAGCCTCAACGGATGTGATCAACTCCTCTGTAGGTATTTTAGAGGGTGCGAGAGCAAAGTTGAGACCTCTGCTTAGTAAAGTTGTTTGATAGTCATCTAAAGGGGTATTAGAAAGATTGACTACAACTTTACTAGTATCAAGAACCGTACGAGGAGCTGTTTGTCTCGAGGACAATCGAAGGAACTTAGCTCTTTGTCTATCTACAGCCCGACAAAAATTATTCTCGGCCTGAATAGCGGAGATACGTTCAAAGAACAGCCACAAATCCTCTGAGAGAATGCTACTAAGAAGCAGATGTAAGTGTAATAACTCACGGGAAACTGCGTCCAATTCAGTACGAGAGTTCTGGATCCTCTCGATAACGAGTGCCTTGCTAGCACGCTGATAAATTCTCATAGCTTTATGAGTGTGTATAGTTTGCTTCAATTTTACACAATTGGGAATGATGTTATGATCCCTGCATCTAAGAAAGAAGGACAACGATGAAAGGAGAGAGCTCCTTCTTCGCCTCAACTTACTAAATTTAGATGATTGTCTCCGCAAGCACAAGATAAAAACAGTTTTCGGAACTATGACGAAAATTGGTCAACGTTTAGCATTACACAAAGATAAATTGTCCCCAACACTACAACCTGGGGTGTATGAAGTCCCATGTACTTGCGGAAAAGTCTACATTGGACAAACAGAACGGTCCATTGCAACTCGCATCTAAGAGCATCAAAGGAACATCCGTCTAAACCAACCTGACAAATCAGCTATAGCTGAACATGCCCTCTCTTCAGGGCACGATGTATGTTTCAAGGATGCTCATGCGCTTGCCCTTGTTAAGCACAACTGGTCTAGAATTATAAGGGAGGCAGTTGAAATTCGTAAAAATCCCAATAATTTTAACAGAGACACTGGATATCAGCTAAGTGACACTTGGCTACCAGTTATTAAGGATCTAGGGAGATAGTTCCTCTCAGTCTCTCTGTTCTTCACATATTTAAAATTGTACATTTTCCCTCTAGGGCTCAGAGCCTGGATTTGATCTCCTTTGTTCGTCACTGGGGGAGTTTCCATCTGTTTTATCGCCGTTGACTGTATGACGTTAGGTATCGTTCAGATACACTTCCCTTTTGTTTATGTTTCCTAATATCCATCTAACCCTCCCCCTCTCCCCCCCCCTCCTCATTCTTCGAGGAGTTTCTATGTTTTCACACCGCCCCCTTTACCTTCTCGTTACTTACTAATCTGTCCGCCGTTCCACCATGGTCCATACAGTAATTTCTGGCAGCTGCTCTCTGGTGACGAACAGAGGAATTTATCTATATTTTTTGTAATCTCATTGATTTACTTTCTATGGCCACATTGTTTATTTCCATTGAAAAAGGAGGCAAGGTTTCTCCGAAACGTATGGTTCAAATTAAAAATTCACACGGCATTAGCCCAAAAGCATGAATTATTTATATGTAATATTATCGTCAGTTCCACATTGTATTCAAAAAACTATCCGCAGATTTACTCGAAACATTATCCGCAGCGTATCCGCTATCCGCACAGCAATGCAAACTATATCCGCGTGGCGAAAAATGTTGCGGATATCCGCGGGTTTATACGCGGATATCCGCATCTGCGCAGGGCTTTACCTATAGTCTATAAAATCAGCACCGTATCACTACCACCTCGACCAATGGAGGTACCCGCCAGAGATATTCGCTCTCAGTTACGTCAGTGGCTAGCTGACCCAATGCTCAGTAAACTGAGAGCGATCAAGGAAACTACTCGGGTGGGGGGAAGCTCTTTCCGGTTACGGAGGGAGTTCGTCATTTTGTGTAGGCTAAGGATAGGTCATACAAGATCCACCCACTCGTACCTAATGAGAAGAGAAGACCCCCCACTTTGTACCCGTGGAGCCGTATTCACCGTGACCCACAATTTAACCGAGCGTCTGGATCTTGCTGACTGACGAAGAAACCTTGGTTTGCAGATGACACTCAGACTTATATTAGTCGATGACGTGGTGGCTGCTGATCGCGTTATCCGCTTTATAAGTGAGAGAGGGTTAGGGCCAGCAATCTATTATCCAGTGTACATTGACTGAACGACTTGTTCGTTTTTTAATGATATTTTTTTTTGTTTTTCCGTAATTTTTGTTTATTTTTAATATTATTATTTTTATTTAATTTTTTGTTGTATTAATTTTAGGTCTTTGCAAATTTGGGTGTCCACCTCTAAATTTTAAATTCAATTCCGAATTTGTATTCTTTAATCAGTGTTAAGAGGGGCAGATGACCTCGTAGTTGCGCCCCTTAAAACACCAATAACTAACTAACTCAGCACCGTCCAAGGTCGAGCCACACTGTGCCGACACTATACGTCTCGGATTGGTAGGTGTCCATCCCTTCCCTTACCGTACGTCCTTACTTCCCCTCCACTCTGCGTGGTGGGGGAGTGTCCTCGTTCAAGAAATGTGTAGAGGTCAAATCGTAGGACTATATCAACTCGATGAGTATGTTCATTGTTCAAACCCGGACGAAGTCGCCGGATTTTTTTTATGAGCGTTAAAAATCCCTTAGTATAACTTTCTTCGGAGGGGAAGTAAAGCCAGCGGGCCCATGTCGTAGATTTATGGCATGTAAAACAGAACCTTCCACTAACTACAATTGTGTGAAGGTAAATTTGTAGGTTAGATTTGGTTAACGCTCTATTAAGTTCCATGGTTCGCCGCCAGGTGCCGGTTGTGGTGGCATCAAGTAGCCAAGTTCACGATAGCATTTGGTAGCAAAAGTAGGAGCTACTTGAAATTAATCGTTTGCAGTCCTTGCCTGAATTACAGATAACACACACTAATACAGCCATCACAATTAACACCGGTTATCAGACAGATTCTACACACACCCAAAGTACACGGGGCTACATAAACGCGTTGTCGCAGTCTCTAAACTGAGGAACCAACCAACAACAAAATATTTTTAGATCATCAAAATCGTGGCACTAATAATAATAATAATAATACTCACACGCCCCCCAGCAGTCTTGGTGTCTTGTCCTCTACACAGTGTGCTGACGTTAGCACGTAACGCTCACTGATCAGCGTGCCCCCGCACAGCCATCTGATATTCCTGCTTCCACCGTACCCCACTGCAGCCTAGAACATGCATGAATTTATATTATCTAGCGTATGGCACATTAAGACATTAAACTATCACATACATGAAATTTGAAACAAATTCCAGCTATTAAAGTACAACTACAGTATCTACATTAATCCATATGCAAATATTCGATATCATTTTGTGAGAAGTTTTTTTGAAGTACTTGACGTTTCGATCTACTTATGTGGCTTCGGTGGCGTAGTCGGTAGCATGTTGAGCTTCTATGCCCAAGATAGCGGGTTCAAATCCGGCCGAAGCCGTCGGATTTTTAAGAGCGTTAAAAATCCCTCAGTATGCCTTCCTTCGGAGGGGAAGTAAAGCCGCCGGTCCCATGCCATAGATTTGTGGCATGTTAAAGAACCTTCCACTAATTACACCTGTGTGAAGCTAAATTGTATAGGTTAGGAATGTATACAACGCTCTTAGGTTTCTACGTTCGTTGCCAAGAGCCGACTGCGGAGGCGTCTAGTAGTCTAGTTCTGAACTAGGCCTAGTAGTCGTTGACGGTGGCGTTTGGTGGCAAAAGTAGGAACTATTTGAAAAATTCAAAGTTGCAGTTCTTACTTGAATTAAAAAACAGATATACACACTAATAGAGCCATCACATTTAACACCGGTTATTAGACAGATTCAACACACACCCAAAGTACACGGGGCTACATGACCGCGTTGTCGCAGCCCCTAAACTAAGGAACCAACCAACCTTCCATGGTTCTTAGCCTTTGGGGGGCGTGGTGGCTCAGCGGTCTAGCTGTATGCCTCTCACCAAGGCGGCCCGGGTTCGATTCCCGGCCAATGCATGTGAGATTTTCGAAGTGAAATGCCATGTCCTGTGGTTCGGATTCCACGTAAAAAGGAGGTCCCGTGGCTCATGATCTTGAGATTAACGGTCACGTTAAACTACAAGTTTCCTTTCCTTTTGGTTCTTAGCTGGAAAGACCTGAGAAGGGCTATTTGTATTCACGTTTTGTGACATCAAGCAATATTTTGAGCCAGGAGATCACTGGGATTGTCTGGTGTAGCTGTAGATGTTTCCCGCGGAGTTACCGTTCTTTATCACAACCCAGGGGACACATGTAGCTTAAAGAATGCTACGGACGCGAACACTCTTTGTCCCCCAACATGCATGAACTTTTATATAAACAAGTAAAAATTCAATGTTTCTCCAATACACTGAAAACATGGGTATGTTATTATTATCTTTAATTTATTATAAATATGGTACAACTTAATCTGCAAGATATGGATTTCACAATCAATTATCCTGTAAACCTTGGTTGGTTGAATCCTCAGTTTAGATGCTGTGACAACGCGGTCATGTAGCCCCGTGTACTTTGGGTGTGTGTAGAATCTGTCTGATAACCGGTGTTAATTGTGATGGCTTATTAGTGTGTGTTATCTGTGATTCAGGTAAGGACTGCAGACGATCAATTTCAAGTAGTTCGTTCTTTTGCTACCAAATGCTACCGTCAACGACACCTACCTGTGAACTTGGCACTAGATGTCACCGTAACCATCACCTGGTGGCGAACGTTGGAACTTAATAGAGCGTTAATCAAATCTAACCTACAAATTTAGCTCCACGCGATTGTAGTTAGTGGAAGGTTATCTTACATGCCATGAATTGGTATTAAGTCGAGTGGGAAAGGAGAGATATTTCTGGCGACTGCTAGTGTAGAGAAGAGATAGGTTGGAAGGACACATTGGCTACTAAGACACGCATGAGAAGGGAAGACCCCCCACATTGTACCTGTGAAGCGGTGTTCACCGTGGCCCACATTTTAACCGAGTGTATGGATCTTGCTGACTTGGGAAGAAACCTTGTTTTGCAGATGGCACTCAAAACTTATATTAGCCGATGACACGGTGGCTGCTGATCTCGTCATCCGCTTTATAAGTGAGAGTGGGTTAGGGCCAGCAATCTAAATTTACAAGTGTACATTGACTCAAAGACTTGCTCTTTTTTGAATTCTGAATGTTTGTTTTTCTGTAGTTTCGTTTATTATTATAATTATTAGTTTTATTTAATTTTTTGTATTATTAATTTTTAGTGTTTTCAAATGTAGGTGTCCACCTCTAAATTGTTAATTCCATTCTCAATTTGTACACTTTAATCTGTGTTAAGAGGGGCAGATGACCTCGTAGTTCCGCCCCTTAAAACCTCAATGACTAACTAAGACTCGCAGGAATAGCAAAGTTAGTTATGGGAAGAAAGGGTCGAGGATAAGAAATGCAAGGATAGACCAAGGTTGCAATATGTTAAACAGATTGCCTCGGATGTAGGGTGTGGTGTGAAACAATTAGCCCAGGACAGGGAGGTATGGAGAGCTGCACCAAACCAATCAAAATACGTAAGACTCAATCAAAACACGATGATGATGATGATGATGATGACAATAATTAGGGCTGGGATATTTAGTCGCTAAAAATCGGGGAAATATTTTTTTTTTAATGTATTAAATATTTCTGAAATATGTGACAAAAAAGTAAAAATATTTAATTATAATTTAGTTTATTAATGACAATAGAAACAATATGCTGTATTCACGAACGCAATTTATGCTATGTCTCACTGACTGCTGAAGCATTACAATACACAACGAGATACATCTTCAGGTTGTCCATCACAAATGACCGACGATTATCGCGAAACACTTCTTCTGAAGGCGCGAAACTGCGGCAATATGTTTGTTGCCCTCAAGGTGTGGTGTAACTTGAGATCGCTGTTCAGCCTTGATTGCTTTCCCACGTGGATGACAGAACAGAACGCTCCCATTAGAAGTAAAATAATCCTTAAATTCTGCAACATACTGCTGCAGACGATAACTTGTAGTTGCTTTTACTTCAGGCATCCCCGGCTTCCACAGTGAGTGGGACGGGGCGACAAGATAAGAAAATCACAGCTGCATGCTGACATACGCTCTGCATGAAGATTAGATAGCTCACAGGGTTTTCTCCGTTGAAGTAACACAGAATAAAAATGCAATAAACTGAAAGATCTAGCATAGGCTACTGATTTTAAAAAAATGTAAATATTATGTATTTTATATGTTATTAAGTGAAAAGCAGGAATGTATGTATTTATAGACAAAATGTTCATGTATTTACATAAAGAAATATTTATTTACCTAAAAATACCAGCCCTAATAATAATAATCATAGTCATACCATGTGAGGGAACTCCCTGGGTCGCGTCCTCTCGCCTCCCACGATGAGAGGTGTAGCGGAAGATAGCCCACACATGGACACACTTTCAGGTTCATCTCCTTCAGTCTGTCGTAGTTGGAACACCGACTGTCCATAATATCTGCACACTGTAACACATAGGAGAAACACCTCAATGTAGGATATAATGTAGGATATAATAACAGAGTTAACGAACAGCAAAATTAGGCTAAGAAAGATGGAATATTCACTTTCATGAAGGGTGTGCCATTCCAGTAGTAGAAGGTGGATATACTCGCAAGGTGACTGCGCATTCCCTTACTATAACCACAGCCACTTACAAAGTCATTACGCCATTTTGAGCCAAGTTGCAGGCAAGTAAACATGGCTGCTCCTATTGATTCTCCCGTCAGGTGTGAGTTGCTTAGTGTTATTCGGTTTCTTTCAGCAGAAGGGAATATTGCTGCGGAAATTCAGTGAGAATGAGATCTTCTGATTCATGATAACGCCCGGCCTCACAATACTGCTGTAACCCAACAGCTTCTTCAGTAAATTCCAAGGGAAGTTTTTGAGCACCCAGCGTATAGTACCAACTTACTGCCGAGCGACTTCCACCTCTATCTAACCTGAACTGAAGAAAGTGACCAAAAGGACAGAAGTTCCAGAGTAATGTTGAGCTTTAAAACAACGTTAAGGGCCATGCCAACTCACTGACGGCAACATTCAATGAACCTCGGCAAGGACATAATACTATTTTGCCCTTCAAATATTAATAAGTTTCACCAATCCAACGTGGTGGCTACGCGAAATATTTCACCGGCATTCTATATCTCCGAAACTATTACTGATGTCACCCTGAAATTTTGTATGGCGATATACTAAGGTAAGCTCAGCTATGTAACGCTTAAAAACATGTGAAGTACAAAACTGACATGGTGGCCAAGCGATGTTAAAATATTTAATTTGCATTCTCTCGAGCGCTATGAAACCTAACTCCCTAAATTTGTATACATAATGAAATCTAATGGCATCTAATTCAATTCAATTGTTCGCATAACAGCAAGATGGTGGCTGTGCGAAATTTTAAAATAAAGATGCATGCGCCGTCTACGGTCCAGAAAGCCTAACAACGCAGGTCCCTGCATGGCTCGATACTGTTGAGCTGTATCCATCGCTGTGTGTTCCGAGGGGTATGTGCCTGTCTGGGTTCCTTTGTTTAATAATCCTTTAATTTACCCCGAGGTGTATGATGTTTGAAGCCATTTTTCAGTGTTGCCATTGTAAACTAAAATGTCCTGCTTTTCAGTCGGTCAACACGATTGTACCCAAATGAGATGGGTTATTCACCCGAAAAACATTACATGAGATTAATAAATACACTTGGATGAGCGGTTTTGATCGTCAAGCGATCATCATCATCAGATCCATTACACTTAGGCTATAACATATATACTGACCGGCAAAAAAAAAGTGGAACACTTCAATTTTTTATGTAATTTCTTAATTTATTCCACTAAAATGTATCGGTTTTCCAATATTTGCATTATTCATGTAAATGTTAGATGGTTGGCTACAGAAAATACTGAAACATGTTTTACAACACGCTTTAACTCACACATTTCGTTACATTTCACAAATCTAACAATTTTCTATTTTTTTCTAATGTTCTTTTGGGCTGTTTTTTTTTTTTGGCCAAACAAAACAGTGTTAATGTTTGCACTGCACTGCACGGGAACACTGGTCACTGAAACGAGTGTTTCCACCCTTAGCGTCAATGACAGCTTGTTAGGCTCATCGAAGATTGGGGGGTAATTGGTGATAATAAACCACCCTAAGAAATGTCAATTTCTATTCACGGATGTTTCAGATGTGTGTCCTAATGCGTGAAAAGCTTTTAAAATGTGATTACATCTTTTTCATGGCTAATTTTATACTTTTTAAATTACTGTTCCACTTTTTTTGCCGGTCAGGTGTATGTCTGAAAATATTTACAATATGTAACCTACACTTATTTAGTTGCAGTATTAGAAATGCAGAAGCCTCCATGGCTTAGGCGGCAGCACGCCGGCCTCTCACTGCTGGATCCGTGGTTCAAATCCCGGTCACTCCATGTGAGATTTGTGTTGGACAAAGCGGAGGCAGGCAGGTTTTTCTCCTGGTACTCTGGTTTTCCGTGTCACAATTTCATTCCAGCAACACTCTCCACTATCATTTCATTTCATCTGTCATTCATTTAATCATTGTCCCAGAGGAGTGCGACAGGCTTCGCCCCGACGGCTTTATTTCCCCTCCGAAGGAAGGCATACTGAAGGATTTTAACGCTCTTAAAATATCCAACGACTTCGGCTGGGTTTGAACCCGTGATCTTGGGCACAGCAGTTCAGCATGCTACCAACTACGCCACTGAAGCCAGTATAGAAACGCTAAAGAATACGAAGTGATCGTAATTGCCGTAGTTATTTCTTAATGTATATTCTTTGAAACGTGATGCATATTTGACCAACAATTAGTGCATTTTATCATTTCAAATGATCTTGTCGACTTCATCGTTATGCTTTGGTCTACCGTTTTGCGTTACGGTTACGGCGTGTATGACGTCATCATGTTGTTCAGTGTATTTGCACCAAGTCTGAGTTTACTCCTGGGGACTGGCGTTATGCGATACGGAGACGGCGAGTGCTTGACATCATGCAGCAGAGTGCACCTTCCGCTCTCCATTCCCCGCGCGGGAAGCCTAAGTTAATGGGCAATGGAGTATGTTGAAAGTGTCCTGGGGCCCTAGCCCTCCTGAGCCTTTCTATCATGTGTAGCATTTGTAGCATTTGAAATGATATAAAGTGTAGTCTCTCAGACTGACTGTATGTTTTTGCATGAATATTTATTCATTTAATAGTGCATGAACTTCCGGGCCTTAGTTATGACTAATGATCATCATCATTAGTCGATATTTTGTCAGTATTTCCATTTCTTACTCTAATTATAAACTTACTTCTATATCTAAGTATCTTACTCATTAACCCTAGCAATACATTACTAATACAACAATTTACTGCCTACACCAAGCTAATCTGTTTTTAATAGTGGTGAAGCTGGAGGGGAATCTTTGAGCGTTAGAATACCCATTTCATTTTCAAGGAATATGCACATTTAAATTTTCCTAAATTAAATCTCTAGTTTTCGGTATTATTCTCTGTAACAACCAGGGGGATGACAGATCATAGGGAGCGCGTGGGTTTCGATAAAGCTCCGCTATAGATGTTCTGCCAACCAATGAAGAATTAATTTCAGTACTATGTTTCCGTAGTTGGCACTCACCCAACGCTCACAGCAAACAGACTGACGGAAGCGGGAATAGTGTGTTTTGATTGATTTTCCTCGTGGTGGTGTTGGTTGTTTTGATTTGTTGGGTATTTTGATTATTTATTTGAATTGAATTGAGAGTCAATCATGCCACTGCAAGGGAGGAAAAATTGCCAAGCACCGGGATGTAAGAATTATAATGAGAGTAAGAACAATACGGCAATTTTCATCTTCCTGGAGTTGACCCTGTGTAAAACTAGTGGACAATATGGACTATTCTCGAATAAAAATATAGAGAGAGAATAAATGTGTGCATTTCATCTCTTGTTTGTTTTCTTAACCATTCTCCTTTGCATTGCAATACAATTTGTGGTTTAGGGCTACGGGGAGGGGTGGGTGGCAGCCGGCATGCTAGGCAAAAGTGAGGTTATGTCAATATAGAGTGTGCATTTGGACAGTTTTCTTTATATTCATCGAATATCCCAACAATTCTGTAGAGTAGGAGAGCAATGTTTAATTAGCCTAAAGGTGAATTAAGCTCTAGAACGGCATAATTCTATCCTTCGTGACAAATCTATTGCCAACATTGATATATATCAAAGAGTACTATTTTCCTATCTGGACGTACATTTCTACGCCTAGCGAAAGGCGCAGTTATGTTTCTGTTATTTTCATAAATAATCAATAACTCATCGCAGAACATACTGTTCAATTACGTGTAATAAAGGCTACATTCGAATGGCTTTTTACGTTTTAAGTTGCCAGACTTGGTATAGCGGAACATAGCCTCAGGCGGTGCTCTCTCTCGGAAATTCTAAAACCAAAAGTGACGAATCTCTTTTAGTTTACATGATCCTTGGTAACAACGGTGGGATTGACGTCAGCTTCTCAGCGCAGGACTGAGCAGCCAGTGAGTCTCCTTTGAAACAGACTCAAGTATCTGTGGCTAGAGAAAGCAATAGCGCATGCGCCAAGCGGAAGGTTGATATCTGAATGCGTCAGCAGTGAACCTAGGCTCCAAGCAGTGCATTCGTTAGGCGGTTACTTGCCTGCAAGTTTGTTACTGAAATATTTCTCAAACAATGGCCTAGAAGAAATATATCAAGAAACAGTGCGCCTCATAAACCTTTCCTGTTTCTACTGCTTCGAGTGAACGCAGTATGAGTGCATTGAAGGGAGTTAAGATTTTTTTTAAGGAATTCCATGTAAGATTCTAGACTGAGCAATCTGAGTTCTCTGACTATTGAGAATACTTTGGTGAACTATATTTCCAGAGATGGCATCTTCAAAGAATGAATAATTGATATCTTTGATGAGTGAAAAACAGGATGACTGGAGTTTATACTAAAATACAGAAAACTATAAGGTATGAACTTAAGAATACCCAGTTGCATGAATGTAGCTTCGCCGCTGGTTTTTATATGTTTCTTATATGAGTCGTCCAGTTGCAAAACTCGTTTAATCCACTTGTGAATAAGGATCATGTCGTAAAATTATTTATTTAATTATTTTATTTTATTTTGTTTTAATTTGTTTTGTTCAATTTTATTTTGTTTTATTTTGATTTTATTTTGTTTTATTTTATTTCGTTTTATTTTGTTTTAAATTGTTTTATTTAATTTTTGTTTTGTTTTGTTTTATTTTACTTAGTTTTTATTTAGTTTTATTTTGTTTTGTTTTATTTTGATTTTGTTTTATTTTGATTTTCCAGAAAACAAACAAAAAACAAAAAACACGAAGCAAAAAGAAAATTTCAAAAACAAAAACAAAAGCAGAAAACAAAACAAAAAACGAGAAACACAAAGCAAAAAGTAAAATTCAAAAGCAAATGCACAAAGCAAACACAAAACCAAAAACCAAAACCACAAAGCAAAAAGAAAAAAAGTAGGAAACAATAAGCACTCAAGATACGTGAGGCAAAGTCCAGAGAGACGTTTCTCATGAAAATGATTCTTATTCACAAGTGGACTAGGGCGCCCGTACTGCTCCGCAGCATAATTTTTCAGTATTGGATTTTAAAAAATACGACATTAAGTAATAGTTTATAACCTTTATTTTACAATACTGCCTTCCAGACAATGTTCGCTGTGCGTCGACTCTTAGTTTTGAATGATCTTCCTCGGGATAAGGCAACATAGAACATTCCATGGCCTAAAACAGGATCAGGCAAGTAGATTCCAACTCGATGAAGCGGTTGACCCTGCACTTTGTTGATTGTAAAACAAAACGCTAGTGTAATACGAAATTTCCGTCCTTAGAACCAAAGATATGATTGCTACAATGACAAAAATATTTAAAAATTGAGATATAATATCGAATGTTCACTCATAACATTCCGAAGAATCAGCCGATTTGAATAGTTAACAGCTCAAATGAAAGGGCTTCAGTCACTAAGTGTTCTTAGACTAAAACGACTTGAGTACCTAAATCAGAACCAAACATATGTTTCCTTCAAAGTTGGAAAAAGATGGAAAACGTTGAAAATATCAAATAATTTGAGGAAGGCGAAAGTGAAGTGATTTGTAATACTTGATAACAAATCTTTGCATGAATACCTTTCAATAAATAGTGGTATGAAGGAAATCGACCGGATAGAATGGCTGGACGGACTCGGTTAAGTTTTCATAATTATTCTTAATATTCGCTTCGGCACTCATAACATTCCTCAGAATCAACCAATGTAAATATTTAATACATCAAAAGATAGAGCTTGATCCATTGAGTGCTCTTAGACCAAAACGAACAGTGTAACTCAATTAGAACCAAAGATATGATTGCCACAATGAGAAAAACTGTTGAAAAAATGAGATGTAATATCGTATGTCCACTCATAACTTTCCTCAGAATCAGCCGATTTGAATGGTTAAGAGCTGAAATGATAGCGCTTGATTCACTGAGTGTTCTTAGACTAAAACGACCTTCATAACTCAATTAGAACCGAAGATATGATTACTTCAAAGTTGGAAAAAGTTGGAAAAAGTTGAAAAAATCAAATAATTTGAGAAAGGCGTAATTTAAGTGATTTGTAATACTTGATGACAAATCTGTGCATGAATACCTTTCATTTAAAAAAAGGATGAAGAAAATCGGCCGGATAGTATGGCCGGACGGACTCGGATAAATTTTCATCAATATTTTTAATAATATAGATTAAACGAGTTTTGCAACTGGACGACTCATATTGTATCAACATTGTATTAATGTTAGATTTAAATAGTACCGGTATAGTTCTGTTCACATTTGTATTGCTCATTGTGTATTAATAATTGTATAGTCTGGTTAGATGGAAGAGAGTGCCCAATAGCCCTGATCTTGCCAGACAAAATAAATCGGTGGCGCTGCAGATTATGAGAACATGTGTTTAAATCATTGTAAGTAATGACATTGGCCAAAATAACTGTAGTAATGGTATCTGGAGATGATAAAGTAATAGATGATCCCTCGTCCGCTGCCGTAGACCCACCATCCCACCCTAATAGGAGCACGATTTATATAGTTGAAATTGCTGCCCTGACTGCCATCTTTGCGAAGGAGTCCATAATGCCAACCCCACGCATTCGGAACTATATCGCATGTGGCAGACCGATGGTTTTGTCTAGACCAATATTTTCGTCCAGACCAATGGTGGATTGATAGCCCTGCGGGCCGCGTTAGCTAATGGATAACACCCCCTGATTTTTGTCACGCACAGTGGGGAAGTCACGCATCAATAATCTTTATCCAGGCCAATGGTTTTGTCTATTATTTCATTATTCCTGTTGGCAACGTGTCACGTGGGTAAGACGTAGTGTCCGGGATGAATGGAAAATGGCCGACCTTGTTCAAATGAACACGACCAATAATGCTTTATTTACATTAAAGGTAATTATTTCCGGTGCAGCAGTGGCAATTGAAATTGTGAAACGACTCCCAACAACTCCGAGAAAGGTTTGTCAATCATAAATACTACATTTTCAATAATAAACCTTGTTAAAAGTTACGAAAAGGCATGTTCTCACAGTCAGAAGAATTAGTAATAAATCTATCTATTTGATCCAAATACAATATTACTACTCACTCTCTGCACTCTTGGAGTCGCTGGTTTTACTGGTATCTTCTTCTGAAGGTGTTGTTGATCTGATCGAGCTACTGTCTGGAGAATACACACCATTGGAGCAGCACACGGTGGGTTCCAACTGATCAAAGCCGCAGATATCAATGTGGAGACCATCCCCCATTCTTTCTAGCGCGGTGGGACATTGGCTTAGTCTCTTACAAGACTCACTCCATCGACAGGTGGTGACTGAAACAAACCATCATCATTACTGCCTCGTACCTCTTCAACACCTTCGATCTAG
Source organism: Meconema thalassinum (assembly GCA_946902985.2). Classification (NCBI taxonomy): domain Eukaryota; kingdom Metazoa; phylum Arthropoda; class Insecta; order Orthoptera; family Tettigoniidae; genus Meconema; species Meconema thalassinum. Next base: position 75,207,901 of record OX336401.1, read on the forward strand.
GCCTATATACAGGATGTTTCAAAAATAGGGGGCATAATTTCAGGTACGTATTTGATATATGTAGAAAATCAAAATAGTTCATCACAACATGTGTCCGGAAATGCTTTATTTCCGATCTATGGCCTTCACAATACTGAACTTCACCGGAACGTTTTTCTTTCCGCAGGTCGTTGCCGTGATAGGAGACATTAAGAGGACACTCTGACGGTTTATTACGAGGAGAAGATTACATTCAGTGTTGTGTTAGGCGTTCGTCTGTGCGTCATGTACTCAAATCAGCATCTGGCAGAGGTGCACTTCATGTATGGTAAGGGGGACGGCAATGCTGGGCTGGCTCGTCGTTTGTTCCAGGAGAGATCAATGTAAGGTCGGCATTCAAGCAGGAGGTGGACATTTTGAACTTCTTCTGTAATGACAACGACCTGCGGAAAGAAAAACGCTCCGGTGAAGTTCAGTATTGTGAAGGCCATAACTCGGAAATGAAGCATTTCTGGACACATGATGTAATGAACTATTTTGATTGTCTACATTTAACAAATACATACCTGAAATTATGCCCCCTATTTTGAAACACCCTGTATAATATCTTTCCACGGTGGGTGAGTGGTTATCGTGTCAGATTACTAACCCCCAAGCTTTCAGGTTCGCTCCTGGCCGTGGTGAGTGACTTAGGAAGGCGACAAAAATTATAATACGCATGTCATACGATGTTGGCATGTCAAAGAACCCATTTGAATTCAGTAGGCCGTGTTCATAATGGCAAAATTAATCTCGGGAGTTTCCGCCAGTACAGAGTTCCACATTTCTCTACTACAGGCTGTTTCAGCTGAGCTGCTCGCCAGTGAGCAGGTGAGTATTCCCCGCCTTGCGTGAGTAAACATGCAACATGCAATACAGCTCTGGTGTGGGGGCTGCCGTCACTGCACGGTGGATACATTAAGATGGCAGGAAGTGCATGGACGTGTGTTATTACCTTCGCCCAGTGACGTATTGGCTATCACCCCCAGTTCCCCTCCAACCGTGCTCCGAGTATCACTGCTGAGTACTCGCGTGTACGCATACTCAAACTCGTGGATTTGGAACAGCCTGCTCTACTAGAAAGCGCTATAGTGTCTAGGAGCTTAGATATCTAACCTCCTTGACTTTCATAGTGCTTCAAGGAACAACAAAATTCGTCATGCAAGCTACCCTCTGGATGTCAAATAACAAAGCTTTCACCCGGCACCCGAAGCCATACGATATTTTAAAAAATACGAGCCTTACAGCAGTCGTATATGATGTGTAAAATCTGACAGGTTATTCGAATAATTCCATATTACTTACTCGCATTTTTTAAAGAATGAACTCATAGTGCTACCTTGTGCCAGCAAACATGAAGGATTCCTTCCTGTTATTAACATCGGTATAATAATAATATCGTATTGTACCCGATACCTAGTTGAGGCTATCGGCTACGCCAGCAGACATTAAGCCGTAGTTGAGGTTTTGGGAAGAGTTAAGAAAAGATAGCGCTCAGATCGAGTCAAGAGGAATGTCAGGATGACGTAGTAGGTCTAGGATCAAGAAGGCGCTGACCGCAGTTAAGCAGATAGAATTATGGATAGAAATATGAAGCTTTATTAAGATCTATATGGAACATGGTATTTAAACATCATAGAAGAGGAGATATAATATGCATTATATGTGGTAATAATTTGAAGGAAGTCAGATAACCCTTAAGTTATTTTATAACTTAATAGCCGAGATGACGGGGGTTCGAGATTATATTTGTGACGCAAGACCACGGTGGTGGGGAGGACGTCACGTGACCGCACCAAGCAGGTAAGGGTCAAGCCAGTGCAGAGACTATCAGTGGAGCTCTGTGAGCCAAGCAAGAAAGTCGAGCTGAGTAGCTCACGCCAAGCGCATGGTACAGATCGCGCAGCGAACAGAAACTGTCACGGAAAGTGAAGGCGACAGTTTCGGCTTCTCCGAGCGGCGAGCGACAAGTAGGTCAGTGGGCCGGACGGACATTCGCAGCAAACAAGCATAGGAGGCCGGGGTTTTTAAAACAGCATTGCGAGTAGTTGGAGAACTTTATTCCAAGCTGCATTTCAACGCAGAACGGCATAGTAAAGCGACATAGCGAGGCTAGCTTTATTGGAGATGATTATAGCATTGCAGTAGGACCGTGCGGGTTAATTCCCATTATTATACGCAAACATTATAACAGAAGCTGAACTTCATTACTACGTTGAGTTGGAACGTTTATTCAGCATTTGAGTTATAAAGACAAATAGTTACGTGATGCTGCGACTTTGAACTTCGAATGGACATAGTTTTTCAATGACATTACGACTATGCATTTCATAGCGCATTCCAAGTAACATTAACAACTTTAAGCAAACGGAATGTTGTAAGCAAATGCACTTAGGAACATTAGCTCGTGCATTAATGCAAGTCAGTCTTAAGAAGTGTTATGAATTACCGAGTATGAACACAGCTACAGGGTGTTTCATAAACTTAGACACTCTGATAAAGCAATTTTATTTTCTACAAGTAAAACTTAACCGCTGTGGAAATTGAACTTTCAACACTCAAACTGAACATTGTATAGAACAGTGGCGTAACGTAGAAGAGGAATAGGGGGTCCGCTGTTTCTATGAACTTTTTCGTGAGGATTTGGACAATATCCGCTATGGATAACCAGAAGTTTATCATGTCGGAGTAAACGCAGACAGGGACGTGATGGCACCACGGAGCGATGGATTCGATTCCTGACGAGGAGGAGGTCCACCAGCTGATTCACTTGGAATTCGAAGGCAATCGTCATTGCATGGATGGAATGATATTCACGCCGATCTTTCGAGAAATTCATTACATAGGGAAAATCGACGATCTTTGAAATTTAATAACAGCTGATTATGAGAAGGTACTGTAAGAGTTATAACTTTCTGATACGATTAATTTCATGAATACTGGCACACATGTATATTTTTCTAATAGGAGTGATACGATTTTTTAGACATGGTTTTGACTTTATATGCTTCGAAATTTTGCTAGAATATGGCGTGACCATATGATATGGCAGGCATCATTATACGAAATTCTCACCATTGGTTGGCTTTATTAAGCAGATATTTGGTCTTTTAGACATTTTTCCAGCAAGGATAATTTTTCATGAATAGTTTTTTTGTGTGACGAGTATTTCGAACTCGTGATCTGCAATTGATTATCTAAAATTACTTCGTCAGTTCATTGCATACTAGCGAGTGTGTATTATTCATCAGTAGGGATTTTTTTTCCATTGGATTGTTTGAAGATATTAAGATGTTATTCACTTTAGTGAATAAATATCGCTTTTATATGACAACTAGAGACTTGTTGATTCCTATCTGGTACATTCACTCATATAGTCTTCGAGATGGGGTCTTTCGTATTTATACGATTGTATGGTGGTTACCGGTACTCATCTTACCCATCGCTCAGGGCACTATCATGATTAGTCGACGGGGCGAGGTCTTTCGTATTTATACGATTGTACGGGGGTTACTCATCTTACTTGCCATTGAGGGACTCATTTTTATCATCCGAGTGTACATGAGATTGTAAGTGAATCAAACAAGGAACTACTAGTCACATATCAGTCGAACTTTTGTTAAATAAAGTAAAGATAAATGTCATCAGGGTTACATTTGTAATTCTTGTTTGCCAATCCAATATTTTGTTGCTATACTCTTTTGAGAGTAATTTCAGTTTAACAGCTGTTACAGCTGATGCTTTTGATGATTTTTTATAATTGTGTTTGATACCTTTGAGAAGGATTTAAAGTAATTGAATCTTGTAAGATGAATCATTAATGGTCAGATTTATTTTAAGGCAGATCAGTATTGCAGATTTTGATATGAGAGATTATAGCACATTGGTGTTTTTCTGTGATGTGAATTATGAGAATTGTAAGAGAATTTATGCTATTTGGAAGCAAATCTTGAATTACTAAGGTAATATTTTTCCAATTGTTTAAGAAGTTGTCTAGATGTGATCAGATTAATTACAGTTATTGGAGATTGTGTGCGTTGATAATTTGAAGCCAGTTATATATTTTTTGTAGATCATGCAACATGGTTAAGTGAAGTTTGTGATAGGCATTTTGTGGAAGTTGCCAAGTGATAGCTGCAATGTTGCTAATGCATTTTGAAGCAGACATGAGGTTGTCGAACCCAGTCTAGCGTAATTGTTGAGATTCATGCTGTATGTGCTGAATATTTATGGAGTTTTGTGGAATAATTGTTGTATTCAAATGTGATATTTGAAGAATTGAGGATATACAGTATAATGTAGTTGTGGATAGTCAGATCCAACGTGATGTCGTGAAGGCAATAATATTTTTTGGCATGAAAATTAAATACGAGATATAACTTGGAAGTAATAAAACTGTAAGACAACGTTCTATAACCCATATTAAACAATTTGTTAGGAAATTAAACAAATAAATAAAGTTGATAATACAAGATTTTCTGAGAATAATAATTAATGAAATAATAATCTGAAAATTAAGCATATTAATGATCTGACCTAATGAAATAAAAAATCAGAATGACTAGAAGAAATAATGAAAATCTAAATAACCAGAAGAGTAAAATTTAAATAAGTTGATAAATTAAATTTTGGAATAAATCAAATAATTAAATAAATGGATGAATTAAAGATTGTATGAATAAACTGATTTAAATAAATTAATAGATGATTGGATAGATGATGAATAACTGAATTAGAAGGTGATAATTAATTAAAGAAGCTGATGATTAATGAATTTATATGGAATTAAAATAAATATAATTGAGATATAATTTGAGGAATTGCAACTTGAGTTGAGGAATTAAACAATTTGTATTGATGATTTAAGATGATTTAATCTGAAGTAGATGATAAAATAAGATTGTGTGAATAATTAGAAAGCATAATGAAGTGATGATAATAATTTTCATTTAAATGATTTAATGGTGATGAGTTGATGATTCTGACAGGAATATGTTGAATTTTGAGATGAGAATTAATGTGAGAAATATTTAATTTTGATGATGATGATAATGATGACCAATGAGCCGTGAATTTTCTGTAATTCACAAATAAGTAATTTGTAATGACAATGTAAATAGTGTAAATTAATTATTCGATATTTAGGAGCATTTGACTAACATGTTCAACATTTAAATTATGCCATGCAAGCCATAAATACGTGATATTTAAAATATGTGATTATAATATGTGTATGTTTAGACAGATTAATAACTTTTTCAAATCCACATTCATGATGTTAAATTAAAGAGAAATTAGGTCTCAGGTATCACAAATGTCAGTGACGAAAGACATAGTGCTACAGTGATCCTGAGAACCCAAGAGAACTTTAGAGATTTTTCTGTTTTATGTGGATGAAATATTTTTGATTAGAAAAGAGATGGTTCGATTTTTGGACAATGACAATTTAACGTTGGCATTCGACCATGCTCTCAGGTAGGAGGTATATTTAAAATGTCTGTCTGACTATCAAAGTAAAATAAATTTGTTTTTATCTTAGTTGTGATCTGATGATGGTGTGATTTTCCTTTTTCTTTCCTTGTCTTGAGTAAGGCTTAACCAGGAAAGGAGGTGGTTTGCTAGGAATTCAGTTGATGGCGCCCATTTATATTTGCATTTTTTTTTTATAACTTAAGCCCGTAACGACCCTAGAGATACTTTGTCTCGTGTTACCCACTGCTTTTTCGATAACTCAGCTGAATTTCCGACACATTCCTTATTTGACTAGAGGTTCATTTAACTCCGCTCTGTCCTGGAACTCCAGAAATGCGATGTAATAGCAGATAGGTCATCGCATCCCCAGGACGAACGGGTGCAGTATGGCCTCGGGTGCCTGGTGCAAGCTTTGCTATTTGACACCCAGAGGGTAGCTTGCATGTCGAATTTCGTAGTTCCTTGACTATGAAAGTCAAGGAGGTTAGATGTTAGATATCTAATCTCCTTGAACACAATAGCGCTTTCTAGTAGAGAAATGAGGAACTTTGTGCTGGCGGAAACTCCCGAGATTAATTTTGCCATTATGAACTCGGCCTACTGAATTCAAATGGGTTCTTTGACATGCCAACATCGTATGACATGCGCATCGTATTTTTGCCGCCTTTCAAAAATCACTTACCACGGTCAGGGGCGAACCTGCAATCTTGGGGTTAGTAGACCGACACGCTATCCACTCATCCACCGTGGCAAGCATCGGTAAGTTCTCATTACTACTATTTCTGAAATAACTACTTGTAAAACTCCAGTGACAAATCCGTTCAGCGAATATGATATAATAGTGCTGTATTTTGGCCGACAGTACCTCGAGTGCTTACATTAAATAAGAATACAGCAAAAGTATGAAGATTTAATAAATAGTAATTGTTTTCAGCAAATATGATATAATGAATATATTCATACCAAAGAACGACAACTTGAAGATGATTTATTGTCGGAATTTCTTTAGTAGGGCCTCCAAACCTTGGGGTAAACCGTATGCGATTTACATTCCACATAGTCACATGGCCTACAGTATGTCGTTGTACCGATCTCCGCCACCGCGCGCGCTCATTGTTTCCGTCCCATCCACTCCCGTCTCTTTTCTAAAATCACTCCCACAAAAATATCTAGATACCGAGTGGAAAGATGTTACACATCAAGAAATAAACTGTATATAATGTAAGTTCGTCAACATTGCAAGCACTGCAGCTCTCTAAAGTCGTATTTCGTTCTGCTTCTTGGAGCAGTTGGCTATACTTCTCACATCTGATCACTGCATAATATTAAAAGGTTATTTTTATAACTCAGCAATCTTTCTAGGTATGTGCCGTGTATTGTGTGGGGATTCGCCTAGGAAACCAACCTGGCTCATCAGCGGGTTCTTGGTGTCCCCGCCCGGATCCCCACAGGAGTAGCGGACTGCGCGCTACCTCACTTTTTATGAAGTGCACTTGCGCCTCTTAATTGCGAGAACTAAAAGCTCAAGCTGCCATAACATTCCTATGAAGGCTTCTAAAAAGATGGTATATTGGCTTTCACGGCCAGTGAATTAAAATTCAGCAATGTTTCATTATGATACAGTTTCTCCACCAACCAGAGCTCAAGATTTTTATTTCGATGCAGTGTTTTGACCAATTAGGTAAGAAAGCTTCGCACCTGCGCTCAACACGCTCAAAATCGAACATATCGGACATGAATTACATGATTTGAGAGTCGACAATGTAAGGGATATCGGATCAACCATTGTAGTTACAATCCCAAACACAAAGACAAAGTCAGAACGAACCTTCGCTCGTTTTATAAACATACTCGTGTCTTAATTATTGCCATTATAGGCTCGTTGCATAATGCACTATTCTTGTAAATGATGTTAGTTTTTCAGGCTGATACTGTGTCTGTATGCATACTTTTGTATATAATTTGTCTATTATTTTTATTATTATTATTATTACAGTCCTATTTTACTATCGTTGTTAGACTATTATTAGGCGGCTTCGCTGGAGTAGTCGGTAGCATGCTGAGCTTCTATGCCCAAGAACACGGGTTCAAACGCGGCCGAAGTCGTCGGAATTTTAAAGAACTTTAAAAATCCCTCCTTCGGAGGGGAAGTAAAGCCGGGGAGTCCATGTCATAGATTTATGGCATGTAACAGAACCTTCCACTTACTACAATTGTGTGCTTCGGACTGAAGCAAACATCACGGACAACAGTTGTAGTTTCTAGTTTAGCCCTGAAAGCCTAGTAGCTATCATAAACACTAAGATTCCTGTAGAATTTTGAATATTATGCTAATTCTGGTTGGTTCCTCAGTTTAGGGGCTGCGACAACGCGGATGAGGATGTTGAAAAGGTCTACGAAGAAATAGACGAAATTCTGAGGTATATCAAGGGTGATGAAAATGTTATAGTAATGGGAGATTGGAATGCTGTGGTAGGAAAAGGGAGAGAGGGGAAGATAGTAGGAGATTTCGGATTAGGTGAAAGGAATGATCGAGGAAGCAGGCTGGTAGAATTCTGCACCGAGCATGAATTGGTCATAGCTAACACCTTATTCAATAACCACAATAGAAGAATATACACATGGATGAGACCAGGAGATACAGGGCGTTACCAAATCGACTTCATTATGGTCAAGCAGAGGTTTCGAAACCAGATTTTGGATTGTAAAACATATCCTGGTGCTGACATAAACTCTGACCACAATCTGGTTGTAATGAATTGCAGATTAAAGTTGAAGAAACTTAAGAAAAGTCAAAAGCCAAAAAGGTGGGCAATAGACAGACTGAAAGAGAAGGATGTAAACGAAAGATTCAAGAAGAGTATAAAGGAAGGACTAATGAAAAACCCTAAACAAACTTCAATTGCAGACGAATGGGCACTTTTGAAGAATGAAATAACAAAATCCGCAGAAGAAAACAATGGTAGGAAAGAAAGAATAGGGAGAAAACCGTGGATCACTCAGGATATACTAGAATTGATGGATGAAAGGCGGAAACACAAGAATGTAAGAGATGAAGAGGGGAAAGCAGAATACAGACGTCTGAGAAATGAGGTTAACAAGAAGTGCAAGGAAGCGAAAGAAGAATGGTTGAAAGAGAAATGTGCAGGTATAGAAAATTGTCTGAAATTAGGAAAAGTAGACACAGCTTATCGAAGGATTAAGAATACTTTTGGGGAAAAGAAGACTAAGTGCTGTAATATTAAGGACACAAATGGAAAGCCTCTAACAGATAGGGAAGAAAAGGTTGAGAGATGGAAAGATTACATCGAGAGTTTGTATAAGGGAAAGGAGATTGAGAATCATGTAATGGAAAGGGAGGAGGAAATTGATGAGGATGCGAAAGGAGATTTAATATTGAGATCAGAATTTGATAGAGCTTTGGAAGACTTAAGCAGGAACAAAGCACCAGGCATAGATGATATACCGATTGAGTTGCTACGCTGCATAGGAGATGAAGGTCTGATCAGGTTATTTCACTTGGTGTGTAGGATTTATGAGACAGGTGGGGTACCCCCTGATTTCAAGAAGAATGTAATCATCCCTATACCAAAGAAAGTGGGCGCTGACAGATGTGAAGATTACCGTACAATCAGCTTGATTACTCATGCTTCAAAGATCCTGTCTAGAATAATTTACAAGAGGATTGAAAGCCAGATAGAAACGGAGTTGGGTGAAGACCAGTTTGGTTTCAGGAGAAATGTAGGAACAAGGGAAGCTGTACTAAGTCTTAGGCTGATTTTGGAAGGTAGAATAAGGAAAGATAAGAGAACGTTCATGGCTTTTGTAGACTTAGAAAAGGCTTTTGATAATGTTGATTGGGCTAAATTGTTTGGCATTTTGAAATCGATTGGAATAAAGTACAGGGATAGGAGGGTGATATACAATCTGTACAGAAACCAGACAGCAGTCATTCGAGTTGAAGGACATGCGAGAGAAGCTGGTATTCAGAAAGGTGTAAGGCAAGGCTGCAACTTATCACCCATACTTTTCAATCTTTACATTGAACAAGCAATGAAGGAAATTAGAGAAAAATTTAAAGTGGGAGTGAAGATTCAAGGAGAAATAATTTCAACTCTGAGATTTGCTGATGACATCGTCATCTTGGCCGACAAGCCTGAGGATTTGAATGAGTTTTTGAATGGTATGGACTCCGTCTTACGGAAAGAATTCATGATGAAAATTAATAAATGTAAAACAAAAATACTGGAATGCAGCCGAAATAAATCAGAAACCTCTATGGAGATCAAATTGGCAGGAGAAAAGCTGAAGGAAGTAGGAGACTTCTGTTACTTAGGAAGCAGAATAACCAGTGATGGACGAAGCAAAGAGGATATAAAAAGTAGGTTGGCTCAGGCAAAGAAAGCATTTCTACAAAAAAGGAATCTGCTGACATCGAATATAGATTTAGGTATTAGGAAGTCATTTTTGAAAGCCTTTGTCTGGAGCGTGGCGCTCTATGGAAGTGAAACTTGGACTATTGGTGCAGCAGAAAAGAGGAGAATTGAAGCATTTGAAATGTGGTGTTACAGGAGAATGATGAAGATCAGATGGGTAGATAGGGTTACAAACAAAGAGGTATTAAGACGAGTGGGAGAGGAGAGATGTTTCTGGCGACTGTTAATGAAGAGAAGAGATAGGTTGGTAGGACACATACTAAGACACCCAGGAATAGCAAGCTTAGTTATGGAAGGAAGGGTTGAGGACAAAAACTGTAGGGGTAGACCAAGGGTAGAATATGTTAAACAGATTGCCTCGGATGTAGGGTGTCGGAGCTATGTAGAGATGAAACGATTAGCTCAGGACAGGGAGGCATGGAGAGCTGCATCAAACCAGTCAAAAGACTGACGACTCAAACAACAACAACGCGGTCATGTAGCCCCGTGTACTTTGGGTGTGTGTAGAGTCTGTCTGATAACCGGTATTAATTGTGATGACTGTATTAGTGTGTCCTATCTGTTTTTAATTCAAGTAAGGACTGTATACATTCAATTTTCAAGTAGTTCCTACTTTTGTTACCAAACACCACCGTCAACGACTACTAGTTCTGAACTTGGTTACTAGATGCCACTGCAGTCGGCTCCTGGCTACGAACGTTGTATCCTAAGAGCATGAGTCAAATGGAAATCCACAGCCTGCTTCCAGTCTCCGACCGGGTCAGGAATGGAATGAATGAAGCCCACATCTAGCGGCGAGGATATGAACTGTGCCGGCTGCCGAAGCCTGTCGCACTCCTCTGGGGAAATGATTAAATGAATGACAGATGAAATGAAATGATAGTGGAGAGTGTTGCTGGAATGAAATGTTGACAGGGAAAACCGGAGTACCCGGAGAAAAACCTGTCTGCCTCCGTTTTGTCCAGCACAGATCTCACATGGAGTGATCGGGATTTGAACCACGGATCCAGCGGTGAGAGGCCGGCGTGCTGCCGCCCAAGCCACGGAGGCTTTAGCATTAGTCAAATCTAACCTACAATTTAGCTTCACACAAGTGTAATTAGTGGAAGGTTCTTTTACATTCCATAAATCTATGACATGGGACCGCCGGCTTTACTTCCCCTCCGAAGTGGGCCTTATCTGGCTCAAGTACCTCAGTCCACCTCCTTTCGTCCATTCTAAATAGGTGACCATAAAATGTGAGTCTTCGCGGGTTCAAACCCGGCCGAAGTCGTCGGATTTTTTAAGAGCGTTAAAAATCCCTCAATATGCCTTCCTTCGGAGGGGAAGTAAAGCCGGTGGTTCCATGTCATAGATTTATGGCATGTTAAAGAACCTTCTTGTAATTACACCTGTGTGAAGGTAAATTACGTTAAAGATGTAAACAAGGCGCAGGTTCCTACGTATGTCACCACGAGTCGCAGTGGCGTCTAGTAGCCAAGTTCTGAACTAGTAGTTGTTGACGGTGGCGTTTGGCGGCAAAAATAGAAACTACTTGAAAAATTCAAAGTCTGCAGTCCTTACTTGAATTAAGAGACAGAAACACACATTAATACAATTAACACAGGTTATCGGTCAGATTCTACACACACCCAAAGTACACAGGGCTACATGACAGCGTTGTGGCAGCCCCTAAACTGAGGAACCAACCAACCAACCTTCTCTTCTTTATTTATTCCAACAGTCGTTCGTTACTTTGGTAAAATTCTGTGTTTCCTCTTAACCTGTATTGTCCAGCCACGATCTTTGGGCCAATTATCTTCCTAAGGATCCTTCTCTCAAACGTTTCTGCTTCCCTCAGACCAGCCTTTCCAAAAATTCCCAGGGATTCACTTCTATAGAGTCACTCGGGTTTTATCGCCGTATTGTAATGTCTGAGTTTAGCTTGCATTAAGATTGCCATTTTCTTCTGTACGCTGTGTGTTCTATGAAACGCTGCGACCTCTCTAAGTGTCCTAGGGAGTCTTTCATTTTCCCGCCTTAATAGGCTCTTATCTCATCCTTTCTGATACCCTCCTTCTGCGAGGAGTCAGACCTCTTCTGTTCTCTTCATGATATATCCTGCCTGCATCACAAGGCCCTCAAGGAGGCAGGGTGTGTGTAACCCCACTTCATAGGTACACCCTCGATAGTGCTACATCCTCAAGGGCTCACTGCTGGTGAGTTCAGGAGTTGGCGACCCCGAGGGATACCTGAGCTGGGTCTGGGTTTTACCCCCCTTTCCATTGCCTCTGGGGCGGACCCTCTCCTCTTTCCCTTTCATGTCTGACTTTCATGGCTCTCCTTCCTTCCAAGTCCCTCAATCCTCATTCTTTGAGGGTTGAGGGCATTTCTTTTCCTCCGGTCCTTTATTTGTCTTATTCTCATTTTGTTTTCCATTTCTTCTTCTAGTATGTTAGTGTGTAGTTAGTTTTAGTTATAGTTTACATTACATTCTCATCTCATATTTCACTATCACCCAAACCATTAGGGGCCGATAACCTAGATGTTAGGCCCCTTAAAACAACAATTATCATCATCAATTTCTCAATTTTTCCATGTCTCGTCTTTAGGTGTTGAGGATCTGTCGAGATGTTCATTAAGTACACTTAGTTTCTTCAAAGGATATCTGGAGTCCAGCCTTTCCTGACTGATCTTTCAAAAGATTTATCTGTTCCTAGACAGGAATTAGAATTAGCGTTGACTGACTCAAAGTTACAATATCAATTGTCAAATATCTTCCAAAGCAGTTAGAATGTTTTACAGGCCGACGAGAAATCTATGAAGGTCGTATATAATAAGTGGTTAAAGTCAAGGTCATCTGATAAGCATTACTTGCTTTTTTTTGACAACTATCACGCAAACAATAGGTCGCGTGTTACGGGATAACATGCCAGGGAAAGAAAACCCCAACAATTAGACGGAAATGGTGTTTACGTCCAGTCTGTTCGACTTTGGAATTATCTATCACGTGAGGCCTTCCGCCTGTTGAGCCCAAGATAGCGAGATCGTTGGCATTTGAGGGTGTTTTAGGTGAGGCAGCCGTGTCAGTCAGGGGCAATTTTGCGGCACCCCGGTGTCTCTAATAGCCGCATTAGTTAACAGGGACGTTAAACAAATAACATTATTATTATTATTATTATTATTATTATTATTATCATCATCATCATCATCAATATCACTGTCATTTCTACCCATTGTGAAGAAGAGATTGAAGTTGAATTTGCAGTTAAAAGGGAAAATAACATCTTTATTAACAGGACATGGCAAACCAAATTCGTACCTCTTTGGTTTCAAAATTAATAATAATAATATCGTATGTCCTCGGGTGCCGGGTGCAAGTGTTGTAATTTGACACCCAGAGGGTAGCTTGCTTGTCGAATTTCGTCGTTCCTTGAATCACTATGAAAGTCAAGGAGGTTAGATATATAAGGTCCTTGAACACTATAGCGCTTTCTAGTAGAAAAATGGGGAACTTTGTGTTGGCGGAAATTCCCGAGATTAATTTTGCCACTATGAACACGGTCTAATGAATTCAAATGGGTTATTTGACATGCCAACATCGTATGACATGCGTGTCTTGTTTTTGCCGCCTTTCAAATAATCACTTACCACGGCCAGGAGCGAACCTACAATTTTGGGGTTAGTAGACCGACACGCTATCCACTCACCCACCGTGGCAAGCTATTTCTGCCTAGTGTGAAGAAGAGATTGAAGTTGAATTTTCCGTTAAATGGGAAAATAACATATTTATTAACAGGACATGGCAAACAAAGTTCGTATTTCTTTCGCTTCAAAATTAAAGACAGTCATTTGTTTTCTTTCATTTGTTTATTTATTTGTCTATTTATTGATATACTTAATCATTTATTCATTATTTATTTATTTATTTATTTATTTATATATTTAATAATCCACTGATTTAATAATTTATATTATTTGTTTAATTTGTTTAAATTTATTTATTTATTTATTTATTTATTTATTTATTTATTTATTTATTTATTTATTTATTTATTTATGGACATTTGGAAATGAAGATCAAACAGTCGTTCATTTGTGATGTTCATGCATTAATTTCGATAAAAAAAAGTGAAATATATTTCGGAAAAATTGATCAAGAAATGTGGGAAATGGACATTCGAAAAGGAAAACAAAATTAATGAAATCATACACTAAATATCTAATTGTATACATTAATTCAATAGAGATAGACAGATTGTAGAGTATTACATCAAAGTATTGATTGTTTATATTTCTACATACTTAGTATAAAACAAAGTCCCCGATTCTCAATTGTCATGGGTAATCTCGAGAACCGCTGGATGGATTTTGATGCGGTTTTCACCGTTCTGTAAAGAATTTCTCGAGGAAGGTTTCTGTAGAAAAACATTCATTTATGACCAAAGGAAGCTGAGCAGTAACGAGTTCAGTGAATCGAGTCGTAAAAAAACCTGCCATCCGGCGGCTTTTAGGCTTACCCTGGGTAAACCGTTAAAAATATATATATACTATGAGTGTGAGAATTGTTAGGCATGAAAAGTTCTACAAAACAATCCTTGACATCATCTCTCGGTCTGTAATACATCACCCACTAAAATAAGTGTTTACGTTTTCATTTCTTCCAACAATCTCAATTCAGTGGAAATTTAAATTACTGGCTTCGGATCAAGTTTTTGAGGCAGCGAGCAAGCATATCACCCCAGCTTTGGCCTGCATCAAACTGTCGAGTCGTGTCGAGTGAAAACTTTAGAGTATATGTGTTTCGAGTTTCGCTGTTCACCTCGGTTTTTCTGAATTGCGTCTGGGACCTGCCGTCCGTGCGCTTTTTTAAAAGCTTACTCTGGGTAAACCGTTAAATATACCGGGCGAAGCCGGGGTGGGTTACTAGTAAGAAATATAAATTCAAATTAGTTCGATTGAGATAGGTTGTAGAGTATTATAATAAATTGAATAATAATAGTACATTACGGTATGCAACGAGCCTATAATGGCTATAATTAAGACACGAGTATTTTTATAAAACGAGCGTATGCGAGTTTTATAATTTCCATACGAGTGTCTTAATTACCATTATAGGCGAGTTGCATACGACTGTTTATGTTCGACGATAATTATAACTTTATTATATGTTTTAACATAAATATTCATAAATATCTGTTGAGAGTCAGCCACTTGAATTTTGTGATCGCAGTGCGAGCGCTGGGTATATCTCTGTCCTTCAAGATCTCTGAACGACCGACGCATGCGCTCTGTGTGCTTGCAATGCCATATGCAGGCCATATGTTTACATCTGCCGTCCCTCAGTAATATTGTCACCGGAGTCGTTTGAAGGCAATGAATGCGCTGTGTAGAAATTAGTGTTGGTGATATTAAGGTACAGTGCTATTTCTTGTCTCATATTCGCCAGTTTATTTACGCGAACATATGGACGGTGCGTATTCCATGTCGGTAAATTATTATTGTTCGATGTTGTGTTTATGTCCGACATGTTGGATTTTGAGCGCATGCGTGAAGGTATCGTTACCTAATTGGTCAATGAACGAGCTCTGATTGGCTGGAGAAACTGTATCATAATGAAAAAACAGTGTTATAATGACCATCATTATGATACAGTTTTCTGACACATAATAGTGAGGGCCTATAATGGCTATAATTAAGACACGAGTATTTTTATAAAACGAGCGTATGCGAGTTTTATAATTTCCATACGAGTGTCTTAATTACCATTATAGGCGAGTTGCATACGACTGTTTATGTTCGACGATAATTATAACTTTATTATATATTTTAACATAAATATTCATAAATATCTGTTGAGAGTCAGCTACTTGAATTAGGTGATCGCAGAGCGAGCGTTGGGTGTTATATCTGTGTCTTTCAAGATCTTTGAACGACCGACGCATGCGCTATGTGAGCTTGCAATGCCATATCGGGCCATATGTTTACATCTGCCGTCCCTCAGTAATATTGTCACCGGAGTCGATTGAAGGCTATGCGCTGTGTAGAAATTAGGGTTCGTGATATTAAGGTACAGTGCTATTTCTTGTCTCATATTCGCCAGTTTATTTACGTGAACATATGGACGGTGCGTATTCCATGTCGGTAATTTATTATAGTTCGATGTTGTGTTTATGTCCGACATGTTGGATTTTGAGCGCATGCGTGAAGGTATCGTTACCTAATTGGTCAATGAATGAGCTCTGATTGGCTGGAGAAACTGTGTCATAATGAAAAAACAGTGTTATAATGACCATCATTATGATACAGTTTTCTGACACATAATAGTGAGGGTCGAACATAAATGTTAATACAAGTAGTACAATATTAATTAAAACAAGGTAATTAAACTAAAACTCAGCTGTAGAAAAATGTTAGTAGCGAGTTGTAATTAAAGGAAATCTATTGAATCCAAAATCCAAAACTTGGATATTGATTTTCAGTTAACAAAAAAGTAGCCTATTTACAATAAGAAAAGTCTCTCCTGGAACTGCAAAATCCGACACTATACAACAGTAATCAAACTCGCGCTTCACAAACTCTGGTTGGTTGGTTCCTCAGTTTAGGGGCTGTGGCAACGTGGTCATGTAGCCCCGTGTACTTTGGGTGTGTGTAGAATCTGTCTGATAACCGGTGTTAATTGTGATGGCTGTGTTAGTGCGTGTTATCTGTTTTTAATTCAAGTAAGGACTGCAGACATTTAATTTTCGAGTAGTTCCTACTTTTGCTACCAAACGCCACCGTCAACGACAACTAGTTCTGAACTTGGTTACTAGATGCCACCTCAGTCGGCTCCTGGCGACGAACGTTAGAAGCATATGAAGCATGAAATATGTATGTGGGGCTTGCCCTTTTTCACTAGGCCTTCCATACGTCTTATACGATTCATGGTAAATACATAATAATAATAATAATAATAATAATAATAATAATAATAATAATAATAATAACCTAAGAGCGTTAATCAAATCTGACCTATAATTTACCTTCACACAAGTGTAATTAGTGGAAGGTTCTTTTACATGCCACAAATCTATGACATGGGACAGCCAGCTTTACTTCCCCTCCAAAGGAAGGCATACTGAGGGAATTTTAACGCTCTTGATAAATCCGACGACTTCATTCGGGTTTGAACTCACCATCTTGGGCATAGAAGCTCAGCATGCTATCAGCTACCCCACCGAAGCCGCTTTTGGAAACTCTCACTCTTCAACACAAAACACTAAAAGGACAATTGGAAGTGAAGGAACGTTAAACAATGAGAAAATTTTTAGGGTCAAGAATCAAAAATGGAGTTCATTTTCCAAAGTTAAATGCAGAAACTGACAATACGAATGCGAAGAATCCAATTCATGGGACACTAATGCCCGTTGCTCAGGGTAAAATTTTCCTTCAAATTTATTGTACAACAAGCTGTACCCGGCATGCGTTGCAATGCCAATCAAAAAAAGTGTTGGCGTTGAAATTCTGTTTCTTGAAGTGCTTTTGGATACACAACATGTTAACTGCCTCTAGGCTATCGTAAAATGGATTTTCTAATTTAGAACCATTCGTGGGAGCGTGCATAACAACTTTCAAAAGTTTCATCGCTGTCACTCATTTGTTGAATCTACTCGTACGCTACCTATTGTGAAATGGATTTACCAAGTCGAAACCCTCCCCTGGCGTGTACACAATAACTCATCAATGATTCATCGCAATCGGATGAATGGTATATGCACGTATACGGGGTTTTGTTTAAACGATTCGTGCGCTGTCACTCATTTGTTGAATCTACTCGTGCGCTACCTATTGAGAAATGTATTACTAAGTCGAAGCCATTCCCTGGCGTGTACACAATAACTCATCAAGGTTTCATCGCAATCGAAGAATGTTATATGAACGCAATAGGGGATTTTGTTGAAACGCTTCGCGCGTCGTCACCCATTTGTTGCATCTACTCTTGCGCTACTTATTGTGAAATGGATTTACTAAGTCCCCTTCCCTGGCGGGTACACAATAACTGATCAATGTTTCATCGCAATCGGATGAATAGTATATGAACGCATACCTGATTTCGTTTAAACGATTCGCGCTCCGTCACTCATTTGTTGAATCTACTCGTGCGCTACCTACTGTAAAATTGTATTTACTAAGTTAGAAACCGTCACGTAAGTGTCCACAACATCTCACCCAAGTTTCATCGCTATCGGACTAATGGGATATGAAGACATAGGGGACTGTATTGAAACGCTCCGCGTGTCGTCGTTCATTTGTCGAATCTACTCGTGTGCTACCTACTGTGAAATGTATTTACTAAGCCAGAAACCTTCCTTGGAGTGTCCACCATATTTCAGCCAAGTTTCACCGCTAACGGCAGAATGGTATATGACCTTATACGGGACTTTGTTGAAACGCTTCGCGCGTCGTCCCTCGTTTGTTGAATCAACTTGTGCGCTGCATATTGTATAGTGGATTTACTAAGCCAGAAATTTTCCATGACGTGTACACAACATCTCACCCAAGTTTCATAGCGACGGACGAATGGTACATGAATGCATACGGGACTTAGTTGAAACGCGGATGAATGGTATGTGAACGTATACGGGACGTTGTCGAAACGCTTCGCGCGTAGTCACTCATTTGTTGAATATAAACGTGCGCTTCGTATTGTAAAATGGTTTCACTTAGCCAGAAACCTTTCATGGAGTGTACACAACAATTCACCAAACATTTATCATTATCCGACGAATGGTATATGACTTTATACGGGACTTTGTTAAAACGCTTCGCGTGTCATCGCTCATTTGTTGAATCTACTGCTGCGCTACCTATTGTAAAATGGATGTACTAAGCCAGAAACCTTCCCTGGAGTGTACACAACATCTCACCCAAGTTTCATCGCTATCGGATGAATGGTACCTTACCTTATATGGGACTTTGTTGAAACGCTTCGCGCGTCGTCGCTCATTTGTTGATTCTGCTCGTGCTCTTCCTATTTTTAAAGGGATTTACTAAGCCAGAAACCTTCCCTGGAGTGCACACATCTCAGCCTAGTTTCATTGCTATCGGACGAATGGTATATGAACGCATACGTGACTTTGTTGAAATGCTTCGCGCGTCGTAGCTCATTTGTTGAATCTACTCGTGCGCTGCCTATTGTAAAGTGGATTTACTAAGCCAGAAAATTTCCCTGAAGTGTACACAACATTTTACGCAAGTTTCATAGCTATCGGACGAATGGTATATGAATGCATACGGGACTTTGTTGAAACACTTTGCGTGTCGTCGCTCATTTGTTGAATCTACTCGTGCGCTATCTACTGTGAAATGTATTCACTAATTTTGAAACCTTCACGTAAGTGTATACAACATCTCACCCAAGTTTCATTGCTATCGGACGAATGGTATATGAACACATACGGGACTTGTTTGAAACGCTTCGCGCATCGTCACTCATTTGTTGAATCTACGCGTGCGCTACCTATTGTAAAATGGATTTACTAAGTCAGAAACCTTCCTTGGAGTGCACTCAACATCTCAGCCAAGTTTCATCACAATCGGATGAATGGTATATGAACGCATAGGAGACATACACACCCACAGACAAACTATCACGTAACATTGATTTTTATATATATAGATAATTAAATTTTATAAAATTATTGTTGCTCACGGTCAAATTCAAGTTTTATAAAACCTTTGATAAAAATTTCCAGAAAATAGGACATGTTCTAATCCATAAAATTAATTTTGAGAAACGAACCAATCAGAGAAGCTGACATAACTATGAAGCTGGCACCACGTGGTGAGAAGATTGTGAAGCTCGCTTGTAATCAAACACTTCGAAAATGGCTGGCTCCGGCTGGACTAAGAAGTCTGTTAGTGTTTTACTGGACGAGTACCAGAAATATCCGTGTTTGTATGAGGTTAAAACGCCCATATACCACAATAGAAATGCAAGAAGGAAGGCAGAAATCTCCTACATTCTTAGAAAATTCCTATATGAATTCTGATCTTCTAACCTCAACTCATTTTCGACCAAGGACAGCATTCCTCTACTTTCTTCTCTTCTTTTTATCCATTCCCGAGTCCAGCACTTCCTAGCATTTCTTTTCTTCCTTTTTACCACCGTATAACATATAATTGTAGCTAAAGCACCTTGAAAAACCTAAAAACTAGATCGAATTAGTAAAAATAGACAGAGAAAGTCCTGAAAGAAATAGGATCGCCAAATCTACTGGACCGGACTGAAATCAGGAAACTTGCACTCGCGCAGGGTTTTGAGGATGAAGAGGGAAAGACTAACCAACATGGTCCATGCAACGAAAACTGACTCATTCGTTGCGTATAAAGGAATACTGGGCTACAAGAAAGGCCAATACATGTTGATTCCGCGTGGTCCTTTCGCGACCCATTCACGACGAAGAAGAGGAAATAGCGGATATAGGTTAAGTTAATTTATTATTATTATTATTATCATCATCGATTTTTCCCCTTTGGGAGAGCGTGCGAACTTGAGCCAATCACAGCTTCTCTTCCCTTTCCTCTTCTCTTTTCGTCCCAAAACCTCTTCATTAATTCACTGTGTTTTTTCTTCCTTTCCTCTGTCCATTTTTCCCTAGTGTTTCTTTTCTTGATACTTCTTCAAATTTTTTGTTTCTGATTTTATTTCTGAATTGATTTCTGTCCTTAACATCGTCTTCAGAGATTTTGAATCTTTCGAGGTCCTCCTGTGTTTCTCTCATCCAACTGGTCTTGAATGTATTTGTATCAATGATGTTAAAAATGTTCTTAGCGAGTTTGTTTTCATCCATCCTCCATAGGTGTCCATGGAACTTTTCCTAAATTTCTCTGTGATAGTGTCTGTGTTTCCGTAGAGTTCCTTTGTAGGTCGTCTGATCCGCTTTCCTTCTCGGAGAACACCGCCGTGTATCTTTTTAAGAAATTTTCGTTCTTGTTTCTCGATGTCATGAATTCTAGTCATCCCTCCAATTAATGCTGTTTCTGCCGCATACAAGGCTTCTTGTAAAGAATAATTTAATTTATGTAAATATAAATATATATTTTGAACTTATAGTATGTACTAGACGCATTCAGAAAGTCAGTTTCCCTAAAATTTAAAAAACAGTACGTAGTTATATGCAAAGCTCTATTGGCAACCAGGTACAGCAATGTGTCAACTATTTTTCGACTTAGGCACCAAACGAAATGAGGCACTTACCGTAGCGTGATACAGTAGAGTTCGGTAGCATTTGATAGCAAAAGTAGGAACTACTTGAAAAAAATAATCGTCCGCCGTCCATACCTGAATCACAGATAACACACACACTAATACAGCCATCACAATTAACACCGGTTATCAGACAAATTCTACACACACCCAAAGTGCACGGGGCTACATGACCGCGTTGTCGCAGCCCATAAACTGAGGAACCAACCAGATTTACCTCTATTAAACGCAAATCTATCTTAAGCGGAACATTTTGCTAGTCCTGTTCGATCCCGTTGAAGGCATGTTGTACTGTGATAAATACATTTAGACATAGGCCTCCCCAATCACACGCCCTTCATATAGACCAACATAAATCAATGAACGTGAACTTCTCCGATTATCACTTACCTTGACTGTAAGCGACTTGCAGGATACAGCAGAGCCACACTAGATATGATAGGTGGTGTCGTGGTAAGGCCATGGTGACTCTGAAGGTACCTGACCAGTCCCTCAGTGGTAAATATACCGTAGGTTTCAACACTCCTTATCGTGAAGTCACGAGACCAGGTCTAGTAGAATTATATCCGGCCCTGGGAAGTCGGAACAAGTTCATTGGACAAACTCTATTTCATCAGCTGTTCTTTCATTTGTGGTGTATGTGGAGAATTCTTGGTATTAACCCTTTATGTTCGACGATGTTGAAATGTAAATATTATATGTTAGAAAACTGTATCATAATGAGGGTCATTATAACACTATTTTTCATTATGAAACAGTTTCTCCCACGAATCAGAGCTCAAGAAACAGTTGTGTGACCAATTAGGTAAGGGTAGCATCGCATCTGCGCTGACTTCCACGGCCTTCTATTTTAAAATTTCACTGCGTGGCTAGTGTCATAGTGGGGTATTTGAGGAGGCCATGGTCAAATACAAGGTATTCTCTGCGTCCCATGCGCTCTGTTCAGTTCATAAAACTGAGGAAATCTCGACAGATATTTATGAATATTTATGTTCGAACATAAAATAGTTATAATTATCGTCGAACATAAACAGACGTATGCAACTCGCCTATAATGGTAATTAAGACACTCGTATGGAAATTGTAAAACTCGCTTCCCTCGTTTAATAAACATACTCGTGTCTTAATTATTGCCATTATAGGCTCGTTGCATAATGTACTATTATAGGTTAGTGGTCTCTATATTAACCACATACTATAAGTGCAATTTATATTGTTAATGATACTGAAGGTTGAATCTTTCACCCTTATAGCAACACATTTTATTTTGGAAGTGTTAATTTTACTGAAAACAAAATATTATCTCTTTATCTCCTTTACATAAAGTACATGAAACAATTTTTTTAATAAAAACAAATAAAATTAAAAAGTTTTAAAAATGGTAGGTCTAATAAAATTAAAATTAAAAAAATAAACTCATAAAAAATCAGCTTAAAAATTAGTAAACAGGTGTTCGACAGTTTTTTCATAAATCTGATTTAGGGGGACCATGGGGAGGGGTAAAATTCTGAGGGGGAGGGGGGCAGGAAAGAAAGTGCCCTTACTGATTGACTGACTCACTCACTCATCAAACTCAGGGGGAAAAAGCTTAAAAATAAGTAAATAGGTGTTCTATGGTGTTTTTTTCATAAATCCAAATTAAGGGGTTCATGGGGAGGGGTGAAATTCTGAAAGAAAAAAAATGAAAGAAAATGTCCTGACGGACTCACTCATCATCGCCCAGGCAAAATTATTGAAGTTAGAAACATGACATTTTGGGGTTTTGTTCGTTGTATGTCGAAAACGTCCACTAAGGAAGGAATTTTGGATATTCAGGTTCTAAATGGGTGTTAAGGGGGTTAAACCTACATTTCATTGATTAACAATATCTCACGAGTGGTTTTATTTTGGGATGTGATACTTGGCATATAAGCTAATCATTAAAAATAAGCAGATACGTTTCTAATGATTTTTCGATGTGGTGTATATTATGAGGTGAAAGGGATGAAAAGTGGGTGGTTGAAGGATTCCTAACGGAGCAAGTATCTCTTAAACGGCATAGGCGAGGAGTTTGAAACTCAGAGGAAAACAATCAGCTTAAAAATAAGTAAATAGGCGTTCGACCGATTTTTGATAAATCCAATTTAAGGGACGCATGTGGAGGGGTGAAATTCTGGAAGAAAAACGTCCACTAAGAAAGGATTTTTGGATATTCACTCTCATCGACCAACCAAAACTATTGAAGTTAGAAACATGCAATTTTGGGGATATGTTTGTTGTATGTCGAAAACGTCTACTAAGGAAGGATTTTTGGATATTGAGGTTCTAAAGGGTTGTTGACGGGGATAAACCTGCATTTCATTGAATAACAATATCTCACGAGTGGTTTCATTTGGGGATGTGATACTCGGCATATTAACTAATGATTAAAACATATAAGCAGACACGTGTCGATGTGGTGTTGCCTATATTATGAGGTGAAAGGGGGAAAATGTGGGCGTAGAAGATATTTACGTGTGTGATTTTATGATGTGTACTTTTTACATAGGAATTTAGGTAAATGGATTTTGTATTTAGTCAGTGTGTTTAATTTACTGTATCTCACTTATTTCCTATTTACGTTTAATGGTCGGAAACCATGTTGTGATTTTGAGTCGAATGTTATACATGCGATGCGACGTGACGTTGGTGAGATTTTGATATTTATGTGCCATTGTTGTGCAATATTGTCTTTATTATCCGATTGTTTACGGTCTTTACCAAATTATTAAAATTATTATTCAAAATTAAACGATAAATCAAACATAGCATTCATGATTGAGACATTGCTAAGTGTACTCTTTACAACTACTATTTTCGAGGGCGATGCCGTGACGGGTAATGCTAGTAAGCTTATAAAAATTAAAACTCTATTATTTTATAATCTTAATTTTAAGAACATTAAAATGTTAATGAAAACAGAAATTAAAATTAATATTAATTAATATAAAATTAAATTTAAATAAATACAAATGAAATATCTTCAATAATATTTTGCCCTTTAAACGGTTAAAAGGCGGGACCGGCTCACTAGTACAAGTGTATTAGAGGAAGCTAACACTGTTGAAAATCTCATAATAAAACACCAACTTCGATGGACAGGACATGTAGTTCGCATGCCTGAGTCCCGCATCCCAAAACAAATATTATATTGCCACAGGGGCGTACTGTATATAATGGGGGAGCTGGGGAAGCTCCAGCCCCCCTCCCTACGAAAAAGCCAATAAAAATTAAGAAAATGTTGCTTTGGTAACAGCATAAAATAATTGTAAATTTGGTTGTACCTTAACCTTAACTTATTGCCTAAGTTATTAACAATATTAAGATTGAAATTAGACTAACTCGTGGTGTAGTGGCTAGTATTCTTGTCTGCCGCCCCGGAGGTCCGAATTCGACTCCCGGCTCTGCCAAGGAATTTTAATTCTAGTCTGAGGGCTGGAACGGGGTACACTGAGTCTTGTGAGGCAAAATTGTGAATTCCACAGTACGGTACTTTTGAGAAATAAATCATCAACTTGTAAAAAAAAAACTGTTTCCCTTTCTGCTTATAAATAGACAACTATTTAGATATTTACCATGCATACTCCATAGGCCATAATAGAAAATTAATTAAGTATAACATTTTATTTGTGTGTTGTGTTGTATTTTACAACTTTCTTTTGTGTTGCCGGTAATTGTAGGCTACATTAACTTTGAACCTTATCCAAAATAATTACCCAATGTCATATGCTCTAAGATATTGGTTGATATTTCTGTGTATCTCGAGGTGACAATCCCCTGAGAATACTCACAATTCCAGGATAGCCAGCCCCCCCCCCCCCCCCCTTCCCTCCGAAAGAATTGTATACGCCCCTGTGTTGCCAGCTAAATGTCAGTCAGAGAAAGCAGGGTGGGCAACATAGACGCTATAATGTTGTTCTGAAGACCAACATGAAGAAATGTCAAATTGATACAGCAAACTGGGAGACTGTCCAATCGATCAGAATGCCACCACAACGTTCATCAAGTCCGAACAAGAGAGAAGAAGGCAGAATGATCCATTGGCTGCTCAAGACCTTGTGTGCCAATAATGTGGAAAAGTATGTGCTTCTCGGATTGGACTATTGTTTGAGTCTTCAGTCTTTTGACTGGTTTCATGCAGCTCTCCATGCCTCCCTGTCCTGAGCCAATCGTTTCATCTCTACATAGCTACCACACCCTTCATCCGAGGCAATCTGTTTAACATATTCTAACCTTGGTCTACCCCTACAGTTCTTGTCCCCAACCCTTCCTTCCATAACTAAGCTTGCTATTCCTGGGTGTCCTAGTACGTGTCCTACCAACCTATCTCTTCTCTTCATTACCAGTCGCCAGAAACATCTCTCCCCTCCCACTACTCAATACCTCTTCGTTTGTAACCCTATCTACCCATCTGATCTTCATCATTCTCCTGTAACACCACATTTCAAACGTTTCAATTCTCCTCTTTTCTGCTGCACCAATAGTCCAAGTTTCACTTCCATAGAGCGCCACGCTCCAGACAAAGGCCTTCAAAAATGTCTTCCTAATACCTAAATCTATATTCGATGTCAACAGAAATGCTTTCCTTGCCCGAGCTAACCTACTTTGGTCTGTACAGTTACCAAAATATGATTAATATTGGTTTACAGCGAAGATTTCTATTACCTTGGAAGACAATCATTCTTGTATCACGAGTGATAGCCTAAATAATAATAATAATAATGTTGTATGATAACTTGTATTATTGTCATGCCTGTACTACTGTGTGTGTATTTGTTAATTGGGAATAGGATTGGTAAGGAGGCGACCGTGGACTTATGTTAGGAACCATCCCAGCATTCGCCCGCAGTAGAAGCGAGTAAACCATGGAAAACCACTTCCATAATGGCTAAGATAGGAATCGAACCCTCCTATTCTCAGATTTGCTTCACGAAGCTGAGTGTACCCCGTTGCTGCCCTCGAACCAGAATTAAATTCCTTGGCAGAGCAGGGAATCGAACCGGGACCTCTGGGGAGACAGGCAATCATACTAGCCACTGCGCCACGAGGCGGACACAGAGGCCTACAATAATCTTGATGATGATTTTATTATTTACATTTTTTTGTTTATTTTGTTTGTTAATTTGTATATTATTTTGTTTGATTGTTACTTTGCTTGTTTGTTTATTTGTTTGTTTATTTGTTTTTTATATTGATTGTTTGTTTATTATTTTGTTTTATTTTATTTGTTATTTTTTGTTTATTTGTTGTTTTTTGTTGTTTTGTTTGCTATTTTGTTTGTTTATTTAATTGTTACTTCATTTATTTGTTGATTATTGTGTTTTATTTTGTTTGTATGTTTGTTTGTTATTTCCTTTGTTAGTTTGTATATTTATTATTTTGTTTGTTTGTTTATTTATTATTTTGTTTGTTTATTATTTTGTTTGTTTATTTGTTAGTTATTTTTTGTTTGTTTGTCTATTTGTTTGTTATTTTCTTTGTTAGCTTGTTTAATTATTTATTATTTTGTTTATTTATTATTTTGTTTGTTTATTATTTTATTTCATTTTATTTATTTGTTAGTTATTTTGTTTGTTATTTTGTTCGTTTATTTGTTATTGTGTTTGCTTGTTTAACCCCAAAAGGTAATTGGTTCTCTACGTGTTGATCGACTGATAAGCAATCTTAACATCTAATTAGGGAAATGAAATGAAATGTGGTGTTACAATGGAATGATGTAGATCAGCGATTCCCAACCGGTGGGTCGCGGAAGGGTTACAGGTGGGTCGCGATTCGAACCAGAAGACAAGTTCTGGCCAGGTTGTTTGAGCTTCGTGATGAGGTACGGTTTTCCTTATCACAATTGCAAGCAGAAGGACAGTTGAAAGATCAAGTTTTAAACAACTGCCTTAATGATGAGATTTGGTTAATAAAGTTGGCTTACTTAGCTGATATTTTCATTTCTCTAAATACTCTTAATTTGACAACATTTTGGATGGAAACGAGTACAGCATATCTAACAATATCCGTCCGTAACTGCATTGAGATTTCTGATGGTATTCACCACTACGTATTTATGTGAACGTACATTTTCAACTTAGGTTTTCCTAAAATACAAATATAGAAATCATCTCTGTTGAAAGCGACTTAAGATTAAAATCATCTTCTTTCAAACCTGACATTGACGTGTTAGTTCAATTGAAACAGTCCCAAAAATCTCATTAATATACAGGGCGCCTGAGAATGTTCTCCGCAGTGGCTACGTGAAGTTGCGAGTGGTTGCATCATCAGTTTAGTTGTCAGCCCTGTGATCTTGAAATGGGGACTCCCTCGCGCGTGGGCTGTCAGTGTGAATTGCGATAAGCGAGCGTGTATGTCTTCAGTGTGTATTACAGTAAGCGAGTGTTCAGATAGATAATTGGAAGAGTGCAACAGTATACAGGCGGCAATGTTTACTACTGAAGAGAGAGTTTTTTTGGTAGAATACGTTTTTCGCGAAGGCGATCGGTTTACAGAAAATGTAAAATTAAGATGCCAGGCGCGGTTTCCTAATTCAAAGTGTCCAAACCGTGATACCGTTTTGGATTTGATAAGTAAATTTCATGAGACTGGCTCAGTTCACGATGTACCGGGAACAGGCACGCCTACGCTTTTAACAGACGAAAAACTTGATGATAACCCCGATATAATGCTGCGTAGTCCAAGTAAATCAACACGAATTCTGAGGTATATAAAACTAATCCAAAAACGATTGAGGAACTTAAAGTGAATATAATTAATAATATATGCAGTCCATTCCGCAAGAAACTTTAGTGAAAGTCTTCGACAATATGTGTAGACGTGTTGATGTCTGTCTTCGAACACAAGGACAACACTTCTAGCATCTGTTATGAATGGCTGAGGTGAGTAGAAAGTTTACTGTTTGTTATGATTAGAGACGGGAATTTGCCTATTTGCCTATTTTATTCCTGTGTTTAGAAACGTAGGCTTTCGAGATATAAATCCGTTTCAGGATCTTTTAGGCTAGATTTCGTTGGTTTTATTGTGCCTATAAATGCCTATTTCAAGGGTTTGTGCCTATTTGGAGTATAATTGCCTATTCGATGCCTTTTGACTGTATTTTAAATTGCATTATATTGCAGCTGGTGTGCTCGACAGAATTATATTCTCATTTCTCAATATGTGTTAACCTCGCGAACAAGAATGGGAATTCTCGGAAGTCACCAGAAATAGCGCTTGGGAAATTTCCATCAAAAGAAACAAGGAACAATTTGACCTCGAAGCCTTCAACCCCTCCAACCTCGCAAGACACATGCGAGAACCAATCAACGTCGAATTATGTTCCCGTACCTCCCTCTCGATGCGAACTGTGTAAGCGTACGCTTTATCTTCACTTCAGATTCAGAACTTTGTGTGACTTATTGCGAAGAAGAAGTGTCCGTGGCAATGCCGAAAGATAAATTATCGAAGTCTTACTGGCTGAAGCAGTGGATCACAGAGGATACCAATTTCACTTCCGATGCCAAGCTTGCTGTAGAGAGTTAATTCGTTTGTTTCCTTTATGTTTTTGTGATTGAGAAGTACGATCGCATTTCATTGTAGCATTTATAGGCCTATTAATTTATGTATTGCGGCAAGTTGTTTTGTTGCAATACTGTATTAGACATTTAACTCTCAATAATTTATATATAAAATGTAAATAATCATTTAATTACTGAACGAGGAGTTAGAACACTGGTGGTCTCTTGTGCCAGAATGGATGGAAATTAAAAATCGGTATTTTGAACTCTGACTCATTTCCTGTGAAAATAGAGATTTACAACGTAAATGCAATTTTTTTGAAAAAGTCGCGAGTAACTTTCACCAGCGCTATGTGGGGCTCTAGTCTGGGGGAGCGTTAAGCTCCCAAGTTAGGGCAGCGAAGCTGCCAACAAGCCTCTAGCATCCCCTCTAGAGTCTTGCTAAATTGTGGCAAAAAGTAAGGTTATGGGCGAATGCCACAATTTCAAATTACGCGGTTTTCTAATTTTCAACGAGGATTGCAGGCTTGTGGGTACACATCATGCAGGCAACAGAAAATAAAGATGAGTGGAATACCCCTGGTGGAGTCATGTAGGATTGTTGAAGTAGTCAGGGGAAGTTTGGAAGGAACCTCTGGGAAGATATCCGCTGTCAGGGAAAAGGTTGATAGGGTCCTGCAGAGGAATCCAGGATGGGAAGCAGTGGTAAAGGTAGCCAGTGTGCTACGACGTGAGGTAGATGAAGCAAATGACCTAAAACCAGATGCAGTGGCTTCGTTAAAGTTTTGCCCAATCACTTAATGTGATGTTGAGAGATCTTTCTCTCAGTATAAAAACATTCTTCATGACAGGAGAACAAACTTATTACCAGAAAACATTGAAAAGTTGCTTGTTGCTAATTCTTATTATAGTAATTAAATATGTTATTAAATTATAAGAAATATTTTCATGCCTATTTTGTTGCCTATTTTACACGTTAGTGCCTATTTACATGCCTATTTTGCCTATTTTAAGAGCCTATATGCCTGCCTATTTTAACTGTTTTTAGTGCCTATAATTCTCGTCTCTAGTTATGATGCAATCGGCAGCCTTACTGCCAACGTAGCTGCTGTAGCTAGCTCTCGCAGACGCGTGAAGGCGCTGCGGGGAACATTTCCGGACTCACAGTAGTATTCTTACTGAAAACAGCAATTTTACATATTGATAGATTTTGATAACAATTCTCTTATATCTAATCATGTTAAAGCTGTATGATTATTATCATTATTTATTTATTTTTTGCTTGAAAAATTAAAATTGTGCTTGTGTACTTTTATAATTGTAGTTTCTATCTTCACCTAGATCCTTGCTGCATATATTGCAAACATATATCTATTCACTATTGTTAAATAAATAACTGTTTTGCTACAAAGTGCTTATATTTTGTCAACTATTTTCAAATCAGAACACATTTTTTTAGCAATAATCAATCTGTAGCTTCAAAAAATCATATATACATGAGGAAGGGATACAAGGGGATGGTCTTTCACCAATACTATTTAATATCGTTATGGAGAAAATCATGAGAAATTGGGATTAGGCTTTGGAAGCAGAAAGACTTCAGGGTATACGTCTTGGGAGGCAAGGACAAACCCACGAAAGATGATGTACACTTTGCACGAAATAGCTGAGAAAACAGGTCTTAAGGTATCATATGAAAAGACTGAGTACATTGAATACCAACACCGGGAAGAGAGACGTATGCTGGTGGAACATGGAACTGACAAAAGAACTGATAAGTTCAAATATCTTGGGGAATGGATACAACCCAATGGACTGGATAAAGAGGCAAACAAGGCAAGTGCAAGAGAATTGGACCTGGCCTATAGATTAACACAGAACAGGTATAACAAACGAGCGATATCATACAAAGCAAAACTCAGATATTACAGTACAGTGGTAAAGCCAGAGGGTCTGTATGCCTCCGAGTGTCTAACCCTGAACAAAAAAGGGGAGCTGAAGGAACTTGAGATAAAGGAACGGAGGATCCTGAGGAAAATTCTCGGACCACGGAAAGATGATGACGGAACATGAAAAAAAGGGAAAAACGAAGATCTGTATATGCAGACCGAAACCATTGTGGTCACAATGCGTAAAAGAAGGCTAAAAGTTTACGAGCATTTGATAAGAATGGACGGGAACCGGCTGACAAAGAAAATTGTTAAATACATTACAGGGTTGATAGCTACTACAAAATTGGTAGAAGAGGTCAAAAGAGACGGCATTGAAGTTGGACTAACTGAACTTGTCATTTACGATAGGAAAACATTTCGAAGCTGGGTTGACAATATCAAGAAGTTCAAAGAAAAACCACCACAACACAGGCCAAATTTGGTAATAACAGAGGAGCAGAGAAAGATTAGAAGTGAAAGAATGAAGAGGTTCTGGGAAGAAAAGAAGAAAAAATGGCCAGAAAGCCTTAGGTTCCATGCGGACCACAGTTGGCCAAAGTCGGAAACAAAAACTAAGGAAACTTAGGAAAGTTGGGTCGCCAAGTGAAAAAGTTTGGGAACCACTGATGTTGATGAAGAGGTATTAAGAGGAATGTGGGAGGGGAGAGATAATATATCTGGGAAGTGATAATGAAGAGGATAGATGGATTTAAAGGGCATATTAGTTCAGGAGGAGCCTCCGTGGCTTAGGCGGCAGCACGCCGGCCTCTCACCGCTGAGTCCGTGGTTCAAATCCCGGTCACTCCATGTGAGATCTGTGCTGGACAGAACGGAGGCAGACAGGTTTTTCTCCGGGTACTCCGGTTTTCCCTGTCAAAATTTCATTCCAGAGCAACACTCTCCACTATCATTTCATTTCATCTGTCATTCATTTAATCATTGCCCCAGAGGAGTGCGTCAGGCCTCGGCAGCCGGCACAGTTCATATCCTCGCCGCTAGATAGGGGCTTCATTCATTCCATTCCTGACCCGGTCGGAGACTGGAAGCAGGCTGTGGATTTTCATTTTCATTAGTTCAGGACAGGGAAGCATGGAAGTCAGCATCAAACCATTCTAAAGACTGGAGACTCAATCACAGGTGAGGTTTTTTGCACGGAAGAATGACAAGGAACAGGTAAAATAACTTCCTATGACTTCATGGACTTGGAAATTCCTACCACTTTGCTCCGTTGTTTCCCTGATGCGTGTCCCATAAATTATATGATGTAAGTGCACGTTATTCGAGCGCACACAATGCCCAGTAGATAACACTCCTACATATCGGGAAGTTTGTATGGACGTCCTATTGAGAACATTATCAGCGCAATCTAAAACCGTAAAATGTGCAGTGCGCGAATTTGGGAGATCCATAATTGTCAATTCTATTTAATTTTTCAATAAGGAAAAATTCTCCCCCAATGAGTCCGTATTTCCTTTACTCTGGCTTTACCCGGGAAACGCCTACACTGGCTACTATTTTGAACCCCACCCCTAGAGTTTCACAACTACTGGCCCAGTTCAGCTATTACCATAGCGTTTCCACAATTATTATTCATTATCACAAAAGGTTTTTCGACTAATTTTGACACCTGGTGCTATAGAAGGATTATGACAATCAGCTGGAAAGAAATGGTCACAAATGAAGAAATATTTACTTCTAAATCTAAATCTTTGCTCTTCAGTGGGAGAGAGAAGATGCTTCCTTAAAAAAAATTAAAAAAAGACGGAATCACCTCGTGGGCCACATACTGCGACACAATGGACTGCTTAAGATTATAATCGAGGGAACAGTAGACGGCAAGAATTATAGAGGAAGACCCAGAGTTGAGTACATGAGTCAAATACTGGAAGATATGAGTTGTGGCTCATACCGTGAACTGAAGAGGAAGGCGAAGCGACGGGAGGAATGGCGAGCTGCTGCCAACCAGCCTCACGGCTGTTAACCACAGAGAGAGAGATTGAAGTTTCATCACTCATGAACTGTTAACCTTAGCGTCCATGCAATCGACTTAAATCGAATTAAAATACCGTATACAATGTTTACGAGTATTATAGCCTAATTACAGGAATTACAGTTCGCCCAACAACGCTACAGACTGTACGATAAGTTGGACGAAGAGGTGGAGGAATGAGGGGTTCGATGGTCTCACCTACCCTATCTGCCAGACCGTCGTAATGGTCCCAAACGTAAAGCCGGCGGTCCCATGTCATAGATTTATGGAACCTTCCACTAATTACACTTGTGTGAAGTTAAATTATAGGTTAGATTTGACTAACGCTATTAGGTTCCAACGTTCTTCTCCAGGAGCCGACTGCGGTGGCATCTAGTAATCAAGATCAGATCTAGTTGGTCGTTGACGGTGGCGTTTGGTAGCAAAAGTTTGAAAATCGAGTGTCTGCAGTGCTTACTTGAATTAAAAACACATAACATACACTAATACAGCCATAAAAATAATTAACAGCTTGCCACGGTGGGTGAGTGGATAGCGTGTCGGTCTACTAACCTCAAGATTGCAGGTTCGCTCCTGTCCGTGGTAAGTGATTTTTGAAAGGCGGCAAAAATACGACGCGCATGTCATACGATGTTGGCATGTCAAAGAACCCATTTGAATTCAGTAGGCCGTGATCATAATGGCAAAAATAATCTCGGGAGTTTCCGCCAACACAAAGTTCCTCATTTCTCTACTAGGAAGCGCTATAGTGTTCAAGGAGCCTATATATCTAACCTGCTTGACTTTCATAGTGATTCAAGGAACAACGAAATTCGACATGCAAGCTACCCTCTGGGTGTCAAATTACAAAGCTTGCACCCAGCACCCAGCACCCGAGGCCATACGATATTATTATTATTATATCACAATTAACACCGGTTATCAGACAGAACCCAAAGTACACGGGGCTACATGACCGCGTAATCGTAGCCCCTAAACTGAGGAACCAACCAACCGACTGTGAAACACAGAAGAGGAAATAGCATGTGATTGCTTAGAAGATGATTGTGAAACTGCTGTATGATCCAAGTAGCGCTTAAGGATTTTGACCGTGACCACGTGCCCTTATGCTAAGATCGCCCTTGTGAGATACCCTTCTATGTTGATTGTGTAAAACTATATTTGGTGGACATGATCGCTATAGCATCTCACCTCCTCAATGTGCTCCGCTATCTACACGAGTATCAATACTGATACTATCGAACCTCACGCTGATAGGCCTATGGAAAGTCTTCTATGTATGCTTTACTTCCTGGTTGGTTGGTTGATTCCTTAGTTTAGGGGCTGCGGCAAGCGGTCATGTAGCCCTGTGTACTTTGGGTGTGTGTCTGATAAACGGTGTTAATTGTGATGACTCTATTAGTGTGTGTTATCTGTTTTAATTCAAGTAAGGACTGCAGATAGTAATTCCAAGTAGTTCCTAATTTCGTTACCGAATGCAACAGTCTACCACACCTAGCTTGCGGACTTGCCTACCAGATGGCATCGCAGTCAGCCCCTGGCGGCGAACGTTGGAACTAATAGATCGTTATCAATACTAACCTACAAATTTTGGCTTCACACAAGTGTAGTTAGTGGAAGGTTCTTTTAATGCCATAAATCTATGACATGGGACCGCCGGCGTTACTTCCCCTCCGAAGGAAGGCATAGGCTACTGAGGGATTTTTTAAGGCTCTTAAAAATCCGGTGACTTCCGGCGGGTCTGAACCCGTTAACTTGGGCACAGAAGCTCAGCATGCTACCTACTGCGCCACCGAAGCCGCCTATTAAAAGGGATGTAGAACCAATAACATTATTATTATTATTACCTTTAATGATTGTTCTCTAAACGGTAAAGCCCTCGATTGCTCTGGATTGAACTATAGCAACAATTATTGTTGGTTTCCTAGCAATGGTTTTAATATTCCGCAAAATTTTACCATCCTAAATCTAAAATATTGT
The DNA here is from genome assembly GCA_946902985.2 of Meconema thalassinum. Taxonomy (NCBI): domain Eukaryota; kingdom Metazoa; phylum Arthropoda; class Insecta; order Orthoptera; family Tettigoniidae; genus Meconema; species Meconema thalassinum. The sequence goes on from OX336401.1 coordinate 75,242,475, forward strand.
GATGATATACTAGTACATCCAAAGATATAGTATTCTAGCAACCAGAACAAATGACCAGCTTCCACATGGCTAAGAACCTGATCCAGTACACGGCATCTGTTATGCCATGTAAGTTTGATAACATCCCAGTTCTAGATAATTTACCCGAGCTACACACATATTTTCTACATATTCTGTTTATATCTGCAATTTTTTTTTCATAGGAAATTATTTTGGTAACACTTCGGGAGTGATGAACCAAGTACAAAACGACTTAAATTATTCGAAATACCTTGCGTATTGATGAATAATAATTGTGGATACCATGTCCTAATAGATGTTCCCTCCTCCGCTGTCTATAACCCGCCCGCCTTCCAACACAACTTATACAGGGTGTCTTTTATTTACCTTTGGAGAATGATAGGTCGTGTAGGGGACGGGTATAGAAGTAATTCGAGATAGGGAACTTGGGGTCGGAGCGGCCTCCTTAACCCTTAAAATAAGGGTTGATTCAGGCCCTCCACCCTGTAAGTTAGACAACCGACACAAGCCTCTTTTACCTTTCTCAATCCTTTAATAACTCTTGGCAAGATTCATTTCACCTTTTGGCGCTGGCGTAATGGATAGCGTTGTGGTGAGAAAGGCCGGTAGTCCCGGGTTCGATTCCGGGCTTGGGCAAAATCTTTTTTTTTATGTTATTTTAGGTGTAAGGTTTTTAAGCGTGATACCTTCGATAAATTAAACCGATCTTTGTGCACTTCGTAGCATTAAATTGTTTAAGTCCGTTATTACGTTTAAAGTCACGTTGATTTGCAAGAGAATGTAAGATCTAGGCTAGGCATGCTTAGCTTAATTTTTGCCGTAGGGTAACCATTACGCCAGCCCCCCATGGTGAAATGAATCTTGCCAAGAGTTAAAGGATTGAGAATGGTAATAGAGGTTTGGATAGGTTGACTAACTTACAGGGTGCAGGGCCTGAATCAACCCTTATTTTAGGGGTTAAGGAAGCCGCTCCGATCCCAAGTTCCCTATCTCAAATTACTTTTATACCCGTCCCCTACCCGACCTATCATTCTCCAAACGTACATAGAAGACACCTGTATAGTGAAATTCCAGATGTGTCAGCAGTTGTGGGCGTGATTTACAGGATAAATAAAATGTTGCCAACCCCACACATAGGCCTACGATACCGTGTGGTGTTTGTTTTATGCTGTGATCGCTTCGTTGTGTTTCTATATTAAAAAGACTTTACATATAAAAACAAACCTAACCTATGGCTAACGCCCTAGACCCCCTTGCTTGTAGTACCAGCAGTAATTTTCGGCCAGACAGAAGCCAATAGTACGAGGGAAGATCAAAAAATAAGTTGCACTTCCCAGGTATGGCCATTTATTACACCACCTATACAACAGCAACACGCCTATAACGACATACAATGTAACGTCACTTTTCCACATAGTTTCCAAGAGACTCCAAACATTTCTGCGAACGCACAACTAACTTGTTGATGCCGGATGCATAGAAAGTTCCTCCAGCGTTCTTCAACCATACGGAGACAGAGGCCTTCACCTCTTCATCGGTCTGGGAATGTCGACCACCGTTCTGTCTAATGATCGCATTCACATTGTTGACATTTGCACGGGTCCTGGACGTTGCGGGCCTGCCCTCGCAATATTCGTCCGTGATATCCGTGCGTCCGGCTTCGAATTGCTGACACCACTTTACGATCCCTTGCCGGGAAATGGCCCGCTCCCCATACACAGCACTAATTTCACGATGAATGTCCGTGCAATTCTTCCTTTTGACCCATAGGAATCGGATTGTCGCACGCACCTCATATTTGGAGTGAACGTCCAGTCGACGCGCCATTGCTTTTGGCCGCTCTTCACACCATACAAGACGAGACACCACAGCGACCTGCCTAACAGATGTGTGGGCAGTGTCTGTCCCTTTCTCCCCTGTGCCCACGTTTACGACACACAGCGCGCTGCTGCAGCGCGTTAGTGCAACTAACTTTTTGATCCACCTTCGTATCTCGCTCCGCTTCGTAAGTCAATAGTTTCTCGCAGAGCTCGTAATACGCACATGTCTCGTGTATGTTGTGTACCATACATTGGCAACAGTGGAATGACGTCTCGGTAACAGATGAACACACCTAATGCGCCTCTTTCAGTAACAGTTGAGCAACGACAAGCCATGGCATTATGCCGTCGTTAAACGAACAATTAATAACGACTTAAGTCACATATTTACGTAATTTAGGACATATTTCCTGTGCAGTAGTGATCATGGACAGTAATTGCAATTGGTAACGACTCCCAGAATATCAAATAAGGTATGAATATCATGAAAATGACATAATTTAGCCAAGTGCAATTCTAGGATCCTGATTCTTCACTCCCGAAGAATTACTTTTACGACACTTGTATTCAGGGCCATTTCAACAACCAGCAAAAATTATTTTGTACTTATCTCTGAAACAGCCTGTAATTAGGCCAGAGCTGGCTGCGTGGCTCAGCAATAACTTTCCCACTTGCTGGGTCCAAGGTTGCAGGTTCGTATCCTGGCGCAGTCAGCTGGCATTTGTGTGTGAGCAAATGCGAGGGAGCCGTGTCAGTAGATTTACTGGCACGTTAAAGATCCCCTTCGGGACAAAATTCCGGTACCCCGGCGTCACTAAAAGCCAGAGTAGTTAAAAGGGACGTAAAACCAATCACATTATTATTATTATTATTAGGCCAGAAATAAACTAGCTGTAAATGTGTACGGCTGAATCCCCGCTCCCAGCCATAGAGCGTCAACTGACTTCTCCTGGCGCGAACAATACTGGTCCTTTATAAAGTGAACTTGGCAACTAAGGAGCAAGTATTAGGATGTCTCATAAGTTATGTTGTTTTTTAAGTTTGGTGTCTTATAAGACAGAATTGGTTCTCTTTGTTTCACCAGTGCTATTCACAGGAGGACATGACTAGAATTGCACATATTGTGAGAATGTATCATCAAAAGATACCATATATCGCTAGACTGCAGCACATGATGAACCGGTTGGTGGAAACTGGAAGGATATATGGCATGGAAATCAACATCGAGAAATCAAAAGTGATGCGGATTTCAAAACGGGAGAAACCTTTGAGGGTAAATATCGACAATCAAGAATTGGAGAATGTGAAGCAGTTCAAGTACTTGGGAAGCTTGCTGACAAAAGATGCTCAATGCACAAATGAAATTCGCGCCAGAATTGCCATTGCCAAAGCCGCATTCAACAAGAAGAGGACTCTGCTCACCGGAAAGTTGAGTTTAGAACTAAGGAAGAAATTGGTGAAGTGTTACATCTGGAGCATTGCACTGTACGGGGCAGAGACGTGGACAATGAGAAAAAGGGAAAGAAAATACTTAGAAAGTTTTGAAATGTGGTGCTGGAGGAGAATAGAGAAGATCAAGTGGACAGATCGGGTGACAAACGATGCAGTACTGAGAAGAGTAGGTGAGAATAAAACTTTTCTGAATACAATTCTTCAGAGGAAGGCCAACTGGATCGGGCACATACTTAGACATGAGGGGTTCATACACGACGTCATTGAAGGTAAGATCAAAGGAACGACAGGACGGGGAAGAAGAAGAATCCAACATTTGGATGATATGAAAGATAGAAAGAGTTACAGCAGACTGAAGAAAGAAGCTGAAGACCGGGAACGTTGGCATCAGAAATTCTCTGTACGAAGACATGGACCTGCCACTAGGCAGAATACTGTATAATAATAATAGAATATATATATAATATATCGCTAGATTAAGAAACTTGGAAAATCAAACAGAAGCTGTAGAATTGTACCTCATTAATTGACCCCCGAACGGGCTAAATGTAGAGTGGATATCTGACGTCAGCTTATCGGTAACCCTATGGATGATAGATTTATCAGGAGAAATGTCACATGTAATGAAAAATGGGTCTATTACCGCAACGCTGACACCCTGAAACAGTGACTCAGTGCCGGACAATCTGCCAAAGTCATCAAAAAGGATCGGTCCGGCCCCGAAGTGATGTTGTGTGTCTGGTGGAATTTTGAAGGAGTGATTCACTAAGCTATAAACGGGCTTGCAGTCAATGCGGGTCTTTATTCTCAACAGCTGGAAAGAGTTCATGAAATTTTGAGACGGAGATACCTAGCATTAGTTAACCAAAGTAGAGTTCTCTTGCATGAGAACAATGCAAGACCTCATACTGCACGAACAACCCTGGCAAAAAAATCAGGAATTGGGAGGAGTCGAACTGCTACAACATCCAGCATATAACGTCAGATTTCCATATTTTTCGATCCATGGCCCATTTTTTGCGTGGAAAAATTTCTAAAACATTGAAGCTGTGGAAGTGGATCTCGCAGAATTATTCGCATCAAAACCCAGAGACTGGTACCGTCGCGATATAAGAAACCTCGCTGAAAGATGACTCAAGATCATGGAATCTGATGGTCTCTACTTTGAAGAATAGTATAATTTATTTTTAGAAATCTTTCCAAATTAAATTTTCTTTCAAAAACGACATTACTTATTAGACATCCCCTTCTTGTTGTTTGAGTCTTCAGTCTTTCGACTGGTTTGATGCAGCTCTCCATGCCTCCCTGTCCTGAGCTAATCGTTTCATATCTACATAGCTACCACACCCTACATCCGAGGCAATCTGTTGAGCATATTCTTACCTTGGTCTACCTCTACAGTTCTTGTCCTCGACCCTTGCTTCCATAACTAAGCTTGCTATTCCTGGGTGTCTTATTAAGTGTCCTACCAACCTATCTCTTCTCTTCATTAGCAGTCGCGAGAAACATCTCTCCTCTCCCACTCGTCTTAATACCTCTTCGTTTGTAACCCTATCTACCCATCTGATCTTCATCATTCTCCTGTAACACCACATTTCAAACGCTTCAATTCTCCTCTTTTCTGCTGCACCAATAGTCCAAATTTTACTTCCATAGAGCGAGACGCTCCAGACAAAGGCCTTCAAAAATGACTTCCTAATACCTAAATCTACAGTATATTCGATGTCAACAGATTCCTTTTCTGCAGAAATGATTTCCTTGCCTCATATAACCTACCTTTTATATCCTCTTTGCTTCGTCCATCACTGGGTATTTTGCTTCCTAAGTACTGTAACAGAAGTCTCCTACATCCCCGATATTATTGATAAATAAGACAAAGGAAGTCAAGCAATATAAAAGTTATAAAGTAATCCACAAACTACATTTACAATAATGTATGTTTATAATAAAAAATCCTTAATCAAAGACTAAATAATGAAAAATTAACGTCGATGCAAGAAATATATTGAACCCTTGCAAAGAAGCTTATGAGACTCAGTTTCGGGGGGTGTAACAGTCCATATCGTAAGTTGTTGTTAAAGCGCTTCATTAACATGCAGGGTAACATATAACAAAATAACGTGCAGGAAAAAGTGAAACCAGAGTTAAAACAAATGAATTTAATAAACAGATCAGCTATTTACACAAAGAATTAACAAAACAAAACTCCCATATGACTCCCACTGAATAAATAAAATATGCCAAAACTAGGCCAAATCTCTGGAGAGATTATACTTGGACCAAATGTCCCAAAGAAAATATCGACAAATAGTGACAATGTATGCGCGCGTGCTGTTCTACATGCTTCACGATGAGTACAAACGAATGCATGATTCGTCATCATCCAGAATAAACTTTCAGACGACGAATCCACATTGCTTAGAGCTAGACAGACGCGGGGAACAACTATACAACACTAAAAACTAAACCGACACTTCATATGCTTAAGAATAAACAACACCATAATTTCCGCGTGAAATTGGAATCAAAACTGCCGTAGCAAAAACATTACTGCCTAAAATTAGGACTTCTCACACAAATCAACACAAGTAAGTTAACACGTGACCAATAAAAGAAATACACATATGACCGCCGTCATTTTTACAAATACACTACCACTACACCACACAGGTGTCACATACTAAATTACATGAATTGAGTCATAAACAAATCACTAGGCTCAAAGCCAACATTTACATTATTAACACAATATTCTATCCATACAACATGCAATAATCCGTCACACACATGGCGAACTCCCCAATTAATTATAGTTCAAATAACCATCACAAAGAACAGGTTTGCTACCTGAAAGCTTAAAGGGGCCAGTCGGAACATAGGACTGCCTAACAAAATAAGTCACCAGGCAAGACGGGCGATTCGTGGAAATCTGCATATCTGTCAACCCACGTGTCAAAAATCGAAGAAGCGTGCCCCAAAGCACAATAATACGTGTGTGTGTGTCAGAACAAAATATCCCGGCATTTCCCCTAGGAAATCCAAGAATCAGCATATTGACAAGGTACAGCGGTCTCCCTAGAGCACCCTGCCTTTCCATCAAAAATACAACAACAACAAAAATATATGAGGGCGGTAGGACCTCTACCCCTCTTCACGTAGAATCAACACACAACTGACACAATAACACACACAGAATCACACGTATGGGTTTGACAGACCCTGAAATAAAAAGACATAAATATTTTCCACTTGCTGGCGCCTCCGTTCTACGCCGTGACTAATAAACCTGAAAAGGACTCAAAAAAAATCTATCAAATTAGAACTAAGGTGTTCTACAATTACATCTTAATTCGTTGCGCTCGGCAACCCTAATATGCATAATAACCTGTTCAGCAAACATCTTACAGTAATTACCTCCCTTTCCTATCAAAAATATGAATTTTAATAAAGCACCACTTATCGAATGTAACGGGTTCCGCATTTGCATGGATAAAATCACGTACACGCGCCGTGCACATTAAATATGACTCCAAAGAAAAATAAATACACAACAAACACTTTGGCCACGTGCCAACGTACATTTAAAACAATTAGTGTCGGTAAGAAAAAAAAACTCACTAAAACAAGAAAAGACTAAAATTAACTATTTACGAAGTTCCCCCGCCAATCTAACTACATAATTGAATAATCAATTGTTGTACATCACCGTCTCAGCTTGTAGAACATATGACCTCCATCTCAGCCCATTTCCTTATGGGAAAATTAGCACTCTATAGTCGTCTTCGTAGAAGCGTCGGACATCACTCCGGCTCTTGACCACACGTCGGACATCTTGGTGTAGTCTCTTTGGAAGAAAAGTTCAATGTTATTATAATGTGACCTGGCTATAATCGCTTGTGAGTTACTAAATTCGCCCACAAATAGTCCTATGCGATTAATCACGAAGACTTTCCCTACTCTTGCTCACACACGCACGATACACACATGAAAAATACAATAAAATTTACATGAAATATACAACTTCGAGTCCATCGTCACTGGCTCGACAATACAAGTTTTAAAGTCTGACTGTCTTACAGTCGCTATCCCGCTCGGTAATCTCTACTGCTCTGCTTGACCTTCGCTCGGGTGAGCGCTAATTTGAATGTTACTCACGTCTTGCCCCTAAGAGCTGAAAATAGTTGTCTTTAAGATAATATTCAAGTTTTAAATCACCACGCAAACTGGCGTGAAATTAGCTCACAGAGCTCACAAAGTAATAGACTTCAAATAATATGTTAGAGCTTTAAAAATCGCTACACAAACTGATGTGAAATTAGCTCATCAGAGCTCACAAATAAAATGACTTCGAATAATATTAGAGCGTTAAAATCTTTACACAAACTGGCGTGAAGTTAGCTCCTCAGAGCTCCAAACAGAAAAGACATCGAACAGCGTGTCGTCGATCAATTTATTAGAAACTGACAGGGGGATGAAGAGTGGGGTGAATTAAGAAAAATTTTCCAGAGTTTTCATCTCACACACACGGGACTAGTGTCAATCTTCATCAAATAATTCAAACGTCTCATCGCACTCGTGCGGAGATAATTCTGATCGGCGGTTCTTTAGATAATCAATTCCGCGCGCGTTTTACCACAGACGCTACACATCGCGTGATCTTGGCTTGGTCTCTCCTGATTGGGTGATTCAATCGTAGGTCGGTTGCAAGAAACTCGTGACCATCCCTTTATGATTCCAATTCTGGTGCAAGTTGTTACACAATTTGGCCTTGAACTCAGATTACCAGGCCGTTTTCAAGAATAGCTACCAAGAGCTACTTCTGTGGCAATCATTGCGACACGCTACCTTGCCTTTATCCTCATCAACTTCCACAAGTACTGCCTGGGCTGCAGTAATAATAATAATAAATTATGAATACTTATTTATCGTAGATCAATAAGGGTTCAATATGCATCACTGTTTTCAAGTATCAAGGAACCTATTCGAATCGAATTCCTTAACCATTGCAGATGCATACGCTATCTTAGACTTAACACACATAGGCAAGTAATATCTCTATGCCGTATTTACTTTATAGAATAGCATTTTTACAGAGGACGTTAAATCAAAACTTTAATTCTTGTTAAATGTCCTAATATAAAATAGTATATCTACTGCTAATAAATGTATGCCCAGGGGCTATCGGAAAGAATATATTCCTGGCTGGAATACCGAGAGTGAGGAATTGTTTAAGAATTTCGAACAAAACAGAGATGCAGAAACGGCTGACAAACTTCTGGCTAGCTTGGATGACTGCCGAAGACAAAGATGGGTTGAAACAGTCGAAAGCTTAGATTTCACTCATTCTAGCAGAAAAGCCTGGGGTCTTCTCAGAAGGCTAGGAGGAGGTACACCAGTAGTAAAGATTCAACCTCAGGTGACACCAGACCAAATAGCTTCCCATATTGTAACAACTTCCCGAGCTCCATCTGACAAGAAGCATACGAAGTATGTTAGATACCAGCTTCGTGCTCTGAAATCATCAACACCTCGCATGTCTAGCTATTCACGTCCCTTTACAGCCTTTGATGGTCAATAGGCCCTCAAAGAACTAAAACCTGGCAAGGCACCTGGTTTCGATGGAATTCATCCAGAATTCCTCATACATATGGGAAACAATCCAAAGAGATGGATGGCACAGTTCTTCACAGATATTCTCCAGACTGGACAAATCCCACCCGACTTCAAGAAAGCTAAAATCATTTCCATATTGAAGCCTGGAAAACCTGCAAATATACCTGAAAGTTACAGACCCATAGCCCTCCTTAGCTGTTGCTACAAACTCTTTGAAAGGCTTATCTACAACAGAATTGGGTCAACCATTTTAGAACTCATTCCTGTGGATCATGCAGGCTTCAGACCTAACCGAAACTGCTGTGATCAAGTACTTTCATTAACATCTTACATTGAGGCCAGATTCCAGCAAAAGCTTAAAACATCTGCTGTCTTTGTGGATCTCACTGCTGCCTTTGATACCGTATGGAAGGAAGGATTGATTTATAAATTACTCAGAGCTATACGCTGCAGAACAATTGCACAGCTTATCAACAACATGCTCAGTGACAGAAAATTTCAGGTCTGTTTAGGTGAAAAGAAAAGCTCAGTGAGAAAACTGCATAATGGTTTGCCCCAGGGATCAGTTTTGTCGCCACTACTGTTTAATCTATTCATCTCTGATCTTCCAGAAACAATATCCAGAATGTTCTGCTATGCTGATGACTTGACCCTGGCCACACAACACAAGATCATTGAGAAAACTGAAGACATTTTGATTAAGGACTTATCCACCCTGACAGAATATTTCAGGAACTGGAGACTCAGACCCAGTGCAGCCAAGACGGAGGTCTCTTGCTTCCATTTGAGTAACTGGCTTGCTAACTCCAAACTAAATATTACCTTTTCCAATAGAGTACTTAATCACAATAGGTTTCCGAAATATCTTGGTGTTACCTTGGATCGGACTTTATCCTTCAAGCAACATCTTTTGAACTTGTCGAAGAAACTGAAAACCCGAAACAATATTATTCAGAAGCTAACTGGTACTACCTGGGGATCTGCTGCGAACATCCTGCGCTCTTCAGCCTTAGCACTGGTATTCTCTACGGCCGACTATTGTGCTCCAGTGTGGCTTACTAGCCCGTATACGAAGTGTATTGACCCACAATTGAATACCAGCATGCGTCTTATATCTGGCACCATCAGACCAACTCCTGTCCACTGGCTCCCACTATTGGCTGGTATAATGCCACCTGACTTAAGAAGATCCAGTGCTCTTGTTCGAGAGTACAACAAGATCTGCAAGAATCCTCTGCTACCTGTTCTAGGCGACATACCAGCTCTTAGTCTCCAAAGATTGAAATCACGACATCCACCTCTTTGTGATGCAGCTCTGAAGACATCCACCAACTTCGATGCTTTGGAGGAATGGAAAGGCCGCTAGAATAACTCCACTGACTTGCCCCTACATAACATCTTCAGAGGTGAAAAAATTGCTAACGGATTCCAACTACCGCGTGCAACTTGGTCCAGACTGAACAGGATCAGGACAGGTCATGGAAGGTGCAGGGATTCCCTCTATAAGTGGAACTTTGTACCTTCTCCAGAATGTGATTGTGGAGCTCCTCGCCAGACCATTCCCCACATTTTAAGCGAGTGTCAACTACGGGCTTATCCAGGTAGATTGGAAGACTTTGTATCACCAACAGCGGAGGCACTGCAGTGGGTTCAAAAGTTGGACATTCAGCTTTAATGCATAACTCTAATGCCTGACGTGAATCAATGTTTTTTGTTATTGTGTATATATTGTATAGCCTATATTATGTATATAATTTCCTTGCCATACGCTAATAATAATAATAATAATAATAATAATAATAATAATAATAATAATAATAATATAACTTAACAGATTTGTATTCATAAAGTACGAGGGCTGTTTTTTAAGTAAGGGCCGTTTTTTTTAAATTAACCGAACATTTTATTTTGAAACCACATTTATTTTTAGGTTTTACATACCTTCCTCTATTTTTCTACATAGTTGCCTTGTCATACCTTAAAACTAAGTTCTAAAATCCCTCTGCATAAAAGTTTGCCGCCTGCTCTGACAACCAAGAATTCACACTTGAGGAAAATTCATTGATAGAGTGGTTATCATGAATCTTCGGTCCTCGTGAATTTTCGTGTTAATTGCAGTCACCAAGTCATCTGTGATCACAGACCTGAGCGTTCATCGTCATGAACATTTTCACGGTCACTTTTGAACTCGCGTACCCATTTTCGCACTTCCGTCATTGCATTATCACCATACACCTCATAAAGCTGACGATGAATGTCTGCAGCCGACATGTTTCTTGCACTCAAAAAACGTATCACATATCGTACCTCACACGCGGCGGGTGAATCTATAATCTTGAAAAATATGGTATATTGGCTTTCACGGCCGGTGAATTATAACTCAGCAATTCTTCTAGGTTTGCGCCGTGTCTTGTGTGGGGTTTCACCTAGGACACCAAGCTGGCTCATCGGCGGGCTCTTGGTGTCCCCGCCCGGACCCCCACAGGAGTGACGAACTGCGCACCACCTCCCTGTGGGGGTCCGGGCGGGGACACCAAGAGCAAAGGATGTCGGGAGGTAGCGTTCACGGTTGTTGTGGCGTGCGCATTAACTACGGGCTTAAAAAAAACGGCCCTTACTTAAAAAACAGCCCTCGTAATAAAAATCTGGAGCTGCTCGGTTTCTACCAAGATGCCTTAAGACACAGCAAACCCCTCAATCATTGTTAGGGGCTCCGGTTTTTCTCTTTCCATTGCCTTTGGGGCGGTCCCTCTCCGCTTTACCTTTCCTATCTGCTTTTCCTGGCTCTCCTTTCTTCCAAGTCCCTTAATTCTCATTCTACGAGGGTTGAGGGCATTTCCTTTCCTCCAGTCTTTTGTTTCCCTTATTCTTATTTTTGTTTTCCTTTTCCTTTTGTAGTATGTAAGTATGTAGTTAGTTTAAATGTGGGTATACACTTGCGCGCCGTGCACTGTGCAAGTGCTCGTCCAGAAAATTATTATTTAGACGAACCTCCCGCGATCCATACGAAATCCACGAACATTCACTAGTCGGTTTGGAGTGTGGTAAATATAATCATGTCTCCGCCGTATTTGTACAAAAAGAAAAAGAAACGACGATGACGTTGGTGGCACACTGACCTGTTTAAGAAAAGGAATGGCCCGGAGCTAATGAAGGACTTGAAGTCACAAGAAATAAGCGGCCAGTATAAGAATTTTACTCGAATGGCACCTTCTGTCTTTGAGAATCTGCTGCAGAAGATTGGACCCCACATTTCCAAAGAAGATACGTATTTCCTCCCTGCGATTTATTTTACTTTTCTCACGCCGGTAGGAAGACAGCAGAGACATCACCTTCTTCTTGCATTGGTCCGCAGATATATCCATCTCAGCTCCAATTTCCCTCCAGGCATCTGCTTTTAGGCTATTGGTTTCATAAAATGATCCTTATGTTGAGGATCCCACAGAAGAGGCTTTTTGCGATAAGGATCCATCAGTTTTATCACAGATTCGTCTGACACTCCATTATCACCACTCAAAACGCACAAATATTGCAATCAGATGCGCGGGAGTAACAACGAACTTCTCACAATCCCGTCCAAATCTGAACAGCGAACACTCAAAAGTGCGCGTGGAAAAAACCGACAGGAGATGGATCATGGTGCATCGCGTGCACGCAGCTTCGAATCCCCGTACTAATCTAGCAAACTTCCTGCGCGCGAGCGGGGCGGCGCGCAAGTGTATACCCACCTTTAGGTTTAGTTTCATTTCGTTTACATTTTCACTATCACCCAAACAATTGTGGGCCGATAACCCAGATGTTAGGTTCCTAAAACAACAATTATCATCATTATAATCATCATTGTTAGGACATTTCATTAACAAACAATTTTGGTGCTTTTCAGTCGGTCAACACGAATGTACCCAAAAGAGCTGGGTTATGCCATAATCCTGAAAAAAATTACATAAGATTAATAAATACACTAGGATGACCAGTTTCGATCGTCAAGCGATCATCATCAGATCCATTACACTCAGGCTATAACATCTAAGTTTGAGAATACAGGTGAAAAATATATACAATATGTACAATTATTTAGTTGCAGTGTTGGTAATACAACAGTCGGTGTATGTTAAATGTGGTATATCTAATGTTAGGTAAACTTCTAAAATAGTGATGAAAATCCGGAATTTGTCTGTTAGGGGTGATTATATGGTTTTACAAAATCAACTATGGTTATACTGAAATAATGCAAGCATATACTTATCGAGTTGTCTCTTTAACTGGAACTTGAAGCAATTGCGTGTTTCCATAGACACCAGTTGTAGTCGACTAACCCCGAGTGTTTGCTGGGTGGAACTGGTTTTCCCCCTTCCTCCCCCTTTAGTTGCTATGTTCTTCCAGAGGTCACTGTCATGTATATTTGTGTGACTTTGCCAAATCTAGATAAAAGTGTATGCTATTGAATGCAGGAGTCTGCAACTACTAAAGACCGTGGAACTATCTTCGCCACGCTTAGTATAATTTATTTCAGGATCAGGGCATAACCCAGCTCTATTTGGGTACATTCGTGTTGACCGACTGAAAAGCACCAAACTTTTGTTTACTTAGGCAACACTGAGAAATGGCTTCAAACCTCACAACAAACAATTTGTAGCACAAATTTAAAAGGAAGTGGCATTCTTGTAGATATGATGCGGCAATATGTCTATAGAGTGTTCAGTGATGTTTTCAGCAAGAGTGACCCGGTGATTCTTTTCTATTTTAGACGTAACATACATAACCAAGTAAAATATAAAATGTAAAACAAAAGAAGTATGGAAATTAAGATATAATGATGAAATATACAGGACTATAGAAAGCATAACGGAAACTATAAGAAATGGGAGATTGATATATTTTGGAAATATTTACAGTGGACGATTCCAGATTTTAAAAAGGATATTCAAGCACCTTTGGTAGAAAAGGTCAACGACTAGCTTGGATTCAAGAGATAAAGAAAGATTTAGAAAGAAATACTATAAGATTGAAGAAAGAAACGAAGTTTTTAGTTTTACGTGACCGTTAATCTCGTGATCAGGATCCACGGGACCTCCTTTTTACATGGAATCCGAACCAACGGGCATGGCATTTCATTGCGAAAATCTTACAATAATATAAGAGAAGAAGACACTGTGGACAGAGATATTTTTCGAAAGAGGATGTTAAGTAAGGAAGGATTCCAGGGAACATTGGAAAGGAAACCTGGGGCGAAGTCGTCTAAGGACAAAAAGAAGCAGCATAGGTAGTCTAAGAATGAAGACATATTGGGAAGAACGGAAGAGAGAACAACAAAGAGTGAAGAATTGAAATTGGCGAAATGTTCATTGCAGGCCTTATCGGAAAGAAGAAGAAAGTACACAAAGAATACAAATAAAAATATAATAGTACATTATGCAACGAGCCTATAATGGCTATAATTAAGACACGAGTATTTTTATAAAACGAGCGTATGCGAGTTTTATAATTTCCATACGAGTGGCTTAATTACCATTATAGGCGAGTTGCATACGACTGTTTATGTTCGACGATAATTATAACTTTCTTCTTCTTTTCTTCTTGTTTCGAATAGGCCATCTATGGACCACGACGTTCAACTGTTACATTTGGAGTGGGCTTTGATGTTTGCCCAGTAGTTACGCATCCTCTGGCTGTGTTGTTCCCTCCTCTCCTGGGTCCAGAGGGAACCTGTTTTCTTTCTTGGCGGTTTGTCCTGGAACCTCAATTGCTGAAGCATCTTCCTGAGAGATGTCCGGTCTTTTAAGACTCTTTCCGTCCCTCCAAGTTCTTGCAGATCTTTGCTCACTTCCCACAACCATGGTGACTTGGTCTTCCGCTTTTGCCAGTAACCGAGGAGCTGATTGGTCAACCTGGTAGGATGCATCCTGTAGACGTGTCCATAAAAAGCTAGACGTCGTTTTCTAACAACATCCGTGATTCTTTCACAGTACGTGTAGAGCTCTTGATTAGGCCGCCTTCTGTATTCATTACCTTCCTTAACAGGTCCCAATATCTTCCTCATTATCTTTCTCTCCTGTACTTCGAGTTTGTCCGTGAGTCCCTTCCGGTTGAATACTAGACATTCTGATGCATATAAGGCTTCAGGACGTATAACTGTCTGGTAGTGTCTCATTTTAGTCTTTCGGGAGAGACACTTCTTATTATATGTGTTCTTGGTTAGTTGATAAGCCATTTCTAACTTGTTAACTCGAGTTGATAATGCCCTTACTTCCGAGAGATTCGGTTCAAGCCATTCTCCTAGGTACTTATATCTGTCAGTTTTCTTGATCTCTCCCTGGTCCAAATGCAGTGTACAAGGAGATTCACTGATGTTTGTGATGTACTGTGTTTTTTTCAAGTGACACATATAGTCCTACCTTAGCTGCTTGTTGCATGAGAACATTAAGTTGTTTCACAGACGTTTTTATTGAATGAGATAGAAGTGTCAGGTCGTCGGCAAATGCCAGGCAATCAACACTGAGCCCATTGCTCTTGTGTCCCAAAGTGATACCACTTGGTACCCCCTGACTAGTTAGCTCGTTTCGCCACTCCCTTATCACCTTTTCCAGGGCACAGTTAAAGAGGAGAGGTGAGAGACCGTCTCCCTGCCTTACTCCTGACTTAATTTCAAAACTTTCAGAGAGGGTTCCTCTGAACTTCACTCGTGACATGGTGTTCTGTAAAGTCTGTTGGATAAGGTGATGTGTCTTCTCGTCTAGTCCTAGTTCTTGCAGGATCTTCATGAGAGTAGGTCTGTCAACCGAATCATACGCCTTCTTAAAATCAACAAAAATGATGACATATTTCTTACTAGCCATTTTTGCTTGCCGTAGCACTGATTTCAAGTTCAGTATCTGTTCCGTACAAGAGCGTCCTTTTCTAAATCCTGCCTGGTATTCTCCTAGTCGAGGGTCTAGCTGGGGTTCAGCACTGTTTAATAAGGCCTTAGAAAAGATCTTGTATGTCACAGGTACTAACGAGATTCCTCGATAGTTGTTGATGTCGGTCAAGTCTCCTTTTTTATGTAAGGGATGAATCAAAGCAGAGGTCCAGTCACTAGGCAATGTTTCAGTCTCCCAAATGTCATGGAAGATTTCTGTCAACTTGCCTATAGTCCTACTCCCAGCTTGTTTCCATAGTTCCGCTACAATTGAGTCTTCACCTGATGCTTTGTTGTTTTTCAAGGACTTGATGATGTCTATCACTTCTTCTTTGGTTGGTGGTTGAGAGTTTGGTTGCCTGATGGTGTCTTGATAAGTGAAGAATGTGTCAGGTGATTCACAGTTAAGGAGATTCTCGAAGTACTTGGCCAGAAGGTGGCAATTGTCCATATCATTATAGGCTATCTGTCCATCCGGTCCTCTGAAGTGGAGGCTGGGAGGATTATAACGGCTGAGGTTCCGTTTAAAGCCTCTGTAGAAATTTCTGGTGTTGTTCTTCTTGAAATCGTCATCCAACTGAGTCAGTTGGTCCTTTGTGAACTGCCGTTTTACTTGTCGGATGACCCTGGCAGTTAACTTTCGTTGCTCTATGAACTTATCCCTGTTGTTTAGTGTCTTCTGTGAGTTCCACTTAAGCCAGGCTGCTTGCCTCTGTGTCACCGCTTCATCACAGGTAGTCGTCCACCAGGCATGCTTCTTCTGCTTCAGTAATGGCGCAATCTCCGTGGCAACTTTCACTAGGTTCTCCCTCACTTCATCCCAGGTTTTACATTCCAGGGTTTCCATTTTCTCCGTGAACTGGTTGCAATTTGAAAGTTTTTCTAAATCAAACTTAGTAAGTTTGTGTGACTTTGTTTTTTTAGTATTCCGAGGTAGAAATCTTAGCTTGACCTTGGAGAGATAGTGGTCGGAGTCCAAATTTGCTCCTCTTAACACTCGAACATTCTGGATCTCTCTATGGGACTTCTTTGAGATGGCAACATGGTCTATTTGGAATTCTCCCAAGAGACAGTTAGGTGATGTCCAGGTCTTTTGCTTCCTTGGCAGTCTCTTGAAAGCCGTCGATTTCATTACCAAGTTGAAGGCCTTACAAAGTCCTACTAGGCGCTCTCCATTCCTATTTGTCCTTGTGTGGGCCGGGAAATCTCCCACAATGTCTCTGTACTTGCGTTCTTTCCCTAGCTGGGCGTTGAAGTCACCGAGTAAGATGATTGTATGACGCTCTGGGACCTTGCATATGATGTCCTCTAGTTCTTCCCAAAACTTGTTAGTATTTTCAGGGTTACGCTTATTGTCCTCATTGATGGGTGCATGGACATTTACTACAGTGTAGACCTTGTTTGTGCACCGGAAGGTTATTAAAGACACTCGACTATTGAGAGAGCTGAAGTCAATAACTGAATTCAGTATCTTATGGCTTACAATAAAGCCAGTCCTCAGGTGTGGTACGTTCTTCATTCTCCTACGTCCTACCTTTCCTTTGAAAATACGGTAGCCTTGGGAGTCAAAGGCATGTTCATCAGTATATCTGGTTTCCTGTATTGCTGTGAGCAGTATCTTGTGATTAGTCAAAGTGTCTGTTAAATGCTTCAGTT
Organism: Meconema thalassinum; assembly: GCA_946902985.2. Classification (NCBI taxonomy): domain Eukaryota; kingdom Metazoa; phylum Arthropoda; class Insecta; order Orthoptera; family Tettigoniidae; genus Meconema; species Meconema thalassinum. The sequence continues at coordinate 75,259,935 of OX336401.1, forward strand.
TGCCTATCTTAAGTAGCGAGTTGATGTTCAGTGAGGCGAAGTAGTTCTGTTGTTTATGTCTGATCTTGTTGCTAGTGGTTCCAGGACGCTCCGACCCGTCCTTAAAGCATGTTGGTGTGGGCTCCCCAGACTCCAAAGGCCCACTAACACCGCCGACAGCGGAGGTGGATTTGATACCACCTGGGGTAGTTAATTCCGTGCGTTTACTTTCCATGCTTTAGTTGAAGATTGGTTATAACTTTATTATAACTTTATTATATGTTTTAACATAAATATTCATAAATATCTGTTCAGAGTCAGCCACTTGAATTTTGTGATCGAAGAGCGAGCGCTGGGTATATCTCTGACTTTCAAGATCTCTGAACGACCGACGCATGCGCTCTGTGTGCTTGCAATGCCATATGCAGGCCATATGTTTACATCTGCCGTCCCTCAGTAATATTGTCACCGGAGTCGTTTGAAGGCACTGCGCTGTGTAGAAATTAGTGTTGGTGATATTAAGGTACAGTGCTATTTCTTGTCTCTTATTCGCCAGTTTATTTACGTGAACATATGGACGGTGCGTATTCCATGTCGGTAATTTATTATAGTTCGATGTTGTGTTTATGTCCGACATGTTGGATTTTGAGCACATGCGTGAAGGTATCGTTACCTAATTGGTCAATGAACGACCTCTGATTGGCTGGAGAAACTGTATCATAATGAAAAACAGTGTTATAATGACCATCATTATGATACAGTTTTCTGACACATAATAATGAGGGTCGAACATAAAAAATATATAAGCTATAAAATACAAAATACTAAAAACAAAATGTAAAATGAAAGAATCACGATAAAAATACCATATAAAAGATATAAAATATAAATGACTAAATAAAAAAATTAAAATACAAAATATTAAATGAAAGAATCAATATAAAAATATAAATTATAAATCACAAAATACAAAATATAAAATTCAAAAAATAAAATATAAATAACAAAATGCAAAATATGAAATATAAATAACAAAATAGAAAATGTAAAATACAAATGTTAAATGAAAGAATCAAGATAAAAATATAGACTACGAACTATAAAATATAAAATGATATAATCAAGATAAAAATATAAAATATAACATACAAAATCCTCTGTGCCCACATTTGTTTCATCCTCTCTGATTTCTCTCATAGCTATTCGATGTTACAGGTCAGCTTTCTTTTCCTTTCTTGTTTATCACTAAAGATCAAGTTTTGAAGTTTGTCTCTAAATAAGTCCCTATTACTATATATGTATCCTTAAATGTTGGCTTCCTATAGGTCATTCAATGTCTGTGTAACCTCGCTAGTTGTATTTTAACCTTTAATTTTTATTCTATACTAGCTGTACCCGGCAAGCGTTGCAATGCCTATCAAAGAAAGTGTTGGCATTGTAACTTCGTATGTTGAAGTGCTTTCGGAATCCCAATATTGTTTTTCGTTTTCCATTAACCACCTCTAAACTATTGTAAAATTGATTTACTATCTGAAAAAAAAATCATGGGAGAGTGCTCAACAACTCACCAAATTTTCATCGCAATGAAATGAATGGTATATGAACACATACGGGACTTTGTTGAAACGATTCGAGCGCCGTCAGACATTTGTTGAATATACTCGTACGCTACCTATTGTAAAATGGATTTACTAAGTGAAAACCTTCCCTGGCGTGTACACAACAACTCATGAATGTTTCACCGCAATCGGATGAATGGCATATGGACGCATACGGGTTTTTTGCTTAAACGATTCGCGCGACGACACTCAGTTGTTGAATCTACTTGTGCTCCACCCATTGAAAAACGGATTTACTAATTCAACCCCCTTCGCAGGACTGTGCTCAACTCCCCAAAGTTTTATGATAATCGGATGAATGTTATATCAACGCATATGGGACTTGGTTGAAACGATTCACGCGCTGTCGCCCATTAATTGAATCTAATCGTTCGCTACCAATTGTAAAATGGATTTACTAAATCAGAAATCTTTGCGGGAGTGGAAACAACATTTCCCCAAATTTCATTGCAATCGCATGAATGGTATATGAACGCAGACGGATTTTTTTAAACGTTACGAACGCCGTTACTCATTTGTTGAATCTACTTGTGCGATGCCTATTGTAAAGTGGACGTACTAAGCCAGAAACCTTCCCTGAAGTGTACACAACATCTCACCCAAGTTTCATCGCTTTCGGACAAATGGTATATGAACGCATACGGGACTTTGTTGAAACACTTCGCGCGCCTTCGCTCAAATGTTGAATCTACTTGAGCGCTACCTATTGTAAAATGGATTAACTAAGCCCTTGAGTGTACACAATAACTCACCCTAGTTTAGTCGCTATCAGACGAATGGTATATGAACGTATACGGGACTATATTGAAACACTTCGCGCGTCGTCGCTCGTTTGTTTAATCTACTTGTGCGATACCTATTGTAAAGTGAATTTACTAACCCAGAAACCTTCCCTGAAGTGTACACAACATCTCACCCAAGTTCATCGCTATCAGACGAATAGTATATGAACGCATACGGGACGTTGTTGAAACGCTTCGCGCATCGTCGCTCATTTGTTGAATCTACTCGTGCGCTACCTATTGTAACATGGATTTACTCAGACAGAAACCTTGTCTGTAGTGTACGCAACCTCTCACCCAAGTTTCATCGCTATCGGACGAATGGTATGTGAACGCATACAGGGCTTTGTTGAAACGCTTCGCCCATCGTCGCTCATTTGTTGAATCTACTCGTGCGCTACCTATTGTTAAGTGGATTTACTAAGCCAGACACCTTCCCTGAAGTGTACACAACATCTCACCCAAGTTTCATCACTATCAGACGAATAGTATATGAACGCATACGGGACTTTGTTAAAACGCTTTGCCCGTCGTCGCTCATTTGTTGAATCTACTCGTGCGCTACCTTTTGTTAAGTGGATTTACTAAGCCAGAAACCTTTCATGAAGTTTACACAACAACTCACCCAAATTTAGTCGCTATCGGACAAATGGTATGTGAATGCATACAGGACTTTGTTGAAACGCTTCGCCCGTCGTCGCTGATTTGTTGAATCTAATCGTGCGCTACCTATTGTTAAGTCGATTTACTAACCAGAAACCTTCCCTGAGGTGTACACAACATCTCAGCCCACTTTTATCACTATCAAACGAATAGTATATGAAGGCATACGGGATTTTGTTGAAACGCTTCGCTCGTCGTCGCTCATTTGTTGAATCTACTCGAGCGCTACCTATTATAACATGGATTTACTAAGCCAGACACCTTGCCTGTAGTGTACACAACCTCTCACCCAAGTTTCATCGCTATCGGACGAATGGTATGTGAACGCATACAGGACTGTGTTGAAACGCTTCACCCGTTGTCGCACATTTGTTGAATCTACTCGTGCGCTACCTATTGTTAAGTGGATTTACTAAGCCAGAAACCTTCTATGAAGTGTACACAACATCTCACACAAGTTTCATCACTATCAGACGAATAGTGTATGAACGCATACGGGACTTTGTTGAAACGCTTCGGCCGTCATCGCTCATTTGTTGAATCTAATCGTGCACTACATATTGTTAAGTCGATTTACTAAACCAGAAACCTTCCCTGAGGCGTACACAACATCTCACCCAAGTTTCATCACTATCAGACGAATAGTATATGAAGGCATACGGGACTTTGTGGAAACGCTTCGCCCGTCGTCGCTCATTTGTTGAATCTACTCGTGTGCTACCTATTGTTAAGTGGATTTACTTAGCCAGACACCTTGCCTGAAGTGTACACAACATCTCACCCAAGTTTCATCACTATCAGACGAATAGTATATGAACGCATACGGGACTTTGTTAAAACGCTTTGCCCGTCGTCGCTCATTTGTTGAATCTACTCGTGCGCTACCATTTGTTAAGTGGCTTTACTAAGCCAGAAACCTTTCATGAAGTGTACACAACAACTCACCCAAGTTTAGTCGCTATCGAACCAATGGTATGTGAACGCATACAGGACTTTGTTGAAACGCTTCGCCCGTCGTCGCTGATTTGTTGAATCTAATCGTGCGCTACCTATTGTTAAGTCGATTTACTAACCAGAAACCTTCCCTGAGGTGTACACAACATCTCAGCCCACTTTCATCACTATCAGACGAATAGTATATGAAGGCATACGGGATTTTGTTGAAACGCTTCGCTCGTCGTCGCTCATTTGTTGAATCTTCTCGTGCGCTACCTATGATAACATGGATTTACTAAGCCAGACACCTTGCCAGTAGTGTACACAATCTCTCACCCAAGTTTCATCGCTATCGGACGAATGGTATGTGAACGCATACAGGACTGTGTTGAAACGCTTCACCCGTTGTCGCACATTTGTTGAATCTACTCGTGCGCTACCTATTGTTAAGTGGATTTAGAAAGCCAGAAACCTTCTATGAAGTGTACACAACATCTCACCCAAGTTTCATCACTATCAGACGAATAGTGTATGAACGTATACGGGACTTTATTGAAACGCTTCGGCCGTCGTCGCTCATTTGTTGAATCTAATCGTGCACTACCTATTGTTAAGTCGATTTACTAAACCAGAAACCTTCCCTGAGGCGTACACAACATCTCACCCAAGTTTCATCACTATCAGACGAATAGTATATGAAGGCATACGGGACTTTGTTGAAACGCTTCGCTCGTCGTCGCTAATTTGTTGAATTTACTCGTGCGCTACCTATTATAACATGGATTTACTAAGCCAGAAACCTTGCCTGTAGTGTACACAATCTCTCACCCAAGTTTCATCGTTATCGGACGAATGGTATGTGAACGCATACAGGACTTTATTGAAACGCTTCGGCCGTCGTCGCCCATTTGTTTAATCTACTCGTGCGCTACCTATTGTAAAAAGGATTTACTAAGTCAGAAACCTTTCCTGGAGTGTGCACAACAATACAACCAAAGTTTCATAGCAATCGGATGAATGGTATATGAACGCATACGGGACTTTTTTAAGCGATTCGCGTGCCGTCACTCATTTGTTGAATCTACTCGTGCGCTACTATTTTCAAATTTATTCACCTTTTAAACCTTCTCTGGACTTCCACAAATATTTCAAGACCAAAATTAGCCAAATCGGTCCATCAGTTCTCGAGTTTAAGCGAGACTAAAGGACAGCAAATAATTTTTTTATATATAGATTTTTGTTGTCAACCTGTTATTATTAATACTTTAAATTCCCGAAAAAAGACAATCTTCTTTTGATCATCGTGAGTATTATAGCCTATTCTCTACATGAATTTTTGTATTTCTTTGTTAGGTCGTGGCCTGTTGAATTCTATGACGTATTCTTCTTTCGTTTCACCCTCTTTGGGGTGCGTTGAATCAATCATTATTTTAGCTTTTCGATTGAGTACTGAATATCGTTTTGTTTTGCGGTTACGGAAGAAATCAAAGATTTCTTCAAAGATTTTTTCGTTTAATCTATTAGAGTTCATTCTGAGAAGATGACCGTTAAAATGTATCCTACTTTTTCACATAGTGTCTGAGAGTTTTTCAGTTTTCTTGTAGAGAGTCTCATTTTTTATGTGTATTATCGTATTAGCCTGAAATTTTGGTCCTATGATTTGTCTTCAAATATTCCTTTCCTTTAATTCGAGTTTCTCCACCTGGCCTTTGAAATTCATGTTTAGGGCTTCTGATGCGTACAGTGTTTCTGGTTTCTGTCTAAGACGTATATTATACAATATGTTTTTTTCTCCTCAGGGTGCGAATCCATGCTCTTCCTGGGTTCGACACTTGCCGCCTGTTTCTTCGTTAAGGTAAAAATTACAATATATTGAACCCTTTAGTATTGCAGTGTTTATATGCAAGAATCTTGATCAAGGGGTCGCGCTCAGTTCATAGTGTGATGTTTACGTTCGCCAAACAACATGCTCTACTGAGGTAAGGGTCATAGGATTTAAACTATAATTAAGAAAAGAAGTGACAAGACGTAAAATAATAACATAATTTAATGACTATTAGTGCATAAAATGAATATAAACTACAATAAAAATCCTCCCTGAATTTTCCCATGACAGGAATATCTATCAATGTTGATGAGTCAGACGGATCTCCCCCTTATAAAAATGTGGATCCTAGTTCCACTAACTTGCATTTGGATTTTATGTACGCGTAATGACTAACTACGAGAAATGAGTACTTGGATGACTGTTCGTTTACAGCGGGTTAACAGCCACGATGCTTACGAACAATCATCTCGTAAATCAACGTTTACGGATATGGGACATGACACTAATAAAAACCCTTAAAAATTAATGCTGACACACAATCTAAAATCTACTATTTACAGGAATCTCCCTCGAGACCCTCCTTTAGTGCGATGACGCACCTGACAAATGAGCTGCCAACACGGCCAATTGCTCAATACACAAACAAGGAACAGACAGCATCGCACGTGACTGCACGGGTCACTAAAACGGAATATAAACATAGAATGAAACCAACAACACAAAAGCCTCACCGGCTGAGATTACCTTATATGAACAAAAATGCACGTTAAACTAACGCTTCGGAGATTATAGTGATTCGTAGGCAACTCCCATTTCTTTAAACAATTTTTATCATTGACCAGTTCTTATTCTGTATTTCAAGTAATTTTACGGAGCCAAACCACTCCACTAATGACCTCGATGCAATCCTTTTCAGCCCGCCTTGTGAAACAGCTTTCCCCTTCCTCAATCTCGCCATCGTCCAGTTCCAGTGTGTAAAAATAACTTGACCAACTGTGCCGTTATCTCGTAGAATCAACAGCAACAAATCCCAACCACATAAACATATGGTAAGACATTAATCGAAATAGCCACATATGTCCTCGCAAGGTAACAATATGGATTTGGCACCAAGCTGACAGAAATCAGTCTACGCTGAAATTCCCGCTTGTAATGACCAATAAAATACACACACACACACACACACTGCTGGGAATGACATAACATATTTCACACAGGTCGGTTGAATTAGATGCTCACAAACTATTTAAGAAAATATTAAAACCTACGAGAGAGCTGACTGCTCCTTGCCACAATTCACATTGCTCCAACGGCAATAAACTCACTGAATCTGATCAATAATAAACATTACAAATATTAATTTACCCTCCAATCTACTGCATGATTATACTAATTCAGTCCTACTTCTGAAACACAATATATCTCCGAGAGACGCTTCTTAATCGCACTACGTAAACATATTCGAACACGGTCGTCCACATAGCCACGTTAGTTAAAACAGACAAACAAGAACTTACGACTAAGAACACTTGTGCGAGCTGTTTCCATGCAAAATGTGTGTCAGACCAAAACTAAATACACTACGTTAATCAACACAAGCAAGATATTTACAAAAAAATATATCCCATATACCATAAGTTAATTTGTCAGATAATAAGAATATTATTCAGTACTCATCCTCGGCCAGTCAAAGGACATCAGCAGCCATCTCCCAACTTAATTCTGCTTAGCTCATCTCAGACATTTCGACGTATTGTTGACAGTTCCAAACTTCCTCCAGGATAAGCGATGTCATCTGTCGTGCTGATGCAAAAAGTTATAGATTATTACACACTCGATATCTGACTACTAAATTCGCCGTTTCAGGTACTTATTTCCCCAGAACAGTCTGTTGGCGAATTGTCGATGATACTGTCCCTACAAAATAGTACTATGACTATCTATCACTGAATTTAACACATTTATATTAATAAAAAGCTGTGTCCTCATGACACGCAAAGTACAGTAATAACCTGTGTCTTCCGACACACAAAATGCAATAACAACCTGCGTCCACCGACACACAAATGTAATAATGAACTTCGTCCTTAGACGCACAAATTGTAATAAACCTGTGTCCTCGACACACCAAATGTAATAATAATGTCTTGGCTTCTTCACGCCACTTATAAATGAACTGGCCCTAGGTATCGATAGAGGGGGAAATTATATAAAAATTTCTCAAAATAATATTGGTACAGGAATGAAACAAATATCACTGAACTCGTAAAATTGCGCAGGTCAAGAATATGCCCATTAATCCTAGAATCGATCGTAGAGATGTTGTCTAGCCGATCTCCCGCGTTAATGCTAGCTACCGCGTGCCCAAGCTAGACTTGGCGAGTTCGTAAGCATTCATCTCTCATTGGCTCCACTTTTTCAATAACTTCGCGGTTTTTATCAGACCTCGGCCTCGTAGGAGTGTCCAGAAGTACCATCAGCCACTCACGTTACTGCATAATATGTTTTCTAGGCGCGAATAGTACAATGAACCACGGCCGACTGAATACGAGCTGCGCTCTATACCGGCCTTGACATTCCCAGTCAGAACCCATGTATAACATGTAATTGTAAATTTTCTACTCGTTGCCGGTAGAGCGCACTCCCCTCCCATTATAGGCGCGATAAGGAATCAGCTGTACAGTACGTATATTAAATGTGTAATCTCAAGAACCACTGGATGGATTTTGATGCTGCTTTCACCATTCTGTAAAGGTGATCTCGAGGAAGAGTTGTGTAGAAAATAATTTATTTATGACCAAATGGAGCCAAGCAGTAACGATTTCAGTGAAAAGGTCGAAAAAATAGCCTGGCGTCCGTGTGATTTTTAAGCTTACGCTGGGCGAACCGTTAAAAATATCATTATATTATGAGTGTAAGAATTGTTCAGCGTGAGAAATTCTACAAAAAAGTCCGCGAGAGCATATCTCTATCTTCGATACATCGCCCACTATAAGTGTTTTTAGTTTAGACGGGAGGGGCATTTGGCTTGCACCTCGCCATTCTTAAATTACGTCTGACAGGAATTCCTTGCACATTTATAACTGTTCCCGGGCGAAGCTGGGGCGGGTTGCTAGTGACACTACATAATTATTATCATTATAATTTCCGCATTATCAAAATTAAAATTATATCACAAAATAAAATAGCGTGCTAATAAATCTAAGAGAAATTAGACATACCTTGCACCTTCTTCGGGTACAAGGACACTACTCCAGCACCGTCTCATTAAAAGGAAAGAGGATCAAAATTACAGCCGGGAACAAGTAGCAGCTAATCGTGTGTTGTGTTTTGTGCTAAGAGATCTTTCGACAAATTATCAGATACCGTGTGCCTTCTTTTTCACGAAGCAGCTGTCAGGACGGGATTTACATAAACTCCTGCTGGATGTTATTCTCGAGGTTGAACAATGCGGTTTCATAATTATAATAACTGTCTCTGACAATCACAAAACTAACACTACAATGATGAGGCATTTAGGGGGAGGGAATTTGCAACCAATGGTCAATCACCCATACGACGAGTCTAGGAATATATTCCCTAGTTTTGATCATTGTCACATTCTAAAAAATACACATTAGAACGCAATTTCTGTAACGAGAGATGACTGATGATACTGGAATAATTTCAGGGAAATACTTGTCATTACTATACACAATGCAAAAGGGTGAGATCATCAAACCGGTCCGACACCTCACTAAAAAACACATCGAACCCACTAAATTTGAAAAAATGAATGTTCGGCGTGCCAAGGAAGTGTTCTCGTCAGAAGTTATTGGTGCCATTAGTACACTGAAAGAAAATATAGGCATGCACCCGGAAGCGTACACATTCATGGACGCAGAAGCAACCATTTTTTTTTTTGAAAAACGTTAAAAATGGTTCGCTATGCATGACGTAAGCATCACATATCATCATATTCAGTCTAGAAATCCAGATAAAGGGCATTTTTTCTCATTAAATGTCAGTCGCCTAAACTGGCTAGAGGAATATTTTCTTTCTTACCTTGAAACTTTGAAAGCTGCTAGTAACGCTGCTAGAAAGGACTTCCTGAGTTCTGAGACTTACGAAGCTACCTATACAATTAATCACGGATTCAGCTGTCCAGTGCATAAGGTATCTTCTAAAATTGGGTAGAGAAATGTCGCCAAATATGGGGAGTTTTTTTTATAGGGCTCACATTAGACATAAGAAGGAACGGAATAATTTTGGTATTCTCACCAATGTAAACCTCAGACGATATACTATGTATATTACAAATATGGGCACGTTTCATGTTGTAATACCCTCTGATATTATTGTTAACTTTAAAAGTGCACTTTCCCCGTATTAGGCAACCGGGTTTCGTAATATGGGGAGGTGAGAAACCTCACGGTTTTTATTTATAATAAGTACACTGAATAGTATACCCTACTAATTAAAGCATTAATTCTGACTTTTTTTTCGTGTGGCCTCCTGAGAGGCCGAGTGCAGGTCTTTCTAGTCGACGCCCGTGGGCGACCTGCGCGTCAGGATGAGAGATGGAATGGATGAAGATGAATGAAACTGGGCAAGGATGTGGAAGGAAGCGGCCGTGGCCTGTTAGAAGGTACCGTCCCAGCATTTGCCTGGTGTTGAAAAATGGGAAACCACGGTAAATCATTTCAAGGACGGCCGACGGTGGGGCTCGAACACACGCGTCTACCGAGTCAGCAGAGAGCTTTGCCCCATGGCCTAACGCTGCGCTTTAGCCAGCGTAGCCACTACTGTCGGTAATTCTGACAATGTAATGAAATCATGAACACAAATAGTACAAAAATACAAAAATGAATATTTTAAGTAAATAACAGTCCTAGTTTCCTGTTGCCGAACTTCCAAACCGTTCAGCAGAAAAATGCATAAACTTTAATGAAACCCGAGTGATTCTGATCGATTTCAACTGTAAGGAGGTGCAAGGTATGTCTAATTTCTCTTAGATTTATTAGCACGCTATTTTATTTTGTGATATAATTTGCATTTTGATATTGTGGGAATTATAATGATAATATAATAGTGTCACTAGCAACCCGCCCCGGCTTCGCCCGGGAACAGTTATGAATGTGCAAGGAATTCCTGTCAGACGTAATTTAAGAATGGCGAGGTGCAAGCCAAATCCCCCTACCGTCCAAACTAAAAACACTTATAGTGGACGATGTATCGAAGATAGAGATATGCTCACGCGGACTTTTTTGTACAATTTTTCATGCTGAACAATTCTTACACTCATAGTATATTGATATTTTTAACGGTTTGTCCAGCGTAAGCTTAAAAAGCGCACGGACGTCAAGTTATTTCTTCGACCTATTCACTGAAATCTAAAATCGTTACTGCTTGGCTCCCTTTGATCATAAATAAATTATTTTCTACAGAAATCTTCCTCGATATTACCTGTACAGAATGGTGAAAGCCGCATCAAAATCCATCCAGTGGTTCTCGAGATTACCCGTGATATCCAAGAATCGGGCACTTGCTTTTACACTAAGTAGAGATAAGGCTCAGTCGTGCAATGCTTGGTTAACAGCGCTGTGTGAGCAGTTGAGTAACTAACAAGATTTCATGAAAAAGGTCTCATTGTCTAGGCCGGTATGAGCGCATTCAGTCGGCCGTGAATGAACATACCATAAGCGTGTCTCACCACGCGTCCCTTCTATTTTGAGGTAGCCAGCACCTGTCCTTCGAAACATTGCTAGGCTCTTTCTTTTCACAATGCTACAGTATTTAGCCTTTTGTCAAACTGATGCAGGTATGTCCCCACTGTCTCCAACAAATGCTTGAAGTTTCCTCATCTTCGTCTGGCTATTTCATGACGCTGGTGGAAATATTAATTAATTGTAGAAATAAAACATCGAATCATTTATCCATCAGAGGATAAAGGGTTCAATATATGTATATAACATTTATCACAAGCAATAGTGGAGTGTTTACACTACGGTACGTGGCCAGTTTTATTAGACTCGACATAAAATTCTTCCATTACCGAATATAACTGCGATGCACGCAAGTCTGAGATATTGAAGCATTAGAAACTTTCTTTTTCAGTTTAGCCTAGTTCTATTATAGAATGATTTTCAGTCGGTGAACACAAAATAATTATGCCCAATTACATTAGGCGGGAAAGAAAAGTATTTAACCCTTTGAGTGCTTCGCCCGTCTATAAACTGTGCGCAAGTTTTTTTTTTAATATTATCCATTTTGCTTTCGAATGCCGAGTTGATCTCTGGCATGTTCTGCCATCTGTTGAACATTATGTAGTACTACGGGTCACCACAGTAAACGAGCACTTTCTAGACACCTGTTCTCTACAGCTGGAGTAAACAGGCATGGCGGAATAACAAGCAAATTCTTCACGCCGAGTTGTGATTTGGGTTGAAGGAATATCAATTTTTGGACTAGTAAGGAGCAACAAGTATTATTTGGCTACTGATTTTCGGAAATTATTTTTATTTCGGGCCCTGGCATAGAGATGATGCAAGCGCGGGTACAAAAATGTTAATTTTGATTCGACAAAATGAAAATTAATGTACTGTAAATGTAGGATTTTGAATTTATATTTAGATTAATCAAGACCCAAGAACTTTTTTTCATTAAGTCAGAAAAGTTTTAATAAGCCGAGACCTGTCCTTTGCACTACGGACACGACTCCTCAGATTTTGCGTTTTCAGCATTCTGCTCTACGGTGTCGATGGATGGACATTAACTGAAACCATGTACAAGAAGCAACAAGCATTTGAAATGTGGACGTACCGGAGGATGCAGAAGATACCTTGGACAGCCAAAGTTACCAATGTGGAAGTTTTGCAGCGTATGAACAAAAGACCTGAAATTCTCAATACTATCAAGAGAAGAAAGCTAGAATACTTTGGTCATACGATGCGAAACAGTAAATACCAACTCCTTCAATTAATACTCCAAGGGAAAACGTTTCGAAGCCGAGTTGGCAATATCAAGACGTTCAAAGAAAACCCATCACCACAACACATGCCAAATTTGGTAATAACAGAGGAGCAGAGAAAGATTAGAAGTGAAAGAATGAAAAGGTTTTGGGAAGAAAAGAAGAAAAATTTGACCAGAAAGCCCTAGGTTCCATGCGGTCCACAGTCGGCAAAAATCCGGGGGAAAAAACTCCAAGGGAAAATTGATGGAAGACGTGATCCGGGGCGAAGCAAGATATCGTGGCTTGACAACTTAAGCCAGTGGTTTGGGGTGTCAAGACTCGAACTGTTCAGAAGAGCTATGGACAAAAAACAGATCATGCTACTGATCGCCAACGTCCTGAGAGGACACGACACTTGGAGGAGGAGGAGGAGAAGAAGAAGAAGAAGAAGAGGAAGAAGGAGGAGGAGGAGGAGAAGAAGTAGAAGAAGAAACCCAATAAAATATTTTAAGCCCCCTAGATAAGTTAAATCAATATTTTCTTTTTAAATGCGAATGAATAAAACTCGGCACTGAGGTAACAAACAGCTAACTCAGCACTTAAGGGAACCGGGAAGTGTGCAATGCTAAAAAACGCTAATTATCGTATTAATTCCATTTAAAAATAAAGTTTTCAATGATTTTTTTCAATTTTTTTCTCAGTCTTTATCAGGGCCTATTCTTTAATTCACAACAGTTTTATTGCTCTAAATGAAAAAAAACACTCAAGTAAATAGGTCACAAATTTACCAAAAAGTCATACAATTTTTGTAATTTTAGGTACAATTTCTGAGAAAACTTTTCAAAATTTGGTCATGAGATTTTTACATGATATTTAACCACTGATACTCAATATATGACTAAAGTCATCTTCCTAACTGAAATAGATTTCAGTAAAAAAAAATATTACCATACTCAAAAAATCTGCCAAATTCCAAAAAAATTAAAAAATATATCTTCGAACCTATTTCAGTTAGGAAGATGATTTTAGTCATCAAGGTCGAGTATCAGTGGTTAAATATCATGTAAAAATCACATGACCAAATTTTGAAAAATGTTCTCTGAAATTGTACCTAAAATGTCAAATTTTTTATGACTTTTTGGTAAATTGAGGACCTATTTACTTTAGTGTTTTTTATTATTTAGAGCAATAAAACTGTTGTGAGTTAAAGAATAGGCCCTGATAAAGACTGAGAAAGAAATTTTTAAAAATCATTGAAAACTTTATTTTTAAATGGATGTAATAACACGATAAGCGTTTTTCAGCATTGCACACTTCCCGGTTCCCTTAAAGGGTTAAACACCCTAACCTGAAAGAATTATTATATGAGATATTTATCACAAAATAACATGCTTTTATGTACGCTACAAAACAAGTAGTTAAACAGTATATTTTCATATATCCTACAGTACTTATGTTAATTTCCTCAATCAACATATAGAATTTTAATTTGATTGCTGTAATAGTTTCGTAGATATTGAGAACGGTCTAAATATTGTTTCGTACGATTGCCATGTTGGATTTTTATATATGTAGGCCATAGAGTTATGTACTATTAGGTGTCGATAATTGCGTAGGTATATTATTCAAACGTTGACTTCGATCGCACGATTAGAACACTAGAAATAGAAACTTCACTTTAAAATTTTGCACAGCGGCATCTCGAGGTTATGTAAGCAATTGATCTAAATTAGGTATCAGCGCATTACAATGTGTATAAACATTTGCTGTACGATGTTTCACTGCACTCGGATGGTTAAATCACGAGAAAAGGCTATTTAAATGTTTCAACTTCGCTTGATCGCCATGTTCGTTTTGTACATAACAGCTCTTTAAAAGCCATATAGGTGAACTTTTAGTAGTGCCCTTTATCACCGCACAAAATTTCAGGGTGATATCACTAACAGTTTCGGAGATATAGAATGCCGGTGAAATAGTTCGCACAGTCACCATGTTGGATTGGTGAGACGTAATAAAATTTGGAGGCCACGGTCGGGGTTGGACAATAGAGTACTATGACCTTACCGAGTTTCATTGAAATCGCTCAAGCCGCTTAGATTTTACACACACACACTTGGAAAAAAGGAGATCTCATAAGCTAAAAGTGTGTGTGTGGGGGGGGGGGGGTTCTTTGTTAGTAGGATCTGATGATGATCGTGTGACGATCGAAACATATCTTCCAATTATGTAGCCCCTCTCTCCCTATTTAGTTCTTAATTAGTTCATTAATAGGCCTATTAGAATAGAATTTAAGAAAATTATCAAAACACATATTTTTTTCTCGGCTTGCTAACATATGATGAAAATTATTATACGTTAACATTCTGAAGTTAGCGACTCTCAGTTCGTGAAAAATCTGTGAGAGCATTTGGTTGAAAAACAACTGATATAAGTGTTTCTGAAAACACCAATGTTGCTTTTTTCTGATATTACTTTTGTTACAATTTGTATTAATTTTTCAGATTTTCTAACCTCAAAATATCATTATATGGTTATCATCCAGTTCAGATATATCTATAATATCTATGAATATGCGTATTATTTTGAATCACCAGGTTTGCCAACTGTTGAAAAATGCTCTCTTTCTAAACTTTGTACACGTATAGTACCAGAAATTGTAGATTAATACTGAGTGGCTGATATATGACAGAGCTGCCAACATGAATGCATGCGTGCTGATAGGTTCAATGTGTAACTGCATGTAACTTCCATATTAACAAATGGATTTCTTTCAAAATTGTCATATATAAGTATATAGATCATAATATTGCAGATTAATTTTGAGTAACCCATATATAGCAGTGTTGCCAGCATGATTTTAAGCGTGCTGTTAGAATCAATGTTTGCCTAAGCAATATATTAGTAGAAGCAAGGGGCAAATGACCTCGTAGTTCCGCCCCTTAAAACAACAATAACTAACTTAGTAGAAGGGGGCGTGGAGGCTCAGCGGTCTAGCTGTATGCCTCTCACCAAGGCGGTCCGGGTTCGATTCCCGGTCAATGCATGTGAGATTTTCGAAGTGAAATGCCATGTCCTGTGGTTCGGATTCCACGTAAAAAGGAGGTCCCGTGGCTCATGATCTCAAGATTGACGGTCACGTTAAACTACAAGCTTCCTTCCTTCCTTTTAACTTAGTAGAAGCTTTTCAGTCGGTCAACACGAGTGTGCTCAAATTAATTTGAGTGAGGAACTACAATTTAATTTCTAGTCCCGAAATAAATTATATGAATCATTTATACACTTAATAAAACACTTCTCACAAAATGTGGAGGGAGGGGGGGGGGGGGCTGAATTGGATAACTAGTTTCATTCGTCAAGCAAACATCTTCAGATCTTACTAACTTAGGCTTAATTTAGATCCAGTTGATATGTATATGGTGTAGTCAGTTCAATACGTCATTTCATGAAAGGCCGGCATATGATGTAAAACTAATAACTCACGCGTTTCTTCACCGATGCAGTCAGATCTTTATATTGTTATGTTTATTTTTTATTTTATTTTTTAATTTCTAATTATTATTTGTTTTTTACATTTTATTATTTGTTTATATATTTTATCATTTATTTTTTATTTATTCTTGTTTTGATTTTGAATTTTTTAATGTTTAATTTAATTAGGGTTCAAATCTGGCCGAAGTCGTCGGATTTTTTAAGAGCGTTCCTTCGGATGGGAAGTAAAGCCGGCTGTCCCATGTCATAGATTTATGGCATACTAAAGAACCTTCCACTAATTACACCTGTGTGAAGCTAAATTGTATAGGTTAAGAATGTAAACAACGCTCTTAGGTTCCTACGTTCGTTGCCAAGAGCCGACTGTGGTGGCGTCTGGTAGCTAAGTTCTGAACTAGCAGTCGTTGACGGTGGCGTTTGGCGGCAAAAGTAGGAACTATTTGAAAAATTCAAAAGTCTGCAGTCCTTACTTGAATTAAAAAACAGATACACACACTAATAAAGGCATCACAATTAACACCGGTTATCAAACAGATTCTACACACACCCAAAGTACACGGGGCTACATGACCGCGATGTCGCAGCCCCTAAACTTAAGAACCAACCAACCAACCAATTAATTTAAATATTTTCTTATTTAACATTTCTTTCTTTTCTATATTTTTTATATTTAAATTTTTTAAATGTTTTAAAAAATTTAAAATTCTTTTTTTTTTAATTTTCGACCCTGACTATCATATGTCAGAAAACTGTACTAATGAGGCTAATTATAACACTATTTTTCATTATGAAACAGTTTCTCCCACCAATCAGAGCTCAAGAAGCAGTTGTTTGACCAATTAGATAATTAGATGCGCTGAGTTCCACCGCCTTATAATTTAAATTTCACTGCCTGGTCTAGTGTCATAGTAGGGTAATCGAAGAGCCCATGGTCAAATACAAGGCATTCTCTGCGTCTCATGCGCTCTGTTCAGTACATAAAACTGGCGAAATCTCGACAGATGTTTATGAATATTTATGTTCAAACATAAAATAGTCATAATAATTATCGTCGAACATAAAAAGTCGTATGCAACTCGCCTATAATGGTAATTAAGACACTCGTATGGAAATAAACATACTCGTGTCTTAATTATTGCCGTTACAGGCTCGTTGCATAATGTACTATTACAATATAATTACTTTTATAATTTTTATAAATATTATAAATATATTTTTTATAATTTTTAATTTTATGTAAAAACAAGATGTTCAGTAAAGAACATATAGCCTACTTTCTCCTAAATGTATGAGTATAGTTATAACTCGTTGTTATTATCAAAGAGTATAATAGAATCATTTCTTGGTTGAAGACCTTAGAAACTATTTACCTCTACCAAACGCCACAACCTAGAAAAAAAACTACTACCATCATTGAAGAAAGATAGATAAGAAGTATCTCAGGAATGTTATGGATCTGGAGACATAATCAACCGGACTGGCTGCGTGGCTCAGCGGTAACGTTCTCGCTTGCTGGGCCCTAGGTTGCAGGTTCGTATCCTGGCGCAGTCAGCTGGCATTTGAGGGTGCACAAATGCGAGGGAGCTGTGTCAGTAGATTTACTGGCACGTTAAAGATCCCCTTCGGGCCAAAATTCCGTTACCCCGGCGTAACTAAAAGCAGCAGTAGTTAAAAGGGACGTAAAACAAATAACATTATTATTATTATTATTATTACATAATCGACCTGCCGTGGGCAACATCCAACTTTGAGTTGAGGCATGTCTTTACACGTCTGGTTGTGCATGGCTTTCAATACCCTAATTGATTTAACAAATCTTTCCATGACCCTACAGAGACGTGTGTATACAAACTACGTGGATATTTTCGATTGCTATTTGCCTGAAATAAAAGTATTAATAACCTGAACTAGCACCAGCGGCTAGAATTCAGTTACTATGTGAAATCGTTTTGTTCTTTACTTCAAATAACATTTTCAAATAACGCACAATAGGCTGTTACAAACCCTTTAAAATAAGAAGTAAAAATGTGTCATAGTAGCCTATCATCTTGTCATTCTTCAAATTCGATGCGCATAGAATGCCAATGGTATACTATCAATGGAGTCCCATGTAGACCAGTCATGAAATCTAGTGGAGAAGTATCGAACAATATAATCCTAACAGGGCGAGTGCATTCTAGCGGCCATAAGAAGAAACTTTTCAATAAAATCTGGAAGTTAATAAGTAGGCCGGCGTGCAGTTACCTTTTCGGCTGCTAGATGTCTCGAGAAAATCTGCTGGCGAATTTTGTTTTAATTAAATATATGTTTTGCACCGTAATATGCACAATATAACGCTTAATTTTAAAACTTCTGAGTCATTACAAAGCAACAAATATGTAACGTTTCAAGCAAAAACCTAATACTGATGGGGTTTGAACCATAGGCATATGAATGATAGACCAACGCTTTACCACGGAGCCATTTGTGCCAACGAACATTGATCTATATAAAATGACTTACATATAACTTGTTAGCAAATAATGATTTAGTCCTAACGATTTAATCAGTGGAGTATATTATTTATATATAAAGCATTTCATACAAAGTTTATTTATTTTGTATCAGTACGCTAAATTGCATGCAATACTCAAATTAGTGAAATATAAGTCAGGCACAAGATATCCGCTGCCATCTTGTCTTCTTACCGAGACGGCTCAGCTTTTTAAAATCACTTCTGCACTATAGTATTACAAAATAAACTTTTAATTTCGAACGTGCCTCTTCCTTTAGAACAGTTAAATCGATTCTCGGCTCGATAATCGGAACTGGTGGGTCCCATGATGTGGATTATAAAGTTTGCATAATTCGCACGGCCGCCATCCCGAAATGGTACGGCGGATGACCTTGTAGTTTGGTCACAAGACGCGTCCTATATGAAGGTATGTTATTACCAAATTTGGTAGAGATCGGATAATTTGTTTAGTCGCTATTTGATTTTACGTTTTGAACGTTTGAGTGGCCGCCATTCAGTTTTGGTAAAGATGGCGGCGATATAAAACATGACACTGAGGTGCCCTTTGCTTCTTCTACCTCCGTACCCAATTTCGTTCAATTCGGTTTCACCGTGTTCGAATTGATAGCGGGACAGACATTCAGAGTACACACTCACACACACACACACACACACACACACACACACACACACACAGACTCACACACACACACACACACACAGACAGACACACAATTTTTGGCCCTGTAGTGATCTCATAAGTCTACTTTCATTTTTTGCATAAATGGAATGTAGGCTAAAAATATTTGTTTTATAATAGATCGTTGGCATCCAGTACTAGATTTTAAACAAAATCAATTAATAAAAGAAGTGTGTTACGATGGGAAGATGACCTCGCTACCACCACATGTCCCTAGCTATAGAGGAATGAAATATTTATTTGAGGACATTTTAAGAGTAAGAGATCCAATGATAATATACAGTATTTATACTTGCAGATGTATGGGAACAGCCTGATGAAGGTGGAGAATGATAGGGAAACTCTTGATGAGACAGACCAGAGGCACATTTCTATGTTAGACGCAAAGGAACAGGTAAGTGCCAACCTAATAATAATCTTGCTATTCTTTCCAACAATAGGAAAAAACTATCCAATCCACATAATAACTTCATGAAATAGCAGACAGAATAGGACTTCATTATCGTTAGCCTATTTTCATTTATGAAAAAATAGGCTTATGAGATCACCTTTGTCCGTGTGTGTGTGTGCGTTTGTGTGTCTGTCTGTGTGTGTGTCCTAATAACTTATAGACGGCTGGACCGAATTCAATGAAACTCAGTAAGGTCATAGCACCGCTTTGGCCGACCCTGGCCGTGCCCTTCAAATTGTATTATGTCTCTTCAATCCAACATGACGGCTGTGCGAAATATTTCACCGGCATTCTGTATCTCTGAAACTATTGCCGATATTACGCTGAAATTTTGTACGGTGATAAAGGGCACTACTAGAATTTCATCTAAGCAATTTTCAAAAACCTGTTAACTACAAAACCAACATGGTGGCCAAGCGGAGTTGAAACTTTTAAATGGACTTTTCTCGCGATGTAACCATTCAAACGCAATGAATGTTTATACACATATTAATGCACTGGCATCTAATTTAGTTCAATTGATTACATAAACTCAAGATGGCGGCTATGCGAAATTTTAAAATTAAGTTTTTATTTTTTGTGCCGTAATCATGCAATCGAACCGATCCCGTGGTGTTGGGCTAGCGCGCCTGCCTCTCGCCCGGTGGCCCCGGGTCGATTCCTGGCTCCTTCAGGGATTTTAGAAACTGACGTGAGGGCTGAAACCGGATGCACTCAGCCTCGTGAGGACAATTCAGTAGCTGTCTGAAAGTGAGACAGCGCCCCGATCACGAAAACCAAGATTAACGGCTGAGGGGACCCGATGCGCAGATCACGCGTCACCCCAATACCTGCAGGCCAAATGGCTGGGCAGTGGTCGCTTGGTAAGCCTAGGCCCTTCACGGGCTGTAGTGCCAGGGTTTATTTTAATCATGCCATCGAAGTGAAAGTTTGAACGATGAACCTACGCAATAATTTTCATTTAATGGTACATAAATCTATGGCCTATACTTATAACAATCCAACATGGTGACCATCCGAAATATTTAGACGGTTCTCAATACCTACGAAGCTTTTACAGCAATCAAACTGAAATTTTGTATGTTGATAGAGGCAATTAACATAAGTAGGGTATATGAAAATAGGCTTAGGTTTTTACGGAACTACTTGTTGGAGACTCGACACCGCTCCCACTCTACCCCACTCCCGCAGCTTTTCGACTCTATTACCTCTCGATAATCCAGCCCATTGCAAACTACTGCTCCCCCATTTGGACTTCTTGCCCGTCAAGCATAGCTAAATTTAACAGAATTCAATCCTTCTTTGCTGCCAATTAAGGAACACAATGCCAAGGTTTAGACGACACTTCACCACTCAGCAGGTACTTTCGGCCATAAACATCCCTCCCCTCAACACGACACGCCAGGTAACTGACCAGTCCTTCCTACATTCTATTTTAAATGGCCATTACCTTTCAGACCACCTGCTGTCACTCTAAGAGCCCACTCCCGTTCTACCAGGCTCAAAGATATTATGCACATTCCACACACTAAACATTCCTTAATCCAAAGATCCTTCCAAAACCGCATATCATCCCTGTACAATAGCATAGCACGTAAACGCGAGTAAGACATATCCACAAACAAGAGGACGTTCCTGAAGCAGGTGAAGGAGAAGTTAAGCTGTATTTAGAACTGTCATCTTGGCCATTGACGACACGGCTACGAGCAAGGACATTCTACCGGCTCTTGATCTGGACTTGTTTTGTTTGGTGATTTGTTAAATTTATTTTATATTTTACTTTAAATTGTTATTTGGTTAGCTGTAGTTTGTGCTTTGATTAATTAATAAAGGTCAAGCAAGAAACGCACGCCACCCAATATAGCGTCCCCTCCAATATATTCGTAATTGGACGGAGATTCGAGGTGTGCTCTCCTTCCCCGATCATCTCCACCTACAGATGGAGACGGTTGGCAAACGGTCAAGCGTAATATAGAGGACAACCATCTACTTAAGACCACACTATGGCACTATTACAATGAAACTGTAATGGCTACTTTCGATATCTCGCTGAGTTACGACAATTAATTTCATCGTCCACGACAACCATTGCCTTTCTTCAGGAATCCAGGTTCCATCCTAGACACAAGACAATAATGCGTAACTTCAAAGTCTTCTCTAAAGACCGGGAGGATTGATCTGTGGCTCTCTGGTTCGGAAGAGTAAGATGATGGGGAAATGGTCACTATTACTAAAGCTGTCGTGTACGACTACTCTTCTGAACCAGAGAGCCATCGAGTTACCCTGTTAATGGCTTCTCCATCTGTCTGATTGGCCAATATTCACGGCACGTGCGGTTAATGCCGAAGGTATCTTTGAGAATGTCGATGATCATACCATTCATATCAAGAATGGTACCGTATTTTGGCTGCGGAAGAGGAAACAATACCTTCCTCATCTTCCTTTCGTGGATAGCCGAAATTTCAGCAGCCATTAAAGATCGACGACGTGCTTTCACGATATATCGGACACAAAACTCCATGGCCAACCTTATCACTTTCAATAGGATGCGTCCTAGAGTCCGGAATCCCCCCAGGGGCTTACATCTAGTGGGACGTGGGTTGGCGACCACGGGACCCCACCTGAGACCGGCATTGCTTCCTCTTACTTGTGCTGGGCTCCTCTCCGTCTTCTTTCTTGTCAACCTCCCGTGGTCAACTCTTGTTCTTTTCCGACCCCGGCGGTATTAGGGTATCCAAGGCCTAGGGAGTCTTTCACATTCGCGCCTTAATTGGTCCTTGTCTCATCCTTCCTGATCCCTCATTCTTCGAGGGGTCAGACCTCTTGTTTTCTTTTCATTATATTTCCTTTTCTCTTTAAGATTCCCACACTTCTTTTTTCCTGAATTGGCTCCCCGTGTATCTAAATTACCTCTAGCGAATTTTTAGCCTTCTTTTCACATTTTGCAAAAATGAGGAAAAAGTAGACTTATGAGATCGATCCGGCAAAATGTGTGTGTGTCTGTCTGTCTGCCTGTCTGTCCTTCTGTCTGTCTGGCTGTGTGTGTGTCACCCCCTATCAACTCCTAAACGGCTGCAGATATCGAAACAAAATTTAGTATGCGTAAAGACGTATACCGGAATATCTCAAGCCCAAATTTGAAAATGATGCCAGTCCTACCAACTGCTGAAAAAAACACTAGAAATTTGAGCACACATATAGATAATACTATTTCAGTTTAATTTCAAGGAGGCCATACATGACAGTATTGCCAAAATAATTTTAAGCCTTCTGATAGGTCCAATTTTTAAATGCATATAACTTCTACACTATCAATTGGATATCAACCAAATTTTGTAGGTAATATCTTCTCTTCTCTTATATAAAACCAAGTGTCCTGACTGACTGACTGACTGACTGACTGACTGACTGACTGACTCATCATCGCCCAGCCAAAACAATTAAAGTAGAAACATGAAATTTTGGGGATTTGTTCGTTGTAAGTCGAAAACGCCCACTTAGGAAGGATTTTTGGATATTGCGGTTCTAAAGGGGTGTTAAGGGGGTACACCCGCATTTCATTGAATAACAATATCTTCGGATTGGTTTCATTGGGGGATGTGATACCCGGCATATAAACTCATCATTAAAAATAAGATGACATGTGTCTGAGGGTTTTTCGATGTGGTGTATATTATGAGGTGAAAGGGGTGAAAAGTGGGGGTTGAAGGATTACTAACGGACCGTGTGTTTCTTTTAAGCGGCATAGCCGAGGAGTTTGAAATTCAGCGGAAAAAATCAGCTTATAAATAAGTAAATAGCTGTTCGGCCGTTTTTTCATAAATCCAATTTAAGGGGCCCTTGGGGAGGGGTAAAATTATGGGGTAAAACAGTAAAGAACGTGTCCTAACTGATTGAATCACTCACTCACTCATCAAACTCAGGAAAAAATAGCATAAAAATAAGTAAATAGGTGTTCGACAGTCGTTTTCATAAATACAATTTAAGGGGTTTATGGGGAGGGATGAAATTCTGAAAAAAAGAAATGAATGAAAATGTCTTGACTCACCCACTCATCCTCGACCAGCCCAAATTATTGAAGTTAGAAACATGACAATTTGGGAATATGTTCGTTGTATGTCAAAAATATCCACTAAGGAAGGATTTTCGGATATTCAGTTTTTAAGGGGTCTTAAAGGGGTTAAACCTGCATTTCATTGAATAACAATATCTCACGAGCGGTTTCATTTGTGGATGTGATACTCAGCATATTAACTACGATAATCATTAAAAATAAGCAGGCATGTGTCCAAGGGTTTTTCGATGTGGTATATATTATGAAGTGAAAGGGGTGAAAAGTGGGGGTTGATGCATTCCTAACGGAGCGTGTATATCTTAAACGACATAGGCGAGAAGTTTGAAACTCAGCGGGAAAAATCAGCTTAAAAATAATTAAATAGTTGTTCGACCGTTTTTTCATAAATTCAATTTAAGGGGCCAATGCGGTGGGGTGGAATTCTGGAAAAAAAAGGAGAGAAAGTGTCCTAACTTACTGACTGACCGACTCACTCATCAAACTCAGGGGAAAATGTCAGCTTATAAATAAGTTAATGGGTGTTCCAGCGTTTTTTCATAAAGCCAATTTAAGGGGCCCATGGGGAGGGGTGAAATTCTGGGAAAAGAAGTCCACTAAGGAAGGATTTTTGGATATTCACTCATCATCGCCCAGCGAAAACTATTGAAGTTGAAAACATGACATTTTGGGAATATGTTCGTTGTATGTCGGAAACGTCCACTAAGGAAGGAGTTTTGTTTATTCGGGTTCTAAAGAGGTGTTAAGGGGGTAAACGTGCATTTCATTGAATAACAATATCTCATGAGTTGTTCCATTTGGGGATGTAATATTTGGCATATAAACTAATAATTAAAAATACGCAGACATATGTCCAAGGGTTTATCGATGTGGTGTATATTATGACGTGAAAGGGGTAAAAATTGGGGGTTGAAGGATTCTTAACGGAGCGTGTATCTCTTAAACGACATAGGCGAGAAGTTTTAAATTCAGCAGAAAAAATCAGCTTAAAAATAAGTATATAGTTGTTCGACCGTTGTTTTCATAAATCAAATTTAAGGGGTTCATGGGGAGGGGTGAAATTCTGAAAAATAAATGAATGAAAATGTCCTGACTGACTCACTCACTCATCACCGCCCAGCCAAAATTATTGAAGTTAGAAACATGAAATTTTGGGGATATGTTCGTTGTATGTCGAAAACGTCCACTAAGGAAAGATTTTTGGATATTGAGGTTCTAAAGGGGTGTTCAGAGGGTAAACGTGCATTTCATTGAATAACAATATCTCACGAGTGGTTTTATGTGGTGATGTGATACTTGGCATATAAACTAATCATTAAAAATAAGCTGAAACGTGTCTAATGATTTTTCGACGTGGTGTATATCATGAGGTGAAAGGGATGAACAGTGGGGGTTGAAATATTCCTTACGGAACGTGTATCTCTTGAACGGCATAGGCGAGGAGTTTGAAACTCTGAAGAAAGCAACCAGCTTAAAAATAAATAAATAGGTGTTGCACCGCTTTTTTCATAAATCCAATTTAAGGGGCCCATGGGGAGGGGTGAAATTCGGGAAGAAAAGTCCACTAAGGAAGGGTTTTTGGATATTCACTGTCATCGACCAAACAAAACTCTGAAAGTTAGAAGAATGACATTTTGGGATATGTTTGTTGTGTTTCGAAAACGTATACTAAGGAGGGATTTTTGGATATTCAGGTTCTAAAGGGGTGTTAACGGGGTTAAACCTGCATTTCATTGAATAACAATATGACATGACTATGACGCGAGCGAAGCCGCTGGTACCTGCTAGTCTATTATATAAAACAAAGTGTCCTGACTGACTCATAGCCAAAACTATTAAAGTTAGAAACATTACATTTTGGGGATTTGTTCGTTGTATGTCGAAAACGCACACTAAGGAAGGATTTTTGGATATTCAGGTTCTAAAGGGGTGTTAAGGGGGTATACGTGCATTTCATTGAAAAACAATATCTCCCGTTTGGTTACATTGGGGGACGTGATACTCGGCATATAAACTCATCATTAAAAATAAGAAGACACGAGTCTGAGGGTTTTTCGATGTGGTGTATATTATGAGGTGAAAGGGGTGAAAAATGGGGGTTGATGGATTCTTAACGGAGCGAGTATCTCTAAAATGACAGGTGAGGAGATTGGAACTCAGTGAAAAAAAAATAAGCTTAAAAATAAGTAAATAGATGTTCGACCGTTTTTCCATAAATCCAATTTAAGGGGCCCATGGGGAGGGGTGAAATTCTGGGGGAAGAATCAGGATAGGAAGTGTCCTATCTGATTGACTGACTCACTCACTCATCAAACTCAGGGTGAAAAACAGCTTAAAAATAAGTAAATAGGTGTTCAACCGTGTTTTTTCTTTCATAAATCCAATTTAAGGGGTTCATTGGGAGGGGTGAAATTCTGAAAAATAAATGAAACAAAATGTCCTGACTGACTCACTCATCATCGCCCAGCCAGAATTATTGAAGTTAGAAACATGCCATTATGGTGATATGTCCGTTGCATGTCAAAACTGTCCACTAAGGAAGGATTTTCGGATATTCGGGTTCTAAAGGGGTCTTAAGGGGGTTAAACCTGCATTTCATTGAATAACAATATCTCCCGAGTGGTTTCATTGGGGAATGTGATACTGGGAATATTAACTCATTAAAAATAAGAAGACACGTTTCTGAGGGTTTTTCGATGTGGTGTATATTATGAAGTGAATGGGGTGAAAAGTAGGGGTAGAAGGATTCCTAACGTAGCAAGTATCTCTTGAACGACAGAGGCAAAAAGAATGAAACTCTGGGGGAAAATCAGCTTGAAAGTAAGTAAATAGGTGTTCGACCATTTTTTCATAAATCCAATTTAAGGGGTCCATGGGGAGGGGTGAAATTCTTGGGAAAATACGTCCACTAAGGAAGGATTTTCGGATATTCACTCAACATATCCCATCCAAACCTATTGCAGTTAGAAACATGAAATTTTGGGGATATGTTCGTTGTATGTCGAAAACGTCCACTAAGGATGTATTTTTGGATATTCATGTTCTAAAAAGGTGCTAACGGGGTTTAAACCTGAATTTCATTGAATAACAATATCTCAAGAGTGGTTTCATATGGGCCTGTGACATTCGTCATCTAAACTAATCATTAAAAATAAGGATTTTTCCATGTATTGTACATTATGAGGTGAAAGGGGTGAAAAGTGGGGGTTGAAGGATTCCTAACGGAGCGTGTATCCCTTAAACGAGATAGGTGAGAGGTTTAAAACCAGGGGATAAAATCAGCTTAAAAGATAAGTGAATAGGTGTTTGACTGGTTTTTCATTAATCCAATGTAAGGGTCCATGGGGAGGGGTGAAATTCAGGGTAAAAAACGAAAGAAAGTATCTTGACTGGCTGACTGACTGACTGACTCATCGCCCAGTCAAAACTATTGAAGTTAGAAACATGAAATGTTTGGGATATATTCATCTTACCTCAAAACCATCCACTAAGGAAGGATTTATGGATATTCAGGTTCTAAAGGTGTGTTAAGGGGGGTAAAACCTGCATTTCGTTGAATAACAATATATCACGACTGGTTTCATTTGGGGTTGTGATACTTGGCAGATAAACTAATCATTAAAAATAAGCAGACACGTTTCTAATGATTTTTCGATGTGATGTATATTTTGAGGTGAATGGGATGAAAAGTGGGGGTTGAAGGATTCCTAACGAAGCGTATACCTCTTATTGGACATAGGCGAGAAGTTTGAAACTCAACGGAAAAACATCAGATTAAAAATAAGTAAATTTGTGTTCGACCGTTTTTTCATAAATCCAATTTAAGGGGTCTATGGGGAGGGGTGAAATTCTGGAGAAAAAAAATGAAAGAAAATGTCCTGACTCACTCACTCATCATTGCCCAGCCTAAACTATTAAAGTTAGAAACATGATATTTTGGGGATATGTCCGTTGTATGTCGAAAACGTCCACTAAGGAAGGAGTTTTTAATTCAGGTCTAAATGGGTATTAAGGGGGGGGTGGGAGGAGACGTGCATTTCATTGAATAACAATATTTCACGAGTGGTTTCATTTGGAGATGTGATACTTGGCATACAAACTAATCAATAAAAAAATAAACAGACACGTGTCTAATGCATCTCCGATGTGGTCTAAGGGGTGAACAGTGGGGGTTGAAGGATTCCTAACGGAGAGTGTATCCCTTAAAAGACATAGGCGAGAAGTTTGAAACTGAAGGGAAAAATATCCACATAGGTATTCGACCGCATTTTCATCAATCCAATTTAAGGGGTCCATGGGAGGGGTGAAATACTGGGGGAAAAAATGAAAGGAAGTGTCCTAACTGACTGACTCACTCATCAAACTCAGGGAAAGACCAGCCTAAAAATAAGTAAATAGGTGTTCGACGTTTTTTCATAAATCCAATTTAAGTGGCCCATGGGGGGGGGGGGGGGGGGGCGGTGAAATTCTGGAAGAAGAACGTCCACTAAGGAAGTATTTTTGAATATTCACTCATCATCGACCAGCCAAAATTATTTAAGTTAAAAACATGAAATTTTGGAGATATGTTCGTTGTATTTCGAAAACGTCCACTAAGGAAGGATTTTTGTATATTCACGTTCTAAAGGGGGTGTAAAGGGGGTAAATGTGCATTTCATTGAATAACAATATCTCACGAGTGGTTTGATTTGGGGATGTGATACTTGGCATATAAACTAATCATTAAAAATAAGCAGACACGTTTCTAATGATGTTTCGATGTGATGTATATTATGAGGTGAAAGGGATGAAAAGTAGGGGGTGAAGGATTCCTAAGGGAACGGGTATCTCTTAAACGACACAAGCGAGGAGTTTGAAACTCAGAGGAAAACAATCAGCTTAAAATAAGTGAATAGTTGTTCGACCATTTTTTCATAAATCCAATTTAAGGGGATCATGAAAAAGGGTGGGATGAAATCTGGAAGATAAACGTCGACAAAGGGATTTTTTTTGTATATTCAATCATCGATCAGTCAAAACTATTAAAGTTATAACATGAAATTTTGTGGTAATATTTGTTGTATGTTGAAAACGTCTACTAAGGAAGGTTTTTTGGATATTCAGGGCTAAGGAGGTTAAACCTGCATTTCATTGAATAACAATATCTCACGAGTGGTTTTATTTGAGGATGTGATACTCGGCATATTAACTAATGAAACAAAAAAGCAGACACGTGGCTAAGGATTTATCGATGTGTTGTATACTGAATTATGAGGTGAAAGGGGGGGAACTGTGGCCGTAAAGGTTTTTTACTTGTGTAATTTTATTATGTGAATTTTCTTTTCACAGGAATTTAGGTAAATGGATTTTGTGTTTAGTCAGTGTGTTTTACATACTGTATCTCATTTATTTCCTGTTTACCTTGGTCGTAAACCGTGTTGTGATTTTGAGTCGAATTTTATACTTGCGATGCGACTGAGGGGAGATTCTGATATTTATGTGCCATTGTTGTATTATATTGTCTTTATTGTCTGATTGTTTACGGTCTTTACCAAATTATCATTATTATTCTAAATTAAACGATAAGTCAGTCGTAGCATTCATGATTTAGACGTTGGTAAGTGTACTCTTTACGCTAGTGTGTACATAAACAGGTATGACTGAGCGTAATCTTAAGAGACACCAGGACTGCCACCTGTTAATAATTGCTCTCTCTATTTTTTTTTTTATCCAAATACTATAAATCAGAAAGTTTTCAAGCCAACATCTTTAAACTATGCACACGTGTAGTCCCTGACATTTTAGATTAATTTTGAGTAACTTATATACGTCAGTTGTACCAACATGATTCTAAGCCTGCTGATAGGACCAATTTTTAAATACATGTAACTTCTATACTATCAGTTGGATTTCAACCAAATTTCGCTTGTGCTATGTGTAACCTAACAGATATGACTATACGTATTCTTAAGAGCAATCAGGGCTGCCAACTGTTAATAAATGCTGTCTATATTATTTACCCTAATATCAATATACCAGAAAGTATGCAAGCCAACAGCTCTATACTTTGCAAACGTATAACACCTGACATTCTGGATTAATTTGGAGTAATTAATATAAATCAGTGCTGCCAACATGATTCTATGCCTGCTGATAGCTCCAATTTTAAAATACATGAAACTTCTATACTAACAAACGGATTTCATCCAAAATTGGCACAAGAAGATATCATAATATTTCAGATTATTTCTGACCAGCGCACGCATGACATTGTTGCCAACATGCTTTTACGCGTGCTGATAGATCCAATGTCTAACTGCATGTAACGTCCATTGGACTTCAACCAAATTTTGTATTCTGTACCTTAAGAGATGGAACTAAGAATATATTCAGTCACCAAGGCTGCCAACTGTAGTGCTCTATTAGGCTACATTATACCAGGTATATTTCGAACTAATTAGACATTTCGATAGTACCAACCTAATTTCGTCATTATTCTAGATAGGTTCAAATACTGTAGATCAATTATGGGTATGGATCTTAATTTTAAGAAAAAAAATAGGCTCTTTAGTTCGTCACGGAACTTCTTGTTTAAATCTACACTACATTTTGTAGATATTTTCAATCTAAGTTGCATTTTGTAAGTATTTTCTATCAAAATTGCAGTTTGTGATTATTTTCAACCTCAATTGCATTTTTTAAGGATTGACAATCCAACTTGATTTTTAGTAAGTCTTTCAATGTAGGTGGAGGCACTTTTGTGAGTATTTTGAATTTCAATTGCATTTTGCAAGTATTTTCAATATAAATTTCATTTTGTGTGGTGGGCATTTTGAAAGTATTTTGATTCTCAATTGCATTTTGTGAGTATTTTGAATCTAAATTACATTTTGTAGGTATTTTCCATCTAAATTGCATTCTGTAAGTATTGTCAATCCAAATAAGTATTTTGAATCTACCGTACATTTTGTAAACATTTTCAATTTCAATTGCATCTTGTAAGTAGTTTGAATTTCAATTGCACTTTGTGAGTATTTTGAATCTGAAATAGCCTTTTTCAATATAAATTGCATTGTGCATTTTCAATTTCAATTGCATTTTGTAAGTATTACGAATCTACATTGCATTTTGTACGTATTTTGAACCACGACTATATTTTGTGCGTATTTTTAGCCTATTTTCAATTTTGAAAAAATAGGCTTATGAGATCACCTTTTGTCCGTGTGTGTGTGCGTGTGTGCGTGTGTGTGTGTGTGATTCGTGTGTGACCCTCCGCCTAATAAAATCTAAACGGCAGGAGCGATTTCAATGAAACTCGGAAAGTTCATAGCACTATTCCCGGCGACCTCGACCGTGCCCTTCAAATTTTGTTACGACTCATCAATCCAACATGGCGGCTGTGCGAAATATTTCACCAGCATTCAATATCTCCGAAACTATTATCGATATTACCCTGACATTTTCTATGGTGATAGAGGGAACTACTATAAGTTCACTTATGTGACTTTTGAAAACCTGGTAACTACAAAACCAACATGGCGGCCAAGCGAATTTGCGACTTTTAAATAGACGTTTCTCGCGATTTGACCAACCAAACGCAATGAAACTTGTTAGCCTATTTTCAATTTTGAAAAAATAGGCTTATGAGATCACCTTTTGTCCGTGTGTGTGTGCGTGTGTGTGTGTGTGATTCGTGTGTGTGTCCCCCCCTAATAACATCTAAACGGCAGGAGCGATTTCAATGAAACTCGGAAAGTTCATAGCGCTATTCCCGGCGACCTCGACCGTGCCCTTCAAATTTTGTTACGACTCACCAATCCAACATGGCGGCTGTGCGAAATATTTCACCAGCATTCAATATCTCAGAAACTATTACCGATATTACCCTGACATTTTCTATGGTGAAAGAGGGAACTACTATAAGTTCACTTATGTGACTTTTGAAAACCTGGTAACTACAAAACCAACATGGCGGCCAAGCGAATTTGCGACTTTTAAATAGACGTTTCTCGCGATTTGACCAACCAAACGCAAATAAACTTGGTACAGTATATGTTTATATACATTGTAATGCACCGACATCTAACTTCGTTCAATTGTTTACATAATCACAAGATGGCGGATGTGCGAAATATTTAACCGGCATTCTATATCTCTGAAACTATTAGCGGTATCTCCCTAAAATTTTGTACGGAGATAAAGGGCACTACTGGAAGTCCATCTATAAGATTTTCAAAAACCAGTTAACTGCAAAACGAACATGGCGGCCAAGCGAATTTGAACATTTTAAATAGACCTTTCTCGCGATTTAATGTTCCAAGCGCACTGAAACCTGGTACAGGAAATATTTATACACATTGTAATCCACTGGTATCTAATTTAGTTCAATTGTTTACATAACCTCAAGATGGCGGCAGTGCGAATTTTAAAATTAAGTTTTTATTTCTTGTGATGTAGTCATGCGATTGAAGTGAAAGTTTGAATAATGAACCTACGCAATAATTTTCCTTTAATGGTACATGACTCTATGGCCTATACATTTAACAATCCAACATGGCGACCATCCGAAATATTTAGACGATACTGAATATCTACGAATCTATTTTAGCAATCAAACTAAATTTTTTAATGTTCATAGGGGCTATGAACTTAAATTCACCTATAGGACTTTAAATAACCTGGTGATCACAAATCCAACATGGCGGTGACGCGAATTATAAATATTCACATGGACGTTCCTCGCAATTTAACCATCCGCGTGCAGTGAAACTTGGTACAGTAAATCTTTATCCGAATGTTAATCCACTGGCATCTAATTTATTTCAATTGTTTCCATAACCTCAAGATGGCAGCTGTGAAAATTTTTTAAATCTCCTTGTTTTTTCTTGTGTCCTAATTATGCGATTGAAGTTTGAATACTACACGTTCACAATAATCTGCATGTAACAGTACATAACTCTAGGACCTACATATATAAAATCCAACATGGCGACCATCCGAAATATTTAGTCGGTTCTCAATATCTACGAATCTATTACAGCAATCAAACTGAAATTGTGTATGTTGATAGTGGCAATTAACATAAGTAGGATATATGAAAATAGGCTGTATAGTTCTTCACCGAACTACTTGTTTTCAATCTATTCCTGTTGTGAGTATTTTCCTTCTTTGTAAGTATCTCCACTCTACTTTTTGTGAGTCGCTTCAAACTGAGTTCCATTTTGTAAGTACACACATCAAAAAAAGTTTTGCATCACCTCGGTTCCAAGAGTTCCGGAACCTTTAAATACAAAGGGAATAGAGATCAACACAAACAACATTTCAGCTCGTTTTATTGCTCATGAGACCCACACATTGCATGTTGTACCATCATACAGCTAGACTTTCAGCATTTGTGGTCCAGATTGCAGTACACACCACTACCTCTAATACCCAGTAGCACGTCCTCTTGCATTGATGCATGCCTGTATTCGTCGTGGCATACTATCCACAAGTTCATCAAGACACTGTTGGTCCAAATTGTCCCACTCCTCAACGACAATTCGGCGTAAATCTCTCAGAGTGGTTGGTGGGTCAAGACGTCCACAAACAGCCCTTTTCAACATATCCCAGGCATGTTCGATAGGGTTCATGTCTGGCGAACATGCTGGCCACTGTAGTCGAGCGATGTCGTTATCTTGAAGGAACGCATTCACAAGATGTGAACGATGAGGTCGAGAATTGTCGTCCATGAAGACAAATGCCTCTCCAATATTCTGCCGATATGGTTGCACTATGTGTCGGAGGATGTCATTCAGGTATCGTAAAGTCGTTTCGGAGCCTTCCATGACCACCAGTGGCGTACGTCGGCCCCACATAATGCCACCCCAAAACATCAGGGAACCACCTCCTTGCTGCACTCGCTGGACAGTGTGTCTAAGACGTTCAGCCTGACCAGGGTGCCTCCAAACACGTCTCCGACGATTGTCTGGTTGAAGGCATATGCGACACTCATCGGTGAAGAGAACGTGATGCCAATTCCGTGGGGTCCATTCAGCATGTTGTTGGGCCCATCTGTACCGCGCTGCATGGTGTCGGGGTTGCAAAGCTGGACCTCGCCATGGACGTCGGGAGTGAAGTTGCGCATCATGCAGCCTATTGCGCACAGTTTGAGTTGAAACACGACGTCCTGTGGCTGAACGAAACGCATTATTCAACATGGTGGCATTGCTGTCAGGGTTCCTCCGAGCGGCAATCCGTAAGTAGCGGTCATCCACTACAGTAGTAGCCCTTGGGCGGCCTGAGCGAGGCCTGTCATCGACAGTTCCTGTATCTCTGTACCTCCTCCATGTCCGAACAACATCGCTTTGGTTCACTCTGAGACGCCTGGAAACTTCCCTTGTTGAGAGCCCTTCTTGACACAAAGTAACAATGCGGACGCGATCGAACTGCGGTATTGACCTTCTAGGCATGGTAGAACTACAGACAACATGAGCAGCGTACCTTCGTCCTGGTGGAATGACTGGAACTGATCGGCTGTCGTACCCCCTCCGTCTAATAGGCCCTGCTCATGCATGGTTGTTTACATCTTTGAGCAGTTTTAGTGACATCTATGAACAGTCAAAGGGACTGTATCTTGGATACAATATACACAGTCAACGTCTATATGCCGGAGATCTGGGAACCGAGGTGATGCAAAACTTTTTTTGATGTGTGTATTTTCAGTCTCACGTTATTTTCGTTATGGTTTCGATTTCATTTTCATTTTCGCTATCACCCAGACCATTAGCCCCTTAAAACATAAATATTACCATCGTCATCATCATCATCATCATCATCAGAGTCCGAAATCTGATTCAGAAGAGTAAGAGAATGACGTGGGAAAAGTATTCTGTTGTCTATGACGCCACATACTCCTTCGTCCCAAGTGTGGGATCTCCGGACTCACGACATAGCTGACAATACCCGGAGTCTCCATCAACGGAGTAATTATCGCGGACCATTTCACCATTGCCAACAGCGCTTCTCTGATATATCCAGTTCCGACATGATCCAACATTTGTGAGACGTATTCTTACAGTCTTGACCATTACCAATGCTGCTTCGGAGTTCTACAACGTACCATTCTCAGAATGGGAACTGCGTAGGGATACATCTTCAGGGCCGGATAACATCCATAATCAAATGCTCTAACATCTTTGGGATTCCAGTATAAAACAACTCAGTCTCTCTTCAACTGGATGTGGATTGGAGGGGAGTTTCTATCTCCATGGCGAAAATATATCGTGATACCGATTCCCAAGGTTGGAAGGGACCCCATACTTGTTAGAAGCTATAGGCCCTATTTGGCCTATGTAGGCTGTTGGAGAAATCAAAGTCTCCTGTTACTTAGGAAGCAAAATAACCAGTGATGGATGAAGCAAAGAGGATATAAAAAGTAGATTGGCTCGGGTCAGCATTTATGTAATTGGCTTCATGGCTTTTAAGTTTGCGGCTGGCAAATGCGAGATAGTGATGTTTTCCCCTCGGCATCCATTTGATACAATACAGCACTCACACCAATCTTTGGCGCATCAGATTCTATGAAGAAATTTGACCGCGTTATCCGCTTTATAAGTGAGAGTGGGTTAGGGCCAGCAATCTAAACTTTCCAGTATAAATTGACTCAACGACTTGTTCGTTTTTGAATGATAATGTTTTCTTTTTCCGTAATTTTTGTTTATTTTTATAATTTCTAATTTTTATTTTTTAAATCTAGGCGTCCAACTCAAAATTTTAAATTCAATTCCAAATTTGCATTCTTTAATCTGTGTTAAGAGGGGCAGATGACCTCGTAGTTCCGCCCCTTAAAACTACAATAACTAACTATGAAGAAATTACGGGAGAAATCGGGGTATTCCAATTTAATATTGAGATTTAGGTATTATAAGCCTCCGTGGCTTAGGCGGCAGCACGCCGGCCTCTCACCGCTGGGTCCGTGGTTCAAATCCCGGTCACTCCATGTGAGATCTGTGCTGGACAAAACGGAGGCAGACAGGTTTTTCTCCGGGTACTCCGGTTTTCCCTGTCAAAATTTCATTCCAGCAACACTCTCCACTATCATTTCATTTCATCTGTCATTCATTTAATCATTGCCCCAGAGGAGTGCGTCAGGCCTCGGCAGCCGGCACAGTTCATATCCTCGCCGCTAGATGGGGGCTGCATTCATTCCATTCCTGACCCGGTCGGAGACTGGAAGCAGGCTGTGGATTTTCATTTCATTTAGGTTTTATGAAGTCATTTTAAAAGCCTTTGTATGGAGCGTGGTGCTCTATGGAAGTGAAACTTGGACTGTTAGTGCAGCAGAAAAGAGGAGAGTAGAAGTGTTTGAAATGTGGTGTTACAGGAGAATGATGAAGATCAGATAGAGTAACAAATGAAGAGGTATTAAGACTATTAGGAGAGGAGAGATGTTCTGGAGACTGCTAATGAAGAGATGAGATAGGTTGGTAGGACACATACTAAGACACCCAGGTATAGCAAACTTAGTTATGGAAGGACGACAACTGTAGGGGTAGACCAAGGTTAGAACGTTAAACAGATTGTCTCGGATGTAAGGTGTAGTAGCTATGTAGAGATGATACGATTAGCTCAGGACAGGGAGACATGGAGAGCTGCAAATGACTCAAGACTCAAACACACATAAAATAAAAAATGGAAAACAGCCACTCCTTAGAATTTTCTGAGCTAGGCCAGGATATAGTGTGGCCTGTTGCAAATAACATGGCTGCGGTTGTAGGATTTAATGTTCCTTTGTGAACTACCCTGGTCACTTTAGTGTAAACGCATTTAGTGTATAAATATTAACCCGAATGTTTGTTACTGTTTACAGGTTGATAAGTCCGAAGATATGCTGTTTTATGAAGCTCTTACAGACGAGGAATTCAAACTGAAGTATAAGTAGATCAATGCAGTGATTGTACCTTTCGACAAAAATGAAATTTATTGTGTATTTTTTCTCAGTCGCTATTATTGTGTAAATATTTTGAGTGCAATAAACTTGTGACCAGTCGCTTGTTTAACTGTTTAACTCTTTAGAACAGGGGTTCCCAACCGGTGGTACTTGTACCAGTGGTGGTACGTGGGAACATTTCAGGTGGTAAGCGTGGGTGATACGATTGTTAGCAAGCACAGGAGGAGAATTCATCTGCATAATTTTTTGAAGAAAATAAAATATCTCCAATGCCAGATGTGATTGATGATATCATTGTTCACTTGGAAGCCCTTCAAGAAACATTTAATAAATATTTCTTCGAAGATTACTCCAAATTTGGCTGGATCAGAAATCCTTTATTGGGAACCTCGCAAGTTTTGTTCTCCAGAATTAAGAATAGGAGATGTTATTACAGACTATATTATTGATACAATTTGTTTCTATGAATACATTTCTAATTAATTAGATCAATTCCTTGTCGCACATGCACCTATGTTGACTAAAAGCAGGTGTGCTGACGAGGAAGAACAGAATCATACAGGATTTTGTACCAGCGATCACAACAGCTTCCATGCCAGGGAGTGTTGTGTGATACGGGCCTTAGAGTAGGGAATAATGTACTGTCAGCGAATTATATCTCTGCCGCTGACGACCGTTGTATTTCTAAGAATATGAAGTGTCATCGACTTGTCAATTTCTCTACTCCTATTTCCGTGACATTACTCCTCATGTTGCGGCTCGGGAGTTTTGACGATACGGTATACTCGGCCGACTTAGCCTGATGCAGTCAGAACCTGTCAGCACATTTCATTAGTACTTGTCAGACTATTGTCAGTGAATGTAGTTATACAGTACTGTTGAATTTTTTTTGTAGTATTTAATGTGTCAAACTGGTGTTATTTTCTTTTAAATTTATTTTACCCTCCAGGTTGGGGCTTCAAAGAATCTGAAGTTACGTAAAATACGTGGCCTCGATTAAAATTGAAATCGATCAAATTCAATGTTAGAGGTAACAATCAGATGAATCAGAACAATTCAGAGGAACTCGAAAGTGCTGAACAACGCTTTCTACACCCTGAATCTAACTAGTAGTTGTTGACGGTGGCGTTTGGCGGCAAAAGTAGGATCTACTTGAAAATTGATCGTCTGCCGTCCTTATTTGAATTAAAAAACAGGTACACAAACTAATACAGTCATCACAATTAACACCGGTTATCAGACAGATTCTACACACACCCAAAGTACACGGGGCTACATGACCGCGTTGTCGCAGCCCCTAAACTTAAGAACCAACCAACCAACACCCTGAATCTAGCTAACAGAAGTATGTTAGAGAACTAATTGATCCATTAGGTTGCATTGCTAACACCTCTCGCCCTTAAGAATAACGTGAAGTCTCATAAAATAATAACTAACCAAAGTCTTCCACAAGACCTAACTTCTGAAACATCCTGTGTCCAAACGACATATATAAATCACACAACTACTATTCTCATTCGGAAATTTACTTACATCAATGTTAACGCAAACTTGAGTGTATAAAATACACTCTATTCATCTATGAAAATCTTCACCAAAATATATGTGCAATCAGCACAAAATAGTTCCTAGTCTTCTTACAAATACGTACTTCTTCTCCTAATATAAGTCTTCTCGACGATGAAAATATGCATGTTATTTAAAATGGGTTTATTAAATTACTCAAGCATAATTGCCAAAATACTACACAAATGGATGCGTTTGTTTAATCAAACCAAAAACCGGATAACCATGAAGTCAAAGTATCGAGCCTAGACCTCTGTCCAACCATGCTACTGTTCTAAGAAAGAATGGCAATTATGGTTACTCCAGTTTACCCACTAAGCCACTACTTATTAAACTGTGTTTCTTCTACCTTCTGCCAGGCCTTGTAGCGATGTCAAAAAGGTATATATATATATATGCCATGTTAATCCTCTCCCAACTCCACCAAGGCGCATCCACCAGCAATCTGGGTCTCGAACTACGGAAATCCATTCTCTCCATTCTCTTCAATCTCCCCAACTCAGGCCATTCGATCGACCGTGCCACGAAATGGGGTCTCGACACAAATCCACGCACTCGCATTAGCCGTAAGAAGTCTAACAGTTCATAGCAGCTGATGGGCATTCGCTTGTAACCACATATTATGCTCATCTCCATCAGATATGCGTAAAACATTTCCTTATAACTTTCAGTTGACTGAGACGTGAATGACTAACATGACTGTATAATGTTCACGTAGCCTATTCCCCTTGACGTCTGATCACTCAACATGACGTTCGGGAAATGTACATTTTTAGCACATATATAGTGCATAAATTACAGCCTGTTCTGTGGTTAGATGCACAGGTATAAAGCGAGTAGAATCACGCAATAAATAACTGTTCGTAATGGCGTCTGCCACCCACGTGTCCACTGCGGCGAAAGTATCAATGCGCGCTGCATTATATTGGAGACTGTTCTTGCTCAATCGCTTGAGCCTCGAGCGCGATACTAAAATGTTCATAAACCATGCTTGTTCACTCAGTATTACATGGTATGTTAATATTTCGAAGTCAGTAATCTTCACGTATATCACTTTCTCGACACGACACGACTTTACCGAACACTCCCGTGTTTGACAGTTCCTAAGCGGAATCACATTATGATCCGAAGCGTCTCCTCGTGCATCACTCTGCGTGAAGCTTCCTTACCCCCTTCCTGGGGTATCTCAGTTCGATGTTAATCGCTCCGACTGCAATATACGTATCTCTTTATATTTTCCAACTTCTTATAAGCAAACAAACACTTGTATTTACTTTGTAGCATTCTAACATAGTGTTTGACATTTATCGTCCGGCGTAAATCACTCTAATTAGCAGTTAAATACTATAATAATTTCTCAGGCGACTGAGTCGAATGTTGAGACGTCACGAAGAACACATTTCATTTCATTTTCATTTTTAAGTAAAGTTATAAGATTCGACCTGTTATCTCTAAAGTAAAAACAAGAAACTGAACAGCCAAAGTAGGGAGATGATGGCTAATGTGCTAGCATTCATGGAAAATTAAGCGACTTGCGGTGATTTCAATATTCCTGTTAACCAAGCACAAGCTAGGACCACGGCGCGGTGGCCACAGGTGTATCTAAAAGAACGGTTCGTGTTATAAAGATAGATTAGGCCTATATTGAGAAACAATCGAGCGCGTTCGCAACTCCTGATAAAACACGTGTGAGAAGTAAGACTGTTACTAATTTGGACGACTTTGACCAGTGCATAGTAAGGAGGACTGTTCATGCATATTACGTTAAGGAGAATTGTGTGCCCACCATAACGAAACGGAAATGCAACCTGGAAGAGAGTATAGGATTTAAAGAGAGCCATTGAAGTCTCAGGATTATATTAAAGCAGTTAGAGTTTAAATAGTCAAAAACAAATCAAAATTACGAGCCTTACAGTAATCGCATATGATGTGTATGTAACATCTGACATAGAAGAAACCTCACGTGAAATTGTTGATACTATTATTGGCACAAATATTAATCTATTGTAAAAGGGTGTATTTTACAGATAGTGTAGTTTATAATACGGAACTCATTTTATTAGATGATTTGAAGCTTCCACCTGCATTAGCCTAAATAAAGAATACGATATGGATCAACTAGATTAATAGACGCGACACCGCTCATAACCTTAAATTCCTTATAAGCAGGTCCTATTGATTCACAGACCAACAAGTAATTTCATATGGATTCTGTTAAAATGAGTCATATTGATATGATAAATATCGTAGAAAATGATAATCTAGTAGCAAAATATCTACCTCATCCGGGATTCGAACCCGAGATCTCTAGATTCACAGTCATAGGCGCTAACCCCACGGCTATTTCGACTACGCAAATATTGAGCTCAAGATGGTGACTTATTTCCACGTTTCAATAATACTGCATTACGGAATTAAGTTTTATTTATATTTTGCTTGTTTCGATAATGTTCCTGCGTGAAATTGAGTTTAAAATGCCTTATGAATAGGCCCTCTTGTGAGTAGAGAGAATGTATTGAGTAATAGTTCATGAAGGCTTGCTCAATTCTCGTATAACCACAACGATTATATTATATTGATGACTGCATTACCGTTATGTGGGTTAATATTTGAATAGCCATTGTGCAGAAACATAATACCGGCAATGCCGACTACTTAAATGTTTGATATTCAGGCATTTTACCATTTAAATACTGATACGAAGACTTCGAACATGTACCACGTGCTCTGTTTCAATCACTTGACACCAGAGTTCGCATGAGCGTTTACCGTTCAGTATGTCATATACATTCCACATGGTCGAGAGTACGTCATGGTATCAATTACCGACACCGCGCGCTCATTGTTTCTCTTACCACTGCCAGCTGGATCTTACCACTGCCAGCTGGATCGATCGAGTTGGCAGTGCGTCTTACACTTCCGTTCGATGGAACGGAAGTGTGCCAGCTGGTGTCACCTCGATCGTTCCGAACCACTTCCGTCCCATTTTTCAAAATCACCCCCACAAAAATATCCAACAACCGAGTGGAAAAATGTTACACATCAAAAAAGTAATAGGAAGGTACTAGTGGAAAATGTGACATAAGAAACTTGATTCTTTATCACAATTGCAACATTTTAGAACAAACGGACATCCCATTGTATTCATGGGTGAAAGTTACATCCTCACAACCGAAGTAAATGAAAAAGGTTGGAGTGAAAATTCCAACAAAGAGTTGTTAGTACCTTTAAGCAAAGGACAAAGGCTTATTATCGTACACGCGGGAGGTGCCGACGGATTTTTCCTAATGCCGGGTTAATGTGGAAAGCTAGTTGCAGTAGTGGTGACTATCATGACAATATGAACTCCAGCAATTATATGAGATGGTCGGAGGATAAATTAATCCCAAATTTAAGACCAAATAGTGTAGTAGTGGTGGACAATGCGCCCTGTCACAACATTGAGATAAAGAAAGATCCTACGTCCTGCACGAAAAACGACGAGATGATAAAGTGGCTGGTTTATAATAATATCACCTTTACTGTAGATATGTTGAGACCTCAATTGAATGGGTTGATCAAGTTGAACAAGCCCAATAAAAGGGAGTTTGTTTTTGATGCCCTCCTGCAGCGTCATGAGCATGGCGTTTTGAGTCCCCCCCCCCTCTATCACCCCGACCTTAACCCTACACTTTCTATACCAATTTCTTGTAAGTCGCTCTGTACCTCTTTAAGCCATTCTGTACCGCATTTACTCTGTGTTATGACACCAAGTAGTTTCTTTGGTAATCTGGAAGGGACCACCCTGTGGATGTGAGTGTAAAATTTGGCTCTGCGTTTTCTAATTTCGTCTGTTATCGTATTGGTCTTTTGAAAGGGTTCTGTACTAGGTCTCTTCATCCAAATGTCGTTTCTGTTTATTGCTCCGTAGATCTTCCGGAGAATTTTTCGTTCCTGTTTTTCCAGTTCCCTAATCTTGGAATGACCATCGATTACTATTGTTTCAGCCGCATATGTTGCTTATGGAAGCATAACTGTTTTATAATGTCGTAATTTGGCGTTCGTCGAAAATCATTTCTTGTTGTAGTGGGCCCACGCTAGCCTGTAGGCCTTCTTGAGCTTAGTGATTCTGTCTTCATTGGCGATTCGATTAAGTCCTGAGGGCTGTATAATTTTACCAAGGTATTTAAAAGTGCAGACTTGGGCGATTTTACCGTATTTGGAGTTTAATGGGGATTTATTTTCTGCCCTTCTCTCCATATATTTGATCTTGTCGTAAGAGATATGTAATCCGGCCTTTTGTGCAATCTCATGGAGCTTTTCCTCTGCGTAAGTCGCTTCCGATCTGATGTCTGCGACAATTGCAATATCGTCCGCGAAAGCGAGACATTAAAATTTAGTTCGGTTTTCTTTTTTAATACCAATTTTCTATTATATTATATTCTAATCTGTTCTATAAAGCTGCTAAATTAAAATCATTTACATTTGAATTATTTTTCATTTGGTGTAGTGTGTGGCATTCGGGAATTAGTAT
Organism: Meconema thalassinum; assembly: GCA_946902985.2. Classification (NCBI taxonomy): domain Eukaryota; kingdom Metazoa; phylum Arthropoda; class Insecta; order Orthoptera; family Tettigoniidae; genus Meconema; species Meconema thalassinum. Next base: position 75,302,868 of record OX336401.1, read on the forward strand.
TATGAAATTAAATTGTGATACTGGACACAAGGACAATTCTCTTACTAGAGGCTCAACATATTCCTATATTCCTTGGTTGATCAGACTCAAACCGACATATATGGGATGATTATATACGAATTGGTGTGATATTTTCGTTGATGTGGTTCATGTACTGTGTTGTTCCACAAGTGGTACTGAATACAACTACGATCAGACCAATAATAAGTAAACCAATTCCAAAATATCACCGGGTTACACCTTAGCAAGGGTTATTTGAGCATGCTATAAAATAAACTTCCAATGGTAACGTTTGAAACCAAGTTTCAAAACTTCTTTGAGAGGAAATCCCAAGTTCATAGCATTTTTAAAGCTTACGGTATGTGAAAAATGTATTTCGTTGTTTCTTTGGATTGTTTGGGATTCTCTAGCGAGAGATGGTTGGTTCCTCAGTTTAGGGGCTGCTACAACGCGGTCATGTAGTCCCGTGTACTTTGGGTCTGTGTAGAATCTATCTGATCATCATCATCATGTTTTTCAAGTCAAGCGACAGGTCTGCCCCTATAATGAGTCTTTTCCACGTTGTTCGGTCTTGTGCTGTCCTTTTAACCACTTCATAACTTCGTAGGTCAGAGCTATTTAGGAAGGATCTCATGAAAGTGTTCTGTGGCCTCCCGCGAGGGCGTTTTCATGTATTTTGCCTTCTAGAATGTCGATCATCAGGCCACCATGTCGTAACCTGTGGCCAAGCCAGGTGGATCTCCTTCTATTGATCTGGGGGATCATTTGCCGTTTTTCCTTTATTCGATCCAGCACTTCTAGTCGTTTAATACCACCTCTATTCATTGTCCAGGTCTCACTGCAGTACATTGCAACTGGCCATATGTAGGTCTTAACCAGTTGTTTTCTAAGGCTGCGGGACATCCAGCGTTGACAAATTAGAGAATGCTTTTCAAGGAATGCCTGCTTAGCCATGGCTATACGGCTCCTGATTTCAACTTCACATCGTAGGTCTTCTTTGAAGATCTGACCAAGGTACTTAAATCGACTGACCTGTTGTATTGGTTCTTTATTTTTGGTTACATTTAGTTGGTGTTAATGCTTACTTATCACCAGAATCTGTCTGATAACCGGTGTTAATTGTGATGGCTGTATTAGTGTGTGTTATCTGTTTTCAATTCAAGTAAGGACTGCAGGCATTGATTTTTTTCAAGTAGTTCCTACTTTTGCCGCCAAACACCACCGTCAAAGACTAGTAGTTGAGAACTTTGTTACCAGATGCCACCGCAGTCGGCTCCTGGCGACGTACGTCGGAACCTAAGAGCGTTCGTCAAATGTTTAACCTATAGTTTAACTTCACACAGGTGTAATTAGTGGAAGGTTCTTTAACATGCCATACATCTATGACATGGGAACGCCGGCTTTACCTCCCCTCCGAAGGAAGGCATACTGAGGGATTTTTAATGCTCTTAAAAATACGACGACTTCGTCCGGGTTTGAACCCGCGATCTTGGGCATAGAAGCTCAGCATGCTACCAACTACCCCACCGAAACCGCTCTCTAGCGAGAGAATCATCTTCCGAACTAGTAGTTGTTGACGGTGGCGTTTGGCGGCAAAAGTAGGAACTACTTACTTGAATTAAAAACAGACAACACACACTAATACAGACATCACAATTAACACCGGTTATCAGACAGATTCTACACACTGCCAAAGTGCACGGAGCTACATGACCGCGTTGTCGCAGCCCCTTAACTAAGGAAGCAACCAACCATCTGATATAAGTACACAATCAGAAAATTAGGAAATTAGGTAAAGAGAACATGAAATGGCCATGTAAATAATAATAATAATAATGTTGGGAGGGTTGGCTCTAATCCGTAAAATAGCAAACCCACTGGCGTTTGTTCGGCATCCGACGGCCAGTGGTCAGCGTCTGTTCTTCTAGTTGAGACGGCTGTACTTAAATCTTCTCGAACTCAAAAATCGAGTCGTATACTTGTGGTCTCAATTGAGACCATCACAAACACTCAAAACTCAACTTGAGCGCATGATGGAAGAGACGATCATAGAATCACTACCCCAGGCACCAGTCGATGGACTGGACCCACCTGATCATCGGATTCTGGGGGATCAGGGACACCATGCGGAGAAGAATCGGAGCTTCTCAAGAACGCTTCATGCTCTCAAGACCAGACGTAAACATTTTGTTGGCACGCTTAACGCCAACACCCTCACTAAGATGGGTAAGCTAAAGTAACTTCTCAACACCTTGGAAAAAAAAAATGATTTAACAAGATGTTCAGTAAAGAACATATAGCCTACTTTCTCCTAAATGTATGGGTATTGTTATAACTCTTTGTCCTTTTCAAGGAGTATGATTGAATGTTGGTTGTAGGAGCTTGTTGAAATACAACGTGCTATAGGGATATTAAACATGAATATGAGGTGCCCTTTGCTAGTGCTACCTCTGTACCAAATTTCGTTCAATTCGGTTTCACCGTGTTTGAATTGATAGGGGGAATCGATTTGCACACATACTTGGCCACCATCTGCAAACTATTGGGCTGATGTTCTTGCAGTTTGGTCAGAATATGTTTCCCACATAAAGATATGGTGTTGCAAAATTAGGTAGAGACTAGATTATTAGGTTGGTCGTAATTACATTTTAGCTTTTAACATTTGGGTGGCCGCGATTACGTTTCCATCAAGATAGCGGTGATATAAAACATGACACTGAGGTGCCCTTTGCTAGTGCTACGTCTATACCAAATTTCGTTCCATTTGGTTTCAGCGTGTTTGAATTAATAGGGGGAATCGATTCTGACACAAAGATGGCCGCCATCCGCAAACTATTAGGCGAATGACCTATTAGATTGGTCAAAGGATGCTCCCTCCATAAAGGTATGTAGTTGCAAAATTTGGTAGAGATCGGATGATTAGGTTAATCGTAATTTGATTTAAGCTTTGAACATTCGTGTGGCCGCCATTACGTTTCAGTCAAAATGGCGGCGATATAAAACATGACACTGAGGTGCCCTTTGCTAGTACTACCTCTGTACCAAATTTCGTTCCATTCGGTTCCACCGTGTTCGAATTAATAGGGGGAATCAATTTTGACATAAAGATGGCCTCCATCTGCAAACTATTAGGTGAATGACCTATTAGATTGGTCAAAGGATGCTCCCTCCATAAAGGTATGTAGTTGCAAAATTTGGTAGAGATCGGATGATTAGGTTAATCGTAATTTGATTTAAGCTTTGAACATTCGTGTGGCCGCCATTACGTTTCAGTCAAGATGGCGGCGATATAAAACATGACACTGAGGTGCCCTTTGCTAGTGCTACCTCTGTACCAAATTTCGTTCCATTCGGTTCCACCGTGTTCGAATTAATAGGGGGAATCAATTTTGACATAAAGATGGCCGCCATCCGCAAACTATCAGGTGAATGACCTTGGTCAAAGGATGCTCCCTCCATAAAGGTATGTAGTTGCAAAATTTGGTAGGGATCGGATGATTAGGTTAATCGTAATTTGATTTAAGCTTTGAACATTTGTGTGGCCGCCATTACGTTTCCGTCAAGATGGCGGCGATATAAAACATGACACTGAGGTGCCTTTTGTTAGTACTACCTCTGCACCAAATTTCGTTCCATTCGGTTCCACCGTGTTCGAATTAATAGAGGGAATCAATTTTGACATAAAGATGGCCGCCATCCGCAAACTATCAGGTGAATGACCTATTAGATTGGTCAAAGGATGCTCCCTCCATAAAGGTATATAGTTGCAAAATTTGGTAGCGATCGGATGATTAGGTTAATCGTAATTTGATTTAAGCTTTGAACATTTGTGTGGCCGCCATTACGTTTCCGTCAAGATGGCGGCGATATAAAACATGACACTGAGGTGCCTTTTGTTAGTACTACCTCTGTACCAAATTTCGTTCCATTCGGTTGCACCGTGTTCGAATTAATAGGGGGAATCGATTTTCACACAAAGATGGCCGCTATCCGCAAACTATTACGCTGATGACCTATTGGTTTGGTCAAAGGATGCTCCCCCCATAAAGGTATGTTGTTGCAAAATTTGGTAGAGATCGGATGATTACGTTAATCGTAATTTGATTTAATCTTTGAACATTTGTGTGGCCGCCATTACGTTTCCGTCAAGATGGCGGCGATATAAAACATGACACTGAGGTGCCTTTTGTTAGTGCTACCTCTGTACCAAATTTCGTTCCATTCGGTTGCACCGTGTTCGAATTAATAGGGGGAATCGATTTTCACACAAAGATGGCCGCCATCCGCAAACTATTACGCTGATGACCTATTGGTTTGGTCAAAGGATGCTCCCCCCATAAAGGTATGTCGTTGCAAAATTTGGTAGAGATCGGATGATTAGGTTAGTCGTAATTTGATTTAAGCTTTGAACATTTGTGTGGCCGCCATTACGTTTCCGTCAAGATGGCGGCGATATAAAACATGACACTGAGGTGTCCTTTGCTAGTGCTACCTTTGTACCAAATTTCGTTCAATTCGCATTCTCCGTGTTCAAATTGATAGGGGGGGGGGACAGACATTCAGAGTACACACACTCACACACACACACACAGCCACACAGACACACACACACACACAGACTCACATACACACATACACACACACAGACAGACACACTTTTTTCGCCCTGTGTTGATATCATAAGTCTACTTTCATTTTTTGCAAAAATCGAAATTAGGCTAAAAATGACTGCGCTCCAGGAGACACGCTTCACGGACGAAGAACACTTCAACACAGAGAATTTCCGAATCTACAAGGGAAAACCTGCCATCAAAATTAATGACAACTTACCTCTCCTGGGAACAGGAAACGCCGTACACATTTCTGTGCTCGACTCGAGCATCGACTTTACTTCTCCAAACGAAAGTCTCTCTTTACTATCATTAAAATCAGCTAATAAAGCTTACACGTTGATCAACGTGCACGCCCCCACAAATCAACACAACAAAACCGACCCTGGAACCATGGACAATTTCTGGGAAACTTTGGAAGAAACAACCAATAACATACCGAGACGCCATGTGAAAATTTTATAAGTTGATTTTAACGCACAGTAGGGAAAGAAAGGAAATTCAAGGATACCACAGGCCCCCATACTAAACACAAACGTACCAACAACAAAAAAATGGGTAAAGATTAATTGACTTCTGTAGTAACTTTGGAATTAAAATCATGAGCACCCAATTTCAAAAACCTGCACTTAAATTGACCGCAAGAGATCACCCAGTTTTAAACAGGGTGAGTACCAAATTGACCATGCCGCAATCTCCAAGAAAAACATAAAGTAAATTTTGAACGTCAGGGCTCGTAAAGGCGTCTTTGAATCAGACCATTATCTTCTCCAAATAAAGACGAAATTCCAACCAAATAGAAGACAAAAATGTCAGACCAGATCCGGAATATCTGAAACTCCACAAGGAAGAAATCATTTTGCAAATCAATCAGGAGGAATCAACAGACTGGAGGATACTAACGGGGATAATTCAGGAAGCCATGAAGCTAGGACAACCACCTCGCTCCAGAAAATATCGCTGGTGGAACACAATTTGCGATCAAGCAGTTGACAATCGCATAAAGGCTTGGAAAAAATTCACAATAGCCAAACAAAGGAAAACTGGGAGAACTTTCTTACCACTCAAAAACAGGCCTCGACAATAATTAGGAAAGAAAAACGAAGGTATGACAACAACAGATTCCACGAAATCCAGCAGGATTTCACCAAAAATAATAGCCTACTAGAAATTTCTACAAGACATTTAGAGAAAATCTACGAGGATACCAAGCACCCAGTCTGTGCTTCAAGAGACACGACGGCTCATTGGAAACTAACTCCAAAATAATTGCAAACTATTAGCCCAATATTTCAACTCTCTTCTTAACTGTGAACCACCTCTAGTAAAACTTGACTTCTCCGGTATTCATACACTTGGACTCGCAAGCCCCCGACATTGAAGAAATTACGGAGATATCCGACAACTCAAAAACAACAAAGCACCAGGGGAAGATGGGATCATTGCTGAACTCTGGAAACTGAATGATCCCACACTGATGCGGAAACTACATTCCATAATTTCAGATATTTGGACAACGGAGCAATTACCAGATGACTGGAAATGCGCTTTGATTCACCCGTTGCACAAAAAGGGCGACAAGACGGACACCATCAATTATAGAGGAATTTCCCTGCTCCCGGTTGCTTAGAAAATCCTTTCCACAGCACATCTGAACAGGTTAGAGACCCAAATGGATCCACTTATTGGTGACTACCAGGCTGGATTCAGAAAAGGGCAATCGTGTGCTGAACTGATCTGGTGCTTAAAGACGATCTTACAAATGAGGAAATGTAGAAATACCGTGATTGCATTCATCGACTTCAGAAAAGCATACGACTCTGTTGACCACGACACCCTCTTTAAAATCATGGAAGAATTTGGGATCGATCGTAAGACACGCAAAATCATAGAACAGACACTTACAGGAACAATATCCAAAGTGAAATTTATGGGCGAAATATCAGAGCCCTTCGAAATCAAGACTGGAGTCCGACAGGGAGATGGACTATCCCCAATCCTCTTCAATATGGTTCTGGAGAGGATAATTAGGGAATGGGAACTTCTTGTAAAGGGCATTCAAATCGGTATTTAAAAAGAGAACAGAACTAAAGTCAATTGTCTCGCTTTCGCGGACGATATTGCAATTGTCGCAGACAACAGATCGGAAGCGACTTACGCAGTGGAAAAGCTCCATGAGATTGCACAAAAGACCGGTTTACAAATCTCTTACGGCAAGACCAAATATATGGAGAGAAGGCCAGAAAATAAATCCCCTTTAAACACCAAATACGGTAAAATCGCACAAGTCTGCAGTTTTAAATACCTTGGCGAAATTATACAGCCCTCAGGGCAGCGTGGCACTCTATGGAAGTGAAACTTGGACTATTGGTGCAGCAGAAAAGAGGAGCATTGAAGCGTTTGAAATGTGGTGTTACAGGAGAATGAAGAAGATCAGATGGGTGGATAGGGTTACAAACGAAGAGGTATTAAGACTAGTGGGAGAGGAGAGATGTTTCTTGCTACTGCTAATGACGAGAAGAGATAGGTTGGTAGGACACATACTAAGACACCCAGGAATAGCAAGCTTAGTTATGGAAGGAAGGGTCGAGGACAAGAACTGTAGGGGTAGACCAAGGTTAGAATATGTTAAACAGATTGCATCGGACGTGGGGTGTGGTAGCTATGTAGAGATGACAGGATTAGCTCAGGACAGGGAGGCATGGAGCGCTGCATCAAACCAGTCAAAAGACTGAAGACTCAAACAACAACATGACTTAATCGAATCGCCAATGACGACAGAATCACTAAGCTCCAGAAGGCCTACAGGCTAACGTGGGCCCATTACAACAAGAAATGCATTTCGATGAACGCCAAATTACGACATTATAAAACAGTTATTCTTCCAGAAGCAACATATGCGGCTGAAACAATTGTAATCGATGTTAATAACTTTATTAATGCAGCCAATGGTCATGTATTTTTCTTTTCAGGACGGGCCAGGGAAGGGATATTGGAAGGAAATCGGCCGTGGACCTATTGAAAGGAACCGTCCCGGCATTTGCCTGGTAGTGAAAATGGGAAACAACGAAAACCATTTTCCGGACGGCCGAGGTGGGAATCGAACCCACGCTCTCCCGTTGCCAGCGAGACACGAGGTAGCGCGTTAGCGCTCTCGGCCATTGCGGCCGGTAATCGATGTTCATTCCAAGATTAGGGAACTGGAAAAGCAGAAACGAAGAATTCTCCGGAAGATATACGGGGCAATCAAGAGAAACGGCATTTGGATGAAGAGACCTTGTACAGAACTCTATCAAAACACCATTACGATAACAGACGAAATTAGAAAACGCAGAGCCAAATTTTACACTCACATCCACAGGATGGCCACTGCCAGATTGCCCAAGAAACTACTCGGTATCATAACACAGAGCAAAAGTGGTACCGAATGGCTTAAAGAGGTACAGAGAGACTTACAAGTAATCAATATAGAACATTTCGAAGACCGAACTGAGTGCCAGACGACAATCACGAAAGTTAAGTTCGAACCAAGATCATTACGACAACCTGGAAAAAAGTGGACGGATGAGAGGAAGAGGGAGCATTCCGCGCGAATGCAGAGATTTTGGGAGGAGCGGAGGAGAAACACCTCCAAATGACGTCATGTTATCAAGTATAATCGTAGCCTCCGTGGCTTAGGCGGCAGCACGCCGGCCTCTCACCGCTGGGTCTGTGGTTCAAATCCCGGTCACTTCATGTGAGATCTGTGCTTGACAAAATGGAGGCAGACAGGTTTTTCTCCGGGTACTCCGGTTTTCCCTGTCAACATTTCATTCCAGCAACACTCTCCACTATCATTCCATTTCATCTGTCATTCATTTAATCATTGCCCCAGAGGAGTGCGTCAGGCCTCGGCAGCCGGCACAGTTCATATCCTCGCCGCTAGATGGGGGCTTCATTCATTCCATTCCTGACCCGGTCGGAGACTGGAAGCAGGCTGTGGATTTTCATCAAGTTTAATCACACTCCTGTAGGGGAATTTTCGCTTAAATAAATAAATAAATAATGTCTAGTGATTTGAGAAATGTCTTTGCTGAGGCTAGTACAGTCGATATACCTTTTCTGGAAGTGTACATCATGCGGGCACAGGACCTAAGGCGGGCCATACACGCTGAGATCTGTATCGAGAGACTGTCTCATGAGGCGGACACGAGATACAGGTCTCTTGTCTCCGTGGCGCTACACAAGCCGAGATTCGTTGTTAGTTTTAGTGGAAATAACATGGCGTCCGATCCTCCAGTACACGAAATTTTTGCTATGGAGATAGTTCTTGGTGTTTGTTTAATGAAAAATCGAAGGAAAAAACGAAGAATGTGGTCTAAAACATTGTTAACAAAGAGAGCAAACTACTCTCACGTTTCACTTTTAACGGAGTTAGCGGATACTGCTCCAGAAGATTTCTTTAATTATTTGAGGATGGATGTTCAAACCACAAACTCTCTATCAGCCTCAGGGTAGCGCGTCTGACAGAACGTAACCAAAATATCGTACGCATTGTTTCTGGCACGTCTATCGCTGTAACTATCATTTTTGAGTCAAATAGACATGTGTACTTTTGGTAGGATTTTATAAATTCTTCCCAAAACGCACGCTCAGGTATTTCTCCGCTCATGATAACTCTGTGCACGGCCGACTGAATGCGAGCTGCGCTCTCCACAACCGGCCTAGACAATGAGACCTTTCACATTAAATCTTGATAGTTACTCAACTGCTAACACAGCGCTGTTGACCAAGCATTGCACGACAAAGACTTATCTCTACTTAGTGTAAAACAAGTCCCCGATTCTTGGATGTCATGGGTAATCTCGAGAACCACTGGATGGATTTCTACAGAAATCTTCCTCGAGATTGCCATTACAGAATGGTGAAAGCCACATCAAAATCCATCCAGTGGTTCTCGAGATTACACATTTAATAAACGTACGGTGCAGCTGTTTATTAATCGCGCCTATAATGGGATGGGAGTGCGCTCTATCGGCGACGAGTAGAAATTTACCAATTACACGTTATGCATTGGCTCTAACTGAATTTGTCAAGGCCGGTATAAAGCGCAGCTCGCATCCAGTAGGCCGTGCTCTGTGATACACGCGATACTTCCCTACACACGTGTAAACTTGTTGATACTTGTATCGTGTTGCTTGTATCTATCTCAAGGTCTCTTGTCCAGAGTGAGATACGTGATACCTGCTCCGTTGCGTCATGATACCATGTGGGACCAGCTGTGATAACGCTACATACGACACAGCTGGTATCAGATACGCGTTTCATGAGACAGTCTCTCGATACAGATCTCAGCGTGTATGGCCCGCTTAAAGTGTTGGACCTTGGCAGAATTTACTGTAGCTAAACAATGCACCAAACTGATGTCGTGATGGCTTCATTGTTCTAATTCTCCTTGGATACGATCTTCCGGGAGGAGACCAGTGAAGGTGAATATGGATGTGTAACTGACATGGAATCTCTAATTCTCCTGAATATCACTGAGAACAATGAAGACAAAATTAAAATACCCTCCACTCAAGGAAGAAGACGAAGGAGAAGTAGAACAACAACAAGATAAAGAAGAGGAAGAAGAAGAAGAAGAATGCAAGAAGAAGTCCAAAATTGAAAACTTAAACCAAGAACTAGGACTTCAAATACATTCACAACTTCGCGCATGTCTTCTCGGTCACCTTCACAAACGTATCCACGACCAAGTTCTTGCTCATTTTCAAAAACGTGTTCATGACCACGTTATTGCTTGCCTTCGCAAACGTATCCACGACCACCTTGTCACCACCTTAAAAGCGCGCCTTGACGAACGTTCTTGCATCCAACAGCACGCACTTCCACGCGCACCGATTCTGCCAGGATAAGATTCGGGCAGAATACGATCAACCAGTCAAAATGGACGAAGAGCTCGAGAAGTAGAAAAACAAGATAAGATGAAAAAAAGCAAGAAAGAGTCCAAAATTGACATCTTCCTCGGCTTCAGTTAGAAGCGCACAGATATGTTAAAAACGTCTGACTTTCGAAGTGCTCAAGGCCATCAAGCAGAATTTTGAAAAGGCTGGACAGTTATATTGTGAATGTAGAAATGTACTCAAATTTGAAAATGTGTGAAAAATTATGTCATCGTACATACCGGGTTAATTATAAAAGTTGAATTACGTGGTCCATCGTGTGAAGTTTTTCTGGTTAAGAATGAATGAACGATAACTCCTTCATAATGTTCAGCCTATTTTCCTTTTTTTTAAATAGCCTTAAGATCACCTTTTTTCCGTGTGTGTGTGTGTGTGGGGTGTGTGTGTGTCCCCTAATAACTTCAAAACGGCAGGATCAATTTCATTGAAACTCTATAAGGTCATAGCACCATTTCGGCTGACCCCGACCGTGCCCATCAAATTATATCATGTCTCACCAATCCAACATGGCGACTTTGCGACGTATTTCAAAAGCATTCAATATCTCTGAAACTATTACTGATATCACCCTGAAATTTTGTACGGTGATAAAGGGAACTACTAGAAGTTCACCTATGAGACTTTTAAAAACCTGGTAACTACAAAACTAACATGGCGGACAAGCGAAGTTGAGACTTTTAAATAGACATCCCGCGATTTAACCATCCAAACGTAATGAAACTTGGCTCAGAAATTGTTTATACTCATTATAATGCACTGACATCTAATTTAGTCCAATTGTTTACATAACCTCAAGATGGCGGCTGTGCGAAATATTTCACTGGCATTCTAAATCTCCGAAACTATTACAGATATCACCCTGAAATTTTGTACGGTGATAGAGAGTACTACTAGAAGTTCGGCTATGAGCCTTCCAAAAACCTGTAAAATACAAAACGAATATGGCGTCCGAGCGAAGGTGAAACACTTTATTAGACTCTTCTCTCGATTTAACCATCTGAGCGCAGTAAAATTTGGTACACTAAATGTTTATACACATTGTAATGCACTGGCATCTAATTCAGTTCGATTATTCACATAACCTCAAGAAGGCGGCTGTGCGCAATTTTAAAATTAAGACTTTATTTCTTGTGTATCATTCATGCGATCGAAGTGAACGTTTGAATAATGAAGCTACGCAATAATTTTCCATTAATGGTGCATAACTCTATTGCTTATACATATTGTTACGTGCCACCCCCCTAGTGGCACTTTTGTTAACTGGATTACGGTGGGTAGAATGCACAACACCAATTACTGCTTAAAGAAATAATTAACTTTATTGTGGCCAGAAAGATATACTACTCAACAGCAAATACAAGCAATTATTACCTTACTCCAGTTTCCTCACGTCGAGAATACTTCCCCTTTCACTTGTCAACAGACCACAGTTAATCCTCTCGCTAATGAGTCCGGTCCCGTACGCTGGCTAGAAATAGCTGCACTATGTCTTGTCACTCACTGCTTTGCAACTCACCACAATGACCTCTCTCGCACTAAGTAAGCACACTCGCTCAAAACACAGTTCCTCTGTAGGCTTTCTCACTTCCTCGCTGTCAAGAGAATCAGCTTCACTAGGGGTTTCGCAAGTCACCACACTTCTGTCGCTCAGGATGAACGCTCGCACTAGCTCATAAAACACAACAACCACCACTGCTTGACAGGTCGCACTTATATAGCAGGCCGGTGACTCAATACATGCTTCTAGATCCATCCAGGGTTCACGGCTTCTCGAGGTTTCCATCGCTGGCTCAGTCACGAATATTCTGGACCATCCCTTTGTCCTAGTAGCCCTGTTGCATAAGGCGCACGCAATACACGAGGCAGGGCACAGCCCAGCCCTGGGGCAGTTGTGACTCATGCGGCGAGCGATGACACAAACTCACAGCCGTAACAATATAACAATCCAATCATAAATTTAGACGGTTCTTAGTATCTACGAATCTTTTACAGCAATCAAACTGAAATTTTTCATGTTCATAGAGGCTATGAACATACGTTCACCTATAGGGCTTTCAATAACCTGGTGAGCACAAATCCAACATGGCGGCGACGCGAAGTACTGTATAAATATTTAAATGCACGTTTCTCGCGATTTAACCATCCGAGTGCAGTGAAACTATGTACGGTAAATGCTTATACAAATGTTCATCCACTGGCATCTAACTTATTTGATTTTTTTATAACCACAAGATGGCAGCTGTGCGAAATTTTAAAATCTCGTTTTTACTTCTTGTGTCCTAATCATGCGCTTGAAGTTTGAATACAGCACGTACACAATAATCTTCATGTAATAGTACATAAATATAAATCCAACATGGCGACCATCCGAAATATTTAGATGGTTCTCAATATCCACGAATCTATTACAACAATCAAACTGAAATTTTGTATGTTGATGGAGGTAATTAACATGTGTAGGATGTATGAAAATAGGCTGTATAGTTCTTCATGGAACTACTTGTTCTAAAGTACAATAATTAGCCAAAACACCTGTATTAATGGTCTGAAAAGAACTGTAGAGGATGTAGTAATAGATGATTTCTCCCCGGCTGTCTATAACCCACCCACCATCCCAAATATGATCTCGACTTATATAGATGAAATTCCAGCTGTGTCCGCCACTTTGCGCCTGAGTTACCGTCAACTGAAGTATTGCTAAACCCATAATTACGGTGCTATATTTTGCACAAGAGTAGGTATAAAAGGCCGGTCCTGGCACAGGGGCTAATGTGCAAGATGGCTGCCGCGCGCAACTTCCCTATGCTATCCTTATGGAGGGAGAGTCATAGCTGGCACAGGGGCAAATGTGCAAGATGGCCGCCACGCACAACGAGCTTAGGATTACGGATACCCTAAGCCAATAGGATAACATTATTTATCTTATGTATGAGGGTGAAAAAGAAAGGGAGGAGAAGGGAGTTGTTTAACGTCTAGTCACCTAGTGCATGAGATTTTGATGATTGCTTTGATGGGTTAATGTGGAGAAAGCCACCTCGAGCCCTTTTACTATTGAACTTCGTAAGTCAACTACTTTTCCTCTCTCTGACACACATGGTGGGATATACTTAACACACATACTTTAAGCCCACCAGAACATTAAAATGGTAGAAACTGCCGTTAACAACACCGCAAGGGTTGTAGCCCCTCCGTGAGGGGCTTAACATCAACCAATCAAATTTTGTGTATGTCATGAAGCTGATACTTCAGTAAGTTAACTATAAATGCTATATGTAAACTCTTTTCACAGGTATACCGACAAGATTTGCATGATTGAATTACTAATAGACGTCCAAGGTCTACTCTCCCTTCGTAAAGGGCACCGCGGATTATAGTTAAGTTAAATGAAGTAAAAGGTTTTGTGCCTCTCCTCTTTTACCCGAGCTTTAGACCGGCACTAGGGCTTAAGCCTAGAGGCAGAGTTAACACACGCACAGGCTTACGGAGAAATTAATATCGCACCAAAGGCCTTTATTCTCACACAGGCTTACAGAGAAATTAATATCGTGCCATAGGATAGACTTTAAAGTTTAATTATACCTTGTTATGTATAATTGTATATTGTATAAATTACCAAATGATTAAATAAATAATTCACTCACAGGCTTACGAAGAAATCAATATCACGCTAGACGCCTTTTCATTCACACACAGGCTTACAGAGAAATTAATCTCACGCTAGACGCCTTTTCATTCACACACAGACTTACGGAGAAATTAATCTCACGCCAGAGGTCTTTTCAATTATAAGTACAAGGCCTGAGTTTACGTACGGTAGGGTGGCCACTTCCTTTCAACTCCTCATTCCTCCGCAGCATCTGGTAGGTTCCATTGAATACAATGAAGTTGGGAGGCACAGTACCAGACCATACCAATGCTTTTATTGCTTGACAGAGCTGGGTATCGAACCATGAACCTCTGGTGTGAAAACTAACAACGCAATCCACTACACCTTGAGGCGGTCTTACTAAGTAGTTCCTATGTATTTGTTGACTTGATATGTATAACTTAGTTATTTAAGTATGGTAAACGGTTGTGTAATGACCATAAGCATGTGTAGCTATACCATCAGTGTCAATTACTCTTTTATCATCACGAGGACACAAAGCAATTTTGTTTTGTTTTACAGATGATATGTTATGTTGTTTGGATGCGATAATGTTCATCGGTATTCTTTTTACCTCGTTTTTCATGATACAATACTGAGCCCGTCAGAGGAGCTCCCAGGATAGCCAACAACCGCAATGACTTCCCTAACATCTCATCCATCGGACCTAACTTCCGGGAGGATCAGGTGAACTTCCAAATAGGCCAAAGCGGCACGAGAAACTGTAGTCCACGGGTATCGTGGTACATGGTGACGAAGGTCATAGACTGCCTAAGGAAAGGTTCACCTTAAAAACTAGACTGAGAAAAGAAACACACAGACTTATGTAAAACACCGTGAAAATTTATTGTAAACTTTACAAACCCCTAGCCTAGTTCGGAGGGTTTCTATCGGCTAATCCGCAAGCTAATAAATAATCAAAAATAAAGAGCAGGTCCCTACCTGAGAAGTTACAGTAAACCCTCGCGAAAGATCTGTCTCACAATAATAAAGCAACAAGAGCAACACTAGGAAAATGGTACGACGCAAAGCCCTAGGTCAAGTTACAAGATCAAGCTAATATCAGAATTTACATTTAACAGGGTAGCAAAACAAATCTAAGTTAGGATGATACCATCTCCACATTTACATTTAACGTTAATTCATCTAGCTAAGTCCTATCAATTAATAACAAAATTTACGGCGGTGACGTCCGTAATATGAAACAATTACATTCAAAGCTAAGTGACCAGCCATAGAAAAAAAAACATCTAAGTCATTCTTATAACTAGGTGCTAGTAAGCACATAAAAGGGTAACATAGAGGATTAGTACACTTTTACATCATTAAATAAATAAATAAATAAATAAGAGACAACAGTTTATTCAAATGCCTGACTACACCTTGGTTTACTGTTTGTAAACCATAGTCATCTAATGTGTGTAATTACGGTGACGACTGCGTAGTGAAGACTACGTCTAACATCGTATGGCCTGCGCTCCACCAGCTACGAACTCAAGGTTCGAGCAAGTTCCAGTCGCAACAAAAAGTGTCAGCTTGTCCTAAAGTCATTTCCTTCAGGAAATACCTTCATTAGCACGGCTATGTCAGCAGGTTCCAAATGCAAATGAACAAGGTTAAACAGAAAGGATTCGTTAGTTAGCTTTTGTTTATCAAAATTATGCGTTTTATTATTAAGATGTCGGTTTAGGTTATCGTTGGTTTATGGCGAATAATACTGACAAGCCTGGGCACGGAGCGTCTCCCCTGAGATCATCTCTGCCAAAAAGCCTCGACTCAAAAGTCAGAATACAATCAACCAGCAATAACAACTCGGACACACAATAACACAAGTTACTAGCGGCGCACAGCTCGCGTTCAATAACTCTGGGACGGGCCTGGACACAATCAGTTACCCTCCCTAAATATCTGGTCCACGGGAACATCCCGGACATGGTACACAAAAACACCTTCATACATGAAAAACCTCCCTAGCGGGGCTAGCCTACAACGTACTATAGAAACCTGACATAACTGTACTCATCAAAACAACGGTACACGCAACAGCGTTTAACTAACAAATGACAATCTACAGAACATATGATCAGATACAGGAATGGACACTGGGTTCCATAAGCTATAATTGCAATGAAAGGGAAAGTGAATGCTAAAAGCATTCTGTCCTATGTTAATATCAGTCCGTCTCACTTAGAAGCATGCGCTCTCACACGGGCGCTGAGTCACAAACCTGTTCGTGTCACCGCAGGCTACAAGATTCCTGCGCTGAATGACACAACACACTAACTAGGCCGGCAATTTAAGCAAGAAAATAACTGTAAAACTGGCCTCATAATAATACCTTTACCATAGGTTATAAACCTCGAAGACTATGTGCATAAAAAGCACGCTATAAATCTGAATACAATCATATAACTCTGTCTTTCACAACAAAGACGTTTAAAAGGAAGCAATGTCACTCATTGCTGGAGCTCTCTGCTCTCAAAGATAAAATACACTTCATTTCTCACTTGTATCAACATCAAATAAATCACGTGTCGTCACACTTGACACTAACAAAATAATAATAATCGTGGCGCAAATTCCACACTCTGCTGGATCTGCTTAAT
The DNA here is from genome assembly GCA_946902985.2 of Meconema thalassinum. Lineage (NCBI taxonomy): Eukaryota > Metazoa > Arthropoda > Insecta > Orthoptera > Tettigoniidae > Meconema > Meconema thalassinum. Next base: position 75,319,672 of record OX336401.1, read on the forward strand.
GATACGTTGGGAACTGGGTTCGATGCTAGACAACAACGAAATATCCCTTTTACTTATGAGGTCTACACTTGACGTGGATGGCTTCTGAGCTCATCTCTAATGAAATATAATGCAGTTACAAAACTGGTAATTACAGTCGATTACCCAAATGATACGACTACCCTAACGAAGTCAGGGGCGTAACATAGACTGGCTGCAAAAAGTGCAGATAAAGAAACATGACTATGGCATCAGATTGCCATAACTAGAGTCTGCGAAGACTTGAAAATCACCCCAGATAGGGTTAAACAAAGTAGCCTCAAAATGACTACAGTCACGTTTAGCAATAGACAGAAATTGGCGTCCTACGACGTCCATCAAGCTGCACCAGGGTTGACCAAAATATCGAACCCAAGGTGACTCACAATCACTGCAAATAAATGACATCTAATTAGACTAATTACATTCCCTACCTATGAAATGGCTGTCACTAAGTTCGGTTGGTTCACAAACTACACTAATCTAACTATACCACCAGAAACTAGAACAAGGAAGGGTGTACAAAACTCACGATATGAAGGAGCCCACACTTAGCTCTCTGTCTAACGACAAGGGTTGAACAAAAGCACCTCTGGCTTTCAGGATTGGCATCGTCCTCATCAGAACTTCCATCTCGGTTCTCCCAAAGACCAGGGTTCGGTCTGTCCCTGTAGTTGACCTCGTGAATGGACTGGACATGCCTAGGAAAGGCATCCTCGGTTCCTTCCTTCTCGTTCGATGTTCTAGAAGTTCCATAATCAAGCTCGTCCCATCCGAGACATCTCCCTCATACCATAATGGTATTAGCCCATGGTCTCGGCCTCGAACATGGTGTTGAAAAAGTTGACCACGTGGGCGGCGGAATAAGACATGTAGTAGTTCATTATTTTCATTTGAAAATTACAGTATTCGTCGTAGATATCACAGGCTTTAATTATAACTGGTAACACAGCCTCTACACTTTGCAGATGTAAATGATAAATGGCCATGCACTGATCTGCGGTTCCACACGTGTACAGACGCTACATTTTCTATCACGTGGCTTCCGTGAAATGGGCGTCGTTTTATTATGGATAAACCCACCGTAGCAATACTGATATAATGCACTTTTATTATCACACTTCTCTAAAGTAATAATATCGCATTTACCTGTATATTTCGCACCAGGCTCTCGGCCCTCCACAAACACGTGGGTGTAAAAATGTGGTGCTACAGTAATGTCGTAAATTTCACAATACTTGCCAAATATAATTCACTTTACAATTCGTGTTGATCACTGCACATCAACAACAGTGATTCGTAGTATAGTTGTGCTCGATGGCACCCGATAATGATTTCCACGCTGAAAAGCGGACTGCTTGCCACGTCTAATGCGACGGATATAATAACACGCCTACACAGGGCGGATTCTCCAGATGTAGTGCAAGGAACTGCGTTCCTCGTGGAAGCAAGTCGTCAAACTAAGTCGTTGAGCGACTACTTACATTCCTATTTGCGTATCTGCAATGATATTACCATATCTTAAAGTGAAGAAACATTCTCCAAAATGTTTCAATAATACTGAATGACGAAATGGAATATTCTGAGTCTCGTAGAAAGATAAAATTGATTAATAAGACCTCAGATAAATAATTAGCAGACTTCACCAAAGTCAAAAGTGCGATTCTCCGCTACTTCAAAGAGAATTGTATAAGACCTCGGCTTCTCGTAGCTTTCTGGGTGTGTTCAAGGGTACTACATCCCATCATAAATGTGCTGTCATGAAAAATATCACATGAACCTTAGCTCAGCGGGTTCAATACTTAAAATCTTGAAAACTTATACAACTTTTGACAACGCCCGTGCTAATACTTTTTATGTTGTTTTTTTTAATTTCTAGTCCATCAATGTCTAAAGCATACATTTTAGCTCTAAGTCCAACAAATGCTTTAATAATACGTCCACAAGCCTCATATTTAAATTTTCCCAAAGTTTTCTTGTTTGATGATGAGTAACATTGTGATTAGTGGGATAATCAGATGTGTCCAGATGTTCTAACAAGTAATTCCGTGAGGAACTATACAGCCTATTTTCATGTATCCTACTTATGTTTAATGCCTCTATCAACATACAAAAATTCAGTTTTATTGCTGTAATACATTTTTAGCCTACTTTTCACATTTTGCAAATATGAGGAAAAAGTAGACTTATGAAATCGGGCAAATGTGTGTCTGTCTGTCCTTCTGTCTGTCTGTCTGGCTGGCTGGCTGTGTGTGTGCCCCCCCCCCCTATCAACTCCTAAACGGCTGGAGCAATCGAAACAAAATTTGGTAGGAGTAAAGATTTATACCTGAATATCTCACGGCCATATTTGAAAATGATGTCAGTGCTACCAACTGCTGAAAAATTGCAATTGAAATTTGAGCTCCATGTTGGGTATCTTTGAAGGTATGAATGGGAGCTATTTCAAAATTGGCACACGTATAGTTAATAATATTGCAGTTTAATGTCCAGGAGGCCATACATGGCAGTGTTGCCAAAATGATTATAAGCTTGCTGATAGGTCAAATTTTTAAATGCATATAACTTCTACACTATCAATTGGAATTCAACCAAATTTCGTATGTACTATGTATACATACACAGATATGAATGAGCATATTCTTAAGAGCCACCAGGGCTGCCAACTGTTAGTAAATGCACTCCCTATTGGTTTTATCAAAATACCAATATATCAGAAAGTATGCAAGCAGACAGCTTTAAACTATGCACACGCATAGTACCTGACATTTTATATTAATTTGGAGTAACTTATATACGTCAGTGCTACCAACATGATTCTAAGCCTGCTGAGAGGTCCAACTTTAAATACACGTTACTTCTATACTATCATTTGGATTTCAACAATATTTCGTGTGTGTTATGTGTATCATAACAGATATGACTATGCGTATATTTAGGAGCAACCAGGGATGCCAACTGCTAATAAATACTGTCTCTATTTTTGTTTCCCTAATATCAATATATCAGAAAGTATGCAAGCCAATAGCTCTAAACTTTGCGCACGTATAGTACCTGGCATTCTAGATTAATTTGGAGTAACTAATATAGGCCTACGCCAGTGCTTCCAACATGATTCTAAGCCTGCTGATAGGTCCAATTTTAAAATGCATGTAACTTCTCTGCTAACTAATGGATTTCATTCTAAATTGACACATCAATAGATCATATTATTTCAGATTATTTCTGACCAATACATGTATGTCATTGATGCCAACATGATTTTACGCGCGCTGTTAGATGCAATGTTTAACTGCATGGAACGTCCATGCTATCCATTTGACTTCAACCAAATTATGTATTCTGTACCTTAAGAGATGGAACTAAGAATATACTGTCACCATGGCTGCCAACTGTAGTTCTCTATTAGGCTACGTTATGCCAGGTATACAGTATTTCGAACTAATTAGAAATTTCGATATTACCAACTTAATTTCGTCATTATTCTAGAAAGATCCATTTAGATTAATCATTGGCATGAATCTTAAATTTTAAGAAAAGTAGGCTCTTTAGTTCGTCACGGAACTTCTTGTTAGATATTGAGAACCATCTAAATATTTCGGATGGTCGCCATGTTGGATTTTTATATAATGTAGGTCTTAGAGTTATGTACTATTACATGAATATTATTGTGTAGGTGTAGTATTCAAACATCAATCGCATGATTAGGACGCAAGTAATGTACCCATTTAGAAAATGGAAATACAGGTCATCATCCGGCTTTAACTCAGTTCAGGGCGTGTACCATTCATCCCACTGTTTGACCCTGTATTCAGAATGTTAACTATAGGAAGGACAAGCTATAAAAGACTATAACAACAACTACTTTCAAATAAATAACATTAATTAACTTAAAAATGCAAACATAAAATCACAACAAGATCAAAATGGTATAATTTACCCTTCAAGCATAATAACAATATAATGACCATTAATTATCTTGCTTCATTTTTACTGGATTCATTTATGATCTATATTATTTCCTTTACATGTCAATATTGAACATTTGAATCTTCCATCCCCTAAATATGGGTATTTCAATCACTTCCACCGAGTTTTCGCCTGGTCGGACTCGAACTCAGGATATTTACCTTTATCTGGCTATAACTGTAACTTATACTTCTTCTATATTTATCTCTATCTTATTAATCTCTGTTCTCCACATATTCCTAACACAAATTATTCCTCAATAACATATAATATCACTTCCAAAAAATGAGTACCATTCATTTTCAACACATCCTTACAAACAATCTTCACTACATTGTAGCTATTAGGTAGATTTCATTAGAAAGCTAACTATTGCAATGGGTCCCATGTTTCGACTTCCGGAAAATTTCGACATATCTTCGCGTTTCACATCCCCCAGACCCCAAAACCACCGTCAGTTCAAAAGTTTATATATAATTTATGTATGTATATATGTATATATATATATATCTATCAGTTTCTTGTGGACACGATAACTGCCGTAATTTTGCCCCAATCACTTTGAATTTTTTACATAATAAGTATCCCATTAAAGTCTCGGTCGATTTCGTTAATGGGAAAAATCGGTCAAAGGGGGTAAAAATGGGGGGCTTTTTTTTCGAAAAAGTGAAATATCACTATAACTCTCTTAATACATGAAATATCGAATCCATTCAAAGTTCATAATATGTGTCGGATTAGTGCCAAAAATTTATGTCAAATAAGTTTTTTGATAGCACCAACCATTGACCAAAGGGGTGGAAAAAAGTGGGTTTTTCGGGAAACATTAATCATATCTCTCTTAATAGGCACAATATCAAAACCGTACAAAATGGAAAATATTCCCCTAATAATTACCTAAAACTTTTGTCTGAAAGAAATTTTGATATGACCCACCATTACGCCAAGGGATGAGAAAAACGATTTCGGAATTAAAGAAAATGCCAAGTGCCATCAGAGGTTACCATGACAACGCTTCTAAATTGATCAGGGATGAGCTATCAGAGGTTGCCAAGACAACGGGAGATCACATTCATTAGCCTACTTTCGATTTTTGCAAAAAATGAAAGTAGACTTATGAGATCAACACAGGGCGAAAAAAGTGTGTCTGTCTGTGTGTGTGTATGTGTGTGTGTGAGTCTGTGTGTGTGTGTGTGTCTGTGTGTCTGTGTGTGTGTGAGTGTGTGTACTCTGAATGTCTGTCCCCCCCTATCAATTCGAATACGGTGAATGCGAATTGAACGAAATTTGGTACAAAGGTAGCACTAGCAAAGGACACCTCAGTGTCATGTTTTATATCGCCGCCATCTTGACGGAAACGTAATGGCGGCCACACAAATGTTCAAAGCTTAAATCAAATTACGACTAACCTAATCATCCGATCTCTACCAAATTTTGCAACAACATACCTTTATGGGGGGAGCATCCTTTGACCAAACTAATAAGTCATCAGCGTAATAGTTTGCGGATGGCGGCCATCTTTGTGTGAAAATCGATTCCCCCTATTAATTCGAACACGGTGCAACCGAATGGAACGAAATTTGGTACAGAGGTAGTACTAACAAAAGGCACCTCAGTGTCATGTTTTATATCGCCGCCATCTTGACGGAAACGTAATGGCGGCCACACAAATGTTCAAAGCCTAAATCAAATAACGATTAACCTAATCATCCGATCTCTACCAAATTTTGCAACAACATACCTTTATAGAGGAAGCATCCTTTGACCAAATAACTAGGTCATTAGCCTAATAGTTTGCGGATGGCGGCCATCTTTGTGTGAAAATCAGTTCCCCCTATTAATTCAAACACGGTGAAACCAAATGGAACGAAATTTGGTACAGAGGTAGCACTAGCAAAGGGCACCTCAGTGTCATGTTTTATATCGCCGCCATCTTGACAGAAACGTAATGGCGGCCACACAAATGTTCAAAGCTTAAATCAAATTACGATTAACCTAATCATCCGATCTCTACCAAATTTTGCAACTACATACCTTTATGGAGGGAGCATCCTTTGATCAATCTAATAGGTTATTAGCCTAATAGTTTGCGGGTGGCGGCCATCTTTATGTCAAAATTGATTCCCCCTATTAATTCGAACACGGTGGAACCGAATGGAACGAAATTTGGTACAGAAGTAGCACTAGCGTCGGTGATAAACGCAGTAAGTTGAAATATTGCTGTTATTTTGATAAACAAGTATTAAAGTGTGTGAGAGGTTAGAGTTGAAAACTACAAAATGACGGGCAAAGACAAACAAAAGAAGGCAGTTGACCGCAGTGGGGAGCGCGGAGTTCGTGAACAAACGAAGGGTGGACAGCGCAAGCAAGTGAAAGCAGACGACCCTAGCGCCCTAGAGAGGAACGGAGCAGGTAGCAGCTCGGGAGAACAATTGAAGACCGTGGATCGCAGTCAGGGTGGCGGTTGTCGCAATGCTAGCGAAGCTGACGGCTCAAAAAGGAACTGGAAGGACAGTGGCACTACTTTTTCATCAGCGGACCACAACCAAGCTACGCAGGATGTGCGCCGAGACTCAGCTGACATTTTAAGCCTGCTGAGTAATACGAACCTAATCGAGGAGCTCGTGGATCGAGTTGCTAATAAGGTGATTGATAAACTAAAAGAAACAATAGATTTTAACACCCAGGTCATCAATGAACTCAGACAGGAACTTGCCAGGCGAGACGACACTATAAATCAACTTGAGCTGCAACTGAATGACCGCACTGACGAACTTGAGCAGTACCAGCGTCGAAATAACTTGAGAATTTTTGGTATTCCTGAAACTCCAGGTGAGGACACCAACAGGTGTGTAATGGATGTTGCTGCCAAGTTGAATGTAACACTCGATCCCCAAAGAATAGACCGATCTCATCGTGTAGGACTCCGGGATGCTGGAAAGAAGCGGCCAATAATAGTGCGGTTCGTGTCCTATGCAGATCGAGCAGCACTCTTCAGGTCGAAGAAATACTTAAGGAATACCGGCATAACTGTAAGAGAAGATCTGACGAAAACCCGGACTGATATTGTAAAACAAGCAGTAAGCCACTTTGGGTTACACGGTGTCTGGACTGCAGATGGCGTTGTTCTGATCCGCATTGATGACACGAGGCATCGTGTGAAAACACTCCGAGAATTGGACTTTTTGAAGAAAAAGTTTCCCGCTCCTCGTACGTAAAGGACCCTCATACGTGCCAGTGTGAGGGGGCTCAACTGATCAAAGTTACAAGTGTAAGCACAGACATGTAATATGGTTACTGGTGGAACTTGAACTACAGTGTATAGCCAAAATACAAGGAGATATTATTGATTAATATTTAGAAAATAGCTTAAGTTTTTTATTTTGTAATTTTTGATATTTCTTGTTTAACAATTTTACGATAACTTTCAATTATCTTTTGCATGGATATTAGTACCAATGAGTATGATACGCATGCTTATCTTTGTGATATAGCTGATAGATTACCCAATGATTTTAAAGTAACTCACCTGAACACGCAGTCACTTAAAATGCTAGAACATTTCGCAGAATTTGAATACACATTTGTTAACTCCGGTATTGATGTAATCGCTGTTAGTGAAACATGGTTCAACAAGTCCATTACTGATTCATCTGTAACCTTGCCAGGATATAATATCTACCGCAATGACAGGCAACGTAGAGAAGGGGGTGGAGTAGCAGTGTATGTTCGACAGCACATTAAGTGCCGGGTTATCTGCAAATCCCCAAATAATGAGAATTTCAGACCTGAGTACCTCTTCGTAGAGATTTGCCTGAAATATACTAAAGTATTATTTATTTGTGTTTATAGAGCACCCAAAGTCGGTTTTATGGAACTACTATTAAATGTCATGCTTTCACACATTTTTAGTTATAAATATGTAATATTAGCCGGTGATTTCAATGCCCATTTTGGGTCGGCTACATTTGAAACGAATAACATAGTAGAAACTCTAAATACTTGCAATCTGTCGTGGCTCCCGTATCAAGATACACATCACACTGCAACCTCCTCTTCTACTCTGGATCTAATAGCATCCAACTGCAATGAGCACGTGATTGAGTTTGGCCAAACAGCTGCTTCTGGCTTCTCAGCACATGATCTCTTATACGCAGTATATACCCTGTCAACTCCAAAATATAAGCCCAGTATTCGAACTTTTCGAGACTTCAGCAGGTTTAATTATGAAAGGTTTAAGGCTGATGCCATCTCAGTTCCATGGCACACTGTTCTCGAGCAGCAAACTATAGATGAGAAGGTCGAAACATTCAACACATTTTTAATTGATTTATATGATCGCCATGCCCCAGTGCGCTCAGCTAACGTGAGGCACGCACCAGCTGCCTGGATCAACACAGAAATAAAAGATCTAATAAGATCTCGAAATAGAGCCAGAAAGAAGTGCAACAGAACACAGAAACCCGAGGACATTGTAGAATACAAAAGCTTACGCAACAGAACCCAGCAAGTTATTCGTAATACAAAGATACGTTACACTCATTCGCTAATTAATTCAGCTAAAAACTCTTCGGCTTTGTGGAGAGCTATAAAAACTCTCGGTGTTGGAAAATCCAGACACAAAAGCAATAACCCAACAATGAGCGCTGATGAGCTTAATAAGCATTATTTAAACGTATCAACCGTTGTAGACAGCAATAGAGTTTTGTCAACTGTTGCTAACTACAGGGAAAAATTTACTGACCGACGGGAAGAATTTCATTTTGGCTATATATATCCAGAGGACATTCATTTAGCCATATTTAGGATAACTTCAAAAGCCATAGGACCAGATCATATATCTATTACGCTATTGAAAAGGAACATGGACCTTCTCATGCCAGTTTTATTGCATATATTTAACTATAGCCTGCAAATGGGTATTTATCCGACACAATGGAAAAAAGCCAACATCAAAGCAATACCAAAATTCACGAACGCTTTAAACTGTAGTGACTTTAGACCAATAAGTATATTGTGTGCAATTGGGAAAGCGTTAGAACGGATTGTTTTTGATCAGTTTTATGAATATATAAATTCCAACAATATCCTAAACCCGAACCAATCTGGATATAAATCAAAACATAGTACTCTGACAGCCCTTATTAAAGTCACAGACGACATTCGTCTTGCAATGGACCGGAAGGAAATAACTATATTATCTCTATTCGATTTCAGCAAAGCTTTTGACAGAGTTCACCATGAGATCCTACTAGTTAAATTAAGAAATCTAGGCCTTTCAAAGTCAGTAACGAACTGGTTTAGGTCTTACCTAACAGGCAGATGTCAGAGAGTAGTCCTAGCAGATGACAATGTTTCTGAATGGTGTGAAGTAACAACAGGTGTGCCGCAGGGTTCGGTCCTTGGTCCACTCCTGTTCTCCGTGTATATAAATGACCTTCCATCTGTCCTTAAATTCTGTCAACATCATATGTACGCAGATGACCTTCAGCTATATCTACACACGGATCTGAAATCCATTCATTTGAAGGTAGCTCTAATTAACAGTGACATTCAAAGCCTATCTCAGTACGCACTCGATCATAATCTAATACTTAACTTCGAAAAAACGCAACCGATCATCATCGGCTATACCAAATTACTCAGTTCCCTACCTGACCCAGTACCACCTTTACAGCTTGCATCCCAAACAGTTCCGTACCAGTCAGCAGTAAGAAATCTGGGAGTTATTTTTGACTCTCGATTATCGTGGCAGGATCACACAAACATGATTCTGAAAAGGGTTGCATCGTCATTATATCAAATTAGGCGAACTTGCTTCTATTTGCCCCAAAATGTACGAAAGATACTGATACAGAGTTTGATATTACCAATATTTGACTATGGATCTATAATTTACCATGATATGGGAGAGGTCCTCAATACAAAATCGCAAAGAATGCAAAATGCTTGCTTGCGGTTTGTACTCAATGTACCAAGAGAGTCTCATATAACTCCATTTTACGTCCAGATTGGATGGCTAAAGTTAAAGGAACGAAGACAGTATGCCATGGCTCTGACTGTGATAAAAATTCTAAAATTCAAAATTCCGTCTTATATTTACTGCACACTAACTCCCATGCAATCAGTGCATAACCGTGCGAATAGACACACTGCACAAATGCTCCAGATACCTCATCACAGAACCGAAAAATGCAAAGGTTCATTCCGTATTTCAGCTAGTATTCTCTGGAATAAATATAAATTGCACCAGTATTCAGGACTTCCTATCAGAGCGATAAAACACTCCCTTCATTGTGATCTATCAGCTATACAATTATCATGTTCAAGGTGAACGGATGTAATAACAAGAACTTCTATTGTCAACTGTATGTATAGGTTAAGTTTTTCTTTTCTTTCTTCATTTATTATTGTCAACTGTATGTATAGGTTAAGTTTTTCTTTTCTTTCTTCATTTATTCTATTGTATATAACCGCCCTCTGAATGAAGAGAGCTGCATAAAGAGGCTTTGTAGCCTCAGTGGCCTGTATAAGAGAAACAATAAATTCAAATTCAAATTCAAAATTCATCTTGACTGAAACGTAATGGCGGCCACACAAATGTTCAAAGCTTATATCAAATTACGATTAACCTAATCATCCGATCTCTACCAAATTTTGCAACTACATACCTTTATGGAGGGAGCATCCTTTGACCAATCTAATATGTCATTCGCCTAATAGTTTGCGGATGGCGGCCATCTTTGTGTCAAAATCGATTCTCCCTATTAATACAAACACGGTGAAACCGAATGGAACGAAATTTGGTACAGAGATAGCACTAGCAAAGGGCATCTCAGTGTCATGATTTATATCGCCGCCATATTGACAGAAACGTAATGGCGGCCACACAAATGTTCAAAGCTTAAATCAAATTACGATTAGCCTAATCATCCGATCTCTAGCAAATTTAGCAACAACATACCTTTATGGAGGGAGCATCCTTTGACCAAACTAATAGGTCATCAGCCTAATATTTTGCGGATGGCGGCCATGTTTGTGTGAAAATCGATTCCCCTTATCAATTTGAACACGGTGAAACCGAATGGAACGAAATTTGGTACAGAGGTAGCACTAGCAAAGGGCACCTCAGTGTCATGTTTTATATCACCGCTATCTTGACGGAAACGTAATCGCGGCCACCCAAATGTTAAAAGCTAAAATGTAATTACGACCAACCTAATAATCTAGTCTCTACCAAATTTTGCAACACCATATCTTTATGTGGGAAACATATTCAGACCAATCTGCAAGAACATCAGCCCAATAGTTTGCAGATGGTGGCCAAGTATGTGTGCAAATCGATTCCCCCTATCAATTCAAACACGGTGAAACCGAATTGAACGAAATTTGGTACAGAGGTAGCACTAGCAAAGGGCACCTCATATTCATGTTTAATATCCCTATAGCACGTGGGGGCGTGGTGGCTCAGCGGTCTAGCTGTATGCCTCTCACCAAGGCGGTCCGGGTTCTATTCCCGGTCAATGCATGTGAGATTTTCGAAGTGAAATGCCATGTCCTGTGGTTCGGATTCCACGTAAAAAGGAGGTCCCGTGGCTCATGATCTCAAGATTAACGGTCACGTTAAACTACAAGCTTCCTTTTTTCCTATAGCACGTTGTATTTCAACAAGCTACTACAACCAACATTCAATCATACTCCTTGAAAAGGACAAAGAGTTATAACAATACCCATGCATTTAGGAGAAAGTAGGCTATATGTTCTTTACTGAACATCTTGTTTTTAGTCTACTTTTCACACTTTGCAAAAATGAGGAAAAAGTAGACTTATGAGATCGATCCGGGAAAATGTGTCTGTCTGTCTGTCTGTCCTTCTGTCTGGCTGGCTGTGTGTGCGTGTGTCCCCCCCCCCCCCCTTATCAACTAGAAACCAAATTTAGTATGAGTAAAGATGAATACCGGAATATCTCAAGCCCATATTTGAAAAAGATGTCAGTGCTACCAACTGCTAAAAAACGCATTAGAAATTTGAGCTCCATGTTGGATATCATGGAAGGCATACATGGGAGCAATTCCAAAATTGGCACACATGTAGATAATACTATTTCAGTTTAATTTCCAGGAGGCCATACATGACAGTGTTGCCAAAATAATTTTAAGCCTTCTGATAGGTCCAATTTTTAAATGCACATAACTTCTACACTATCAATTGGATTTCAACCAAATTATGTATGTAATATAAGCACATAAGCAGGTATGACTGAGCGTATTATTAAGAGACACCAGGGCTGCCAACTGTTAATAATTGTTCTCTCTACTTTTTATCCAAATACCAATATATCAGAAAGTATGCAAGCTGACAGCTTTAAACTATGCACACGTATAGTACCTGACATTTTACATTAATTTGGAGTATCTTATATACGTCAGTTCTACCAACATGATTCTAAGCCTGCTGATAGGACCAATTTTTAAATACATGTAACTTCTATACTGTCAGTTGGATTTCAACCAAATTTCGTATGTGCTATGTGTAATATAACGGATATGACTATAAGTATTCTTATGAGCAATTAGGGCTGCCAACTGTTAATAAATGGTGTCTATATTTTTTACCCTAATATGAATATATCAGAAAGTATGCAAGCCAACAGGTCTATACTTCGCATTCGTATAGCACCTGACATTCTAGATTAATTTGGAGTAATTAATATAAGTCAGTGATGCCAACATGATTCTATGCCTGATGATAGCTCCAATTTTAAAATACATATAACTTCCATACTAAAAAATGGATTTCATCCAAAATTGGCACAAAAATATATAATAATATTTCCGATTATTTCTGACCAGCATACGCATGACATTGTTGCCAACGTGCTTTTACGTGTGCTGATAGATCCAATGTATAACTCCATGTAACATCCTTTGGACTTCAACCACATTTTTTATTCTGTACCTTAAGAGTTGGAATTAAGAATATATTCAGTTACCAGGGCTGCCAACTGTATTGCTGTATTAGGCTACATTATGCCTAGTATACAGTATTTCGAACTAATTAAGACATTCCGATATTACCAACTTAATTTCGTCATTATTCTATACTGTATTATTCTATATTCATATACTGTAGATTAATCATTGGCATGAATCTTAATTTTAAGAAAAGTAGGCTCTTTAGTTCCGCACGGAACTTCTTGTTCCATCTGACTATGTGGGAAGCAGCTAACTGGTAGCATGCTGAACTTCTATGCCCAAGGTCGCTGGTTCAAAACCGGCCAAAGTCGTCGGATTTTCTAATTTTCTAGTCTGCCCGGTGAAATCTACCTCCGCCTTCCGGCGTGCCGAGAGGATTTTTTTTATTATTGACGCCATTGCGTCCCAAAGAACAGGATGTTTATGAAGCCCGCACTTCACAAAGTCCAATTCTAATGCTTTTTCTTCACCCGTATTTATTCCCTTTAAGATCATGGAACCAAATTTGACATTTTCAAAAATGCGTTTATTACTATTATTCTTCTTTATATTTATCACTAGCAGAAGTACCCGCTCTTCGAACGGTCTTCGGTATTAATAACCAGACGTTATCAATATTGAGTTACTGTTGCAATGGTTAGGGGCTTGCCAGAACGAAGTTATTTCTCTGAGAATATCACAGACACTGTCAATTTAAGGGCCTAAAAATGTGGTTTTCGGAGACCCTTTATAGACTCCCGAATTTTGTGTCTCACATTGAGAAGCGCAACATATGCTTTGGTCGTCCTTCTAGGATAATTTTTATATTTTGCCTATTTTATCATGTATTTTGAAAAGTTTTTTCCTATACCAACCCTTCTATGAGAAGTACTGTGAAGAGTTTTATAAATGATTGGTGTATTGACTCTCATGGATACCTAATTTTGCGATGCTCCAAACATTCGAACACGAGTTATAAGCGTACATAAAGATACACAGAAACCCGGCCAAAGCCGTCGGATTTTTTAAGAGCGTTAAAAATCCCTCAGTATGCCTTCCTTCGGAGGGGAAGTAAAGCCGGCGGTCCCATGTCATAGATTTATGGCATGTTTAAGAACCTTCCACTAATTGCACCTGTGTGAAGCTAAATTGGATACGTTAAGAATGTAAACAACGCTGCTAGGTTTCTAGGTTCGTTGCCAAGAGCCGACTGCGGTGGTGTCTAGTAGCTAAGTTATGAACTTGGCCTAGTAGTCGTTGACGGTGGCACTTGGCGGCAAAAGTAGGAACTATTTGAAAAAATCTAAGTTGCAGTACTTAAATTAAAAAACAGATATCACACACTAATACAGTCATCACAATTAACACCGGTTATCAGACAGATTCTACACACACTCAAAATACACGAGGCTACGTGAACGCGTTGTCGCAGCTTCTAAACTGAGGAACCAACCAACGTACAACATATTACCCAGATGTCCGAATATGGATATATCAACCACACAGTATCAAAGAAAATCATCCTTACGATGAACCCGTTTGTCGAAAAAAAAAGGGAATGTGCTCAATCTAAATTCACTTAACGTGTACTTCCCGACGTGAAAACAAAATTAAAAACCTCGTAAACGAAACGCAATACACCTCACATAAAGACTGGCACTCACCGTTGTGTAAAGTCCCCATCCACAGGAAGACGACACCTTTAACAAATTATAAAGGCTTGTGGTGCATGAATATTCAGGTTTTTTAGCCTCCAATGGCCCTAATTCCTAATAGCCGCAAAAATACTATTTCAATTCAGGAATTTGTGAAAATAATGCTACTGTTTGGAGATATAATTCTGTACGACATATCACACGTGTAAATCACGTATAAAATTCTAGGGTACCCCTTGACCCCCTTATGCGCATTGATGAATTTTACAGTCTAAGTTGGTTCCGTGATAACCTTATAGCCATTTGAAAACTTTCACAGAAATGTGATAAGTGGAGTGGCATTGCTTTTTACAGAAATAGGTGGAAAGTTGGATGTCTTCTCTTGAGAACCTGTTGTCATTGTTGCCGGCTTGCATTCCTTCATTAGTTTATTAAATTCAATTAGTGTTCTGGGAATATCTCAGAATCTGATGGTTTTAGAGCCTTAAAATGTAGTTTTCGGGAACCCTCGAGTTTTGTTTCTACCACCGAGGAGCTAAAAATAAGCTTTCTCTCGTCGTTGTTTGCCATAATATAATAATAATATTAATAATGATAATAATATAATAAATACAATAAAGGGATAGCGACATAAAAGTCCTTCCGTACCACACGCGCACGTGAAAATCGCGTGAATAAATTCTAGTGTACCCCTTGACCCCCTTAAGGGCATTATACGTATTGGTGAATTTTACAGCTTAGTTTGGTTCCGTGATAACCTTATAGCCGTTTGCAAACTTCACAGAAATGCAATAAAAGGAATTGCATTACGTCTTACAGAAATAGATGGTCCTATGAGATTCGGTTGCCATGGTAACCGGCTTGAATTCTTTCATAGATTATTAAATGAAATTAGTTTTCTAGGAATATCTCAAAAACTGTTGGTTTTAGGGCCTTAAAATGTGGTTTTCGGGGGCCCTTTGGGGCCCCCGAGTTTTGTTTCTCACATTGAGGGGTTGAAAATAGGTTTTGTATCGTCCTTCTACGCCTATTTCAGCATGTATTTTAAGGGGGTAGGCCTCCTTTTATGAGAGGTACGGAGAAGAGTTCCATCAATGATTAGTGTGGTGCCTCTGATGGATATCAGTATCAAATTTTACGTTGATCCACCCAGCTGTTCTCAAGTTATAAGGACTCAAAGTTGTCCACAGACACACAGACAAACAGACAGACAGACAGACAGACAAAAATATTTTTGCGCGCATCCGTCATAAAACATTCTGAAACGCGCAAATAACGCAAATTTCCGTGAAAATTCAGAAAAAACAGACAAACTTTCATTTTTATATATATAGAGAATATCATTATTATTATTAATGCCCGGGATGATCAATCCTAGCATACTAATAATTATGAGCAGTCAAGATTTCTGCTGTGCTCTGTTTCTTTAAAATAAACCGCAAGGTTCCCCCCTCACGTTATCCTTTTAACAGTGACATCTTTATGGCTTGTTCGGCTCTGCGGCGCGACCCTTCCTTAAGTCTTCCCCTCGGTCTGAGTGGAGCAATGACCTATCTTGTAAACAAATGTGGCCTCCCTTCAGTTGCAACATGACCTGGCCCAATAACCATATGTTTTTAAAACACTTCACAAAGACCACATCTTTTATTGAGAATCCAAGCGTTTCTTTCTATTTTTTTCATTACAGACTGCGCACAGTCTAATTATTCATATGTATTCGTGCTTTCCAAGGGGAGATCATTCTCTGCTATCAGGGTTTTAAATGTACGTATTATCTAGCCCGCAATGGCTACACTTTTATTTCTGCTGTGATAGGAACTCAATACATAAAGTTAACCAGCCCAAGAACGCCATGTCTCGTCTGGCTACTGAGGTCGGCATATCGCACGGGAAGGATTCAATTTCACCCTGCCCCGGATATCCGCCTAATACTATAAACTTCTATCCAGTCTTACGATAGCGTTTTCATTCACGTGCTTCTGGCTACGTGAGCATTACACAATTCAGGAGTGAGCATTTACTCTTTCACTCTGATACAATATAAGACCTACCTTGGTCAACCGACGAATTTCCCCATAGACTATAATGATTCACCCATTTTGCACGTTATTTCACGATTTAAAAAGCCCTAAGCTTACGTTTGGTCTAGCCCATTTTGGCGACAACAATACAATAATTACTTGGATGCTCAAATATTTCTTAATTCGGTTCAGATATCCTGGCTTGGATAATCGAACTTACCTTCACCTTATTTCGTTACTTTATCATTACTTCCATTTCATTATTACTGTGGCCTGTTATTATCATATTTATTTTACTGAGCCCTTTATGCCTGTACTTATTTTTCCTAAGGTCATTCGCATTTATTTCCATTGGTATGTTTTAACCGTCCTAGGTTCATTTATTATTTTATTCCTTACTTTGACTTTCATTTATTGCTTTAACTTTTATTTAGTTATCTTTCACTTTTAAATATTCAATAGTTTATTAACTTAAGTTGCGTTCAAATTTACTGCATTCAATTTGCCTATTAATCGTCACTGATTTCTATTATTCTTTATTAATTTCTTTAAGCAATAATTTGGTTTTATTTTATATTACTTGCTTGTACGCAATTTTCATATCATTTAACACATTACGTGGCCTCATTTTTACGGCCTTTCTTTCCAAGAAGTGAATTTTTAAAGACATGTTTACTGTTATCACTTTACATATAATCAATTCATAATGGTACATTCCAAATTATACGGTCAACAATGGCTCAATATATTTAAATCATTTGGTACTCACCCCGTCTGGAACCCATGTCCCCGATGTGAAGGAGTTCACCCACATTTTGTCGTAATTAATACATATTTTCGACAATACGGTGACACTTAACCCCTTCTTTCATAACACACGTGGTTTCAACTTGACACAACATATTTATACACATGATAAATCCCAATTTGGGAACACTTTACAAATTTTTAATATTACCCTTTTAAAACACTCACCTATCTTCACACGTTTTAACTTTTATAACTAAAATCCTTCACATGTGTTTAGAAAAACCAATTGTGGTTTAGTCTTTTTTAAGAATTATTTTATTACAATGGATTACAATTTATGTAATTGTTTATGACCGTATCTCAGCTACGAGCGGTGGCTTCCGACACGTCTCTGGATCACGATTTCCTCTTTGGTTCCTACGTCCTAATTCTGCGACAACTCCTAGACCTCGAATCTCGATCTCGGCGTCAAAGTTCTGTATATCTTTACCGTTTAAACTCACTGGTTTCATGACTTAACGGTATTGTTCTGATTCTGACAAATTCAGTTCTGGATTTGATAGTTCTCGAACGGTTTTGTTATCGTAACAGAGTTCGACTTGGATATCCTTAATATTCACTCCCTTTACTTATATAGCGCGTATATTTATACTTTAGAGCGCGTATTTCACTTTTCATTTCGCTCCACGGCCCTAAGTCTGCATGGCTTACAATAAAAGACCATTCAGCTCCTACTTTATGACCTAGCACTTAGTAACTTGGTTTAGCTAAAGTGCGACACTTTCCGGACCTACTTTGTGGACTTGCGTATTTCGACGTCAGTATACTCACGACTTTTTACTTATAGGTATCTGCTGCCTTATCTACTGTGCGTGATGTCGAACTGGCGTGATTGTAGACTTAATTCTTCTTTGCACTTACATGGCCCTCTCCGAGATGGTCTCATGTTCGATAACTGTCTTTCTCAATGAAGTCGAGTCCCGTGTAGACTGACTAACTGAACTTCGTATTTTAACTAGCAATATAAGCTTATACTTCGGCGATGCAAATTACATGCACTCCTATGAGTAGCATGACGGCCTGATGTACTTTGAACGGCGCGTAGCGCCTCTACGCCCTTGCCTGATTGAATACTTCGGTGACCCAGCTCCACGTCCTACAGGACTCTGAAGACTGAATAATACTTAAGACTGTTCTTTCGCCCTTATCGGGCCCATTTGGCGTAATGACGGCGATTACTCGTTGAAACAGTGTGACCTCCTCAGAGATTCACCAAACTGACTGCACGTGATATAGCATCACGCCCCACTGGACTGACAAAAACTGCATACTCTCTGGATGGAAGCTCGGCTATATATTGAGAACTTGCAAAAATAAATCAATTTGTTCTCCTTCTTGGAGCTATCTTTTGAAACAGGCGTCGCACGTCTACGAAAAATAACCCTTATGTTCCTCGCGATCCAAACGTTAAATTCTCATCTTATTTTTCGAAAATTGATCGTTCACTTTATTGAAATTAAATCAAAAAGGCTCCTGCGATACGTGGGTGTCGTTTTTTTTTCTCTCCCCCATAGACTGCTCAAAGGCTACGCCTTAAATCACGTCTAGCTTCGTAAGCACTTTTCTCCTGTGCATAAATTGCTAACTTTTACCCTTTGTTAATTCCCAAATTCCAGGATTATTCTGGTTGACGCCAAAATATTTTAACAATTTTGCATGGTTTTCCTGAAAATCAATTATTTCACCGTACTGCGGCGTTGTAAGGCACTCCAGGGTTGCCATTTTAATGTTGACTTGGCATTCATAGGTGAATTCCCCTTCTCTCTCTCTGCTTGAAAACTTTCCATCTGCATGACATCACTAGCTGATACTGCGTTACTACGCACTCTCCGTGAGTCAGACACGGCTTGTATGTAATGTATCAAGATAGCGGACATTAATTGCGATGAGTCACTGGATGCGTTGCTCCATGAAGCCTTACTCTTAGTCCAAATGTCTTTCATTATCTTATGAATATTTTCTCTTTCTGAATTTAAATGTCATAGGTTCGAACCCCCAGTACCCCCAGTCGGGTACAGTAATGAATATCAGAGTTTAAAATTTCGCAGAGCTGCCACCTTGTGATTAGAAAAACAATTGAAATACATTAGATGCTAGCGGATTGAAAGTTCTATAAGCTTTACCATACCAAGTTTTACTGCACTTGGATTGTTAAATCGTGAGAAACGTCCATTTAAGTATTTATATATCGGTCACCGCCATGTTGGATTTGTTCTCACCAGGTTATTGAAAGTACTATAGGCGAACGTATGTCCATAGCCTCTATCAACATACATCATTTCAATTTGATCGCTATCATAGGTAATTAGATATTGATAACCATCTAAATATTCCGGTTGGTTGCCATTTTGAATTTTATATATATATGTAGGCCGTAGTGTTATATACTATTAGAAGACGATTTTTGAGTAGGTTCATTATTCAAACATTCACTTCGATCGCATGAATAATACATGAGAAATTAAAAAAGTTAAAATAGCGCACAGCCGCCATCTTGAGGTTATGTGAACAATTGAACTAAATTAGATGCCAGTGCATTCCAATGTGTATAAACATTTACTGTACCATTTTTCACTTCAATCAGTTGGTTAAATCACGAGAAAAGTTTATTTATATGTATCATATTAGCTTGACCACCATGTTCGTTTTGTACTCTACATGTTTTTGAAAATCTCATAGCTGAACTTCAGATAGTGCCCTTTATCACCGTACAAAATGTCAGGGTGATATCAGTAATAGTTTCGGAGATATAGAATGCCGGTGAAATATTTCGCACATGCGCCATTTTGAGGTTATACTAGACAATTGGACTAAATTTGCTGTCAGCGCTTTACAATGTGTCCAAACATTTCTTGAACCTTGTTCCATCGCCTTAGGATGGTTAAATCGCGAGAAATGTCTATTTAAAAGTTTCAACTTCGGATACGGTTGGTCCTATACAAAAAAGTTAAATTTACAGGTGTAAGATCTCAGTGATTAGCAACTTTTTTATCCTTAACGATTTTTTGATATCTCACCCCGTTTTCATTTTCTGGGGCCCAGAATTTATTTCTGTTTCTTCGAATCGTTATATCTCGGAAACGGTTGGTAGTATCGAACAAAATTAAAGTTTAAATGTAAGAGCTCAGCGATTAGCAACTTTTTTAACCCTTATGAATTTTTGATATCAATCACCATTTTCATTTTTTGGGGCCCTGAATTTCGCCCTTTTTTTTGGAAAAGACATTTCTCGAAAACGGTTGGTCGTATCGAAAGAAGTTAAATATATAGGAGTAGATCGCTGTGATTAGCATCTTTTTTACCCCTTATACCTTTGATATCACTCACCGTTTTGATTTTCTGTGGCCCTGTATTTCTTCCTTTTTTTCGAATCGTTATATCTGGGAAACGGTTGGTCGTATCGAACAAAGTTAAATTTACAGGCGTAGGACCTCAGTAATTAGCAACTTTTCTACCTCTTATTAAATTTTGATATCTCACACCGTTTTGATGTTATTAAATGTTTTTGGTTTTTGAAAAAAAAAAAGGGGTCGAAATGAGTATAATAATTGGTAAAAATTCAACTGATGGTCTAATTGAATTCTACGGTAAATTATCTATAATAACCCGTTTTAACCTTTTCAATAAGTTCAATCATGTATTTACAGCAGTAAGATGTTTTCAATTTCCGAGGACGTCCGGCTTTCATAAGCATGTGATGGTGTCAGCATTGCCTAGAATAATATTTTATAATTTTCCTACATTTCCTCGCAATCGGGTCGAATGTCCGAAATGCAAATCCGCAGACCTTGCCGAAACGAAGTTGTTGTTTGAGATTATTACCCCTCTTGCTCGCCGCTATCTTGCCGCACCTTCTCATCCAAAGCAGGTCGTGCTGCGTGGACTCCTACTTGTTATGAAAGCCGCATGGGCTTTCATATTGCCGTGGTAGGATTTTTCGAGATCCCGGAAACTACGCGTCGCCCAGTGTTCAAGCCTATACCAATCGAATCAGAGTCGAAACAAGTAGTTCCGTGAAGAACTATACAGCCTATTTTCATATATCCTACCTATGTTAATTGCCACTATTTAACATACACAATTTCAGTTTGATTGCTGTAATAGATTCGTAGATATTGAGAAACGACTAAATATTTCGGATTTTCGCCATGTTGGATTTTATATATGTAGGTCCTAGAGTTATGTACTGTTACATGCAGATTATTGTGAACGTGTAGTATTCAAACTTCAATCGCATAATTAGGACACAAGAAAAAACATGGAGATTTAAAAAATTTTCACAGCTGCCATCTTGAGGTTATGGAAACAATTGAAATAAATTAGATGCCAGTGGATTAACATTCGGATAAAGATTTACTGTACCAAGTTTCACTGCACGCGGATGGTTAAATTGCGAGAAACGTCCATGTGAATATTTATAATTCGCGTCACCGCCATGTTGGATTTGTGATCACCAGGTTATTTAAAGTCCTATAGGTGAACTTACGTTCATAGCCCCTATGAACATTAAAAAATGCAGTTTGATTGCTAAAATAGATTCGTAGATATTCAGTATCGTCTAAATATTTCGGATGGTCGCCATGTTGGATAGTTAAATGTATAGGCCATAGAGTCATGTACCATTAAAGGAAAATTATTGCTTAGGTTCATTATTCAAACTTTCACTTCGATCGCATGACTACATCACAAGAAATAAAAACTTAATTTAAAAATTCGCACTGCCGCCATCTTGAGGTTATGTAAACAATTGGACTAAATTAGATACCAGTGGATTACAATGTGTATAAATATTTCCTGTACCAGGTTTCAGTGCGCTTGGAACATTAAATCGCGAGAAAGGTCTATTTAAAATGTTCAAATTCGCTTGGCCGCCATGTTCGTTTCGTAGTTAACCGGTTTTTGAAAATCTTATATATGGACTTCCAGTAGTGCCCTTTATCTCAGTACAAAATTTTAGGGAGATACCGCAAATAGTTTCAGAGATATAGAATGCCGGTGAAATATTTCGCACATCCGCCATCTTGTGATTATGTAAACAATTGAACGAAGTTAGATGTCGGTGCATTACAATGTATATAAACATATACTGTACCTATTTTGATTGCGTTTGGTTGGTCAAATCGCGAGAAACGTCTATTTAAAAGTCGCAAATTCGCTTGGCCGCCATGTTCGTTTTGTAGTTACCAGGTTTTCAAAAGTCACATAAGTGAACTTATAGTAGTTCCCTCTATCACCATTGAAAATGTCAGGGTAATATCGGTAATAGTTTCGGAGATATTGAATGCTGGTGAAATATTTCGCACAGCCACCATGTTGGATTGGTGAGTCGTAACAAAATTTGAAGGGCACGGTCGAGGTCGCCGAGAATAGTGCTATGAACTTTCCGAGTTTCATTGAAATCGCTCCTGCTGTTTAGATTTTATTAGGGGGGGACACACACACGAATCACACACACACACACACACACGCACACACACACGGACAAAAGGTGATCTCATAAGCCTATTTTTTCAAAATTGAAAATAGGCTAAAAAATGATTCAAAAAAAAGTCTGCCTGTATGTACGTACGTATGTACGTATGCGCGTGACGTTTTTGCGTTTAGCAAAGTACAGGTCGCATTTTCCAAGATATCGAGCTGAAATTTGGTACGATGAAAGAGTTGGGGCATGTGACGAACCCTCTTGTTGGGCGTTAAAATCGGTGCAGGGCCGCACCTTTTTTGGGGGCCCTGAATTTCATCCTATTTCTTTGAATCGATATATCTCGGAAACGGTTGCTCGTATCGAAAAATGTTAAATGTATAGGTGTAAGATCTCCGCGGTATGCAACTTTTTTACTCAAAACGATTTTTTAATATCTCTCACCGTTTTCTTTTTTTGGGGCCCTGAAAATCTCCATTGTAAGTGACATTTTTGCGTTTAGCTATGTACTGGTCGCAATTTTCAAGATATTAGGCTGAAATTTGGTACGATGAAAGAGTTAGTAACTGTGACGCATCCTATTGTTGGGCGTTAAAATCGGTGCAGGGCCGGATCTTTTTTGGGGGGCCTGAATTTGAAACCTTTTTTTGGAATCGATATATCTCGGAAACGGTTGATCGTATCGAAAAATGTTAAAGGTATAGGTGTAAGACCTCCGCAGTATGCAACTTTTTTACTCATAACAATTTTTTGATATCTCTCACCGTTTTCTTTTTTTGGGGCCCTGAAAATATCCATTGTGTGTGACATTTTTGCGTTTAGCTAAGTACTGGTTGCAATTTTCAAGATATTAAGCTGAAATTTGGTACGGTGAAAGAGTTAGTGACTGTGACGAATCCTATTGTTGGGCGTTAAATCGGTGCAGGGCCGGATCTTTTTTGGGGGCCCTGAATTTCTAACTGTTTTTTGGAATCGATATATCTCGGAAACGGTTGGTCGTATGGAAAAATGTTAAAGGTGTAGGTGTAAGATCTCCGCGGTATGCAACTTTTTTACTCAAAACGATTTTTTGATATCTCTCACCGTTTTCATTTTTTGGGGCCCTGTAAATGTCCATTGTAAGTGACATTTTTGCGTTTAGCTAAGTACTGGTCGCAATTTTCAAGATATTAGGCTGAAATTTGGTACGATGAAAGAGTTAGTGACTGTGACGCATCCAATTGTTGGGCGTTAAAATCGGTGCAGGGCCGGATCTTTTTTGGGGGGCCTGAATTTCAAACCTTTTTTTGGAATCGATATATCTCGGAAACGGTTGATCGTATCGAAAAATGTTAAAGGTATAGGTGTAAGATCTCCGCAGTATGCAACGTTTTTAATCATAACAATTTTTTGATATCTCTCACCGTTTTCTTTTTTTGGGGCCCTGAAAATATCCATTGTGTGTGACATTTTTGCGTTTAGCTAAGTACTGGTGCAATTTTCAAGATATTAAGCTGAAATTTGGTACGGTGAAAGAGTTAGTGAATGTGACGAATCCTGTTGTTGGGCGTTAAAATCGGTGCAGCGCCGGATCTTTTTTGGGGGCCCTGAAATTCTAACTGTTTTTTGGAATCGATATATCTCGGAAACGGTTGGTCGTATGGAAAAATGTTAGAGGTGTAGGTGTAAGATCTCCGCGGTATGCAACTTTTTTACTCAAAGCGATTTTTTGATATCTCTCACCGTTTTCTTTTTTTGGGGCCCTTAAAATGTCCATTGTGCGTGACATTTTTGCGTTTAGCTAAGTACTGGTCGCAATTTTCAAGATATTAAGCTGAAATTTGGTACGATGAAAGAGTTAGTGACTGTGACGAATCCTATTCATGGGCGTTAAAATCGATGCAGGGCCGGATCTTTTTTGGGGCCCTGAATTTCAAACTTTTTTGGAATCGATATATCTCGGAAACGGTCGGTCGTATCGAAGAATGATAAATGTATAGGTGTAAGATCTCCGCGGTATGCAACTTTTTTACTCAAAACGATTTTTTGATATCTCTCACCGTTTTCTTTATTTTTGGGCCCTGAAAATATAAAATGTGTGTGACATTTTTGCGTGTAGGTAAGTACTGGTCGCAATTTTCAAGATATTAAGCTGAAATTTGGTACGGTGAAAGAGTTAGTGACTAAAGATTCCTGTTGTTGGGCGTTAACATCGGTGCAGGGCCGGATCTTTTTGGGGGCCCTGAATTTCTAACTGTTTTTTGGAATCGATATATCTCGGAAACGGTTGGTCGTATCGAAAAATGTTAAAAGTACAGGTGTAAGATCTCCGCGGTATGCAACTTTTCTACTCAAAACGTTTTTTTGATATTTCTCACCGTTTTCCTTTTTTGGGGCCCTGAAAATGTCCATTGTGTGCGACATTTTTGCGTTTAGCTAAGTACTGGTCGCAATTTTCAAGATATTAAGCTGAAATTTGGTACGGTGAAAGGGTTAGTGACTGTGACGTATCCTATTGTTGGGCGTTAAAATCGGTGCAGGGCCGGATCTTTTTTGGGGTCCCTGAATTTATAACTGTTTTTTGGAATCGATATATCTCGGAAACGGTTGGTCGTATCGAAAAATGTTAAATGTACAGGTGTAAGATCTCCGCAGTATGCAACTTTTTAACTCAAAACGATTTTTTGATATCTCTCACCGCTTTCTTTTTTTGGGGCCCTGAAAATGTCCATTGTGCGTCACATTTTTGGTTTTAGCGAAGTACAGGTCGCAATAATCAAGATATCGAGCTGAAATTAGGTCCGGAGAAGGAGTTAGTGACTGTGACGAATCCTATTGTTGGGCGTTAAAATCGGTACAGGGCCGGATCTTTTTTGGGGCCCTGAATTTCAAACTTATTTTTGGAATCGATATATCTCGGAAACGGTTGGTCGTATCGAAGAATGTTAAATGTACAGGTGTAAGATCTCCGCAGTATGCAAATTTTTTTTACTGAAAACGATTTTTTGATATCTCTCACCGTTTTCTTTTTTTAGGGCCCTAAAAATGTCCATTGTGCGTGACATTTTTTCGTTTAGCTAAGTACTGGTCGCCATTTTCAAGATATGAAGCTGAAATTCAGTACGGTGAAAGAGCTAGTGACTGTGACGAATCCTATTGTTGGGCATTAAAATCGGTGCTGGGCCGAATCTTTTTTTTTGGGGCCCTGAATTTCAATTTTTTTTTTGGAATCGATATATCTCGGAAACGGATGGTCGTATTGAAAAACGTTAAATGTACAGGTGTTAGATCTCCGCGGTATGCAACATTTTTACTCATAAGGATTTTTTGGTATCTCTCACCGGTTTCTTTTTTTGGGGCCCTGAAAATGTCCATTGTGCGTGACATTTTTGGGTTTAGCGAAGTACAGGCCGCAATTTTCAAGATATCGAGCTGAAATTTGGAGCTGTGAAAGAGTTGGACCCTGTGAGGAAACCTGTTGTCGGGCGTTAAAAACGGTGCAGGGCCAGATCTTTTTGGTGGGCCCTGAATTTCAAACTTTATTTTTGAATCGATATATCTCGGAAACGGTTGATCGTATCGAAAAACGTTAAATGTACAGGTGTAAGATCTCCGCGGTATGCAACTTTTTTAATCAAAACGATTTTTTGATATCTCTCACCGTTTTCTTTTTTTGGGGCCCTGAAGATGTACGTATGTGCGTGACTTTTTGGCGTTTAGCAAAGTACAGGACATAATTTTCACGATATCAAGCTGAAATTTGGTACGGCGAAAGGGTTACAGCCTGTGAGGAAACAAATTGTTGGGCGTTGAAATCAGTGCAGGGCCGGACCTTTTTTTGGGGCCCTGAAATTAATCCTTCTTTTTTGGAATCGATATATCTCGGAAACGGTTGGTCGTATCGAAAACCTTTAAACGTACAGTTGTAACACCTCCGCAGTATGCAATTTTTTTACTCTTACGATTTTTCGATATCTCTCACCGTATTCTTTTTTTCGGGCCCTGAAAATGTCCATTGTGCGTGACATATTTGGGTTTAGCGAAGTACAGGTCACAATTTTCAAGATATCGAGCTGAAATTTGGAGCGGTGAAAGAGTTAGACCCTGTGATGAAACCTGTTGTCGGGCGTTAAAAACGGTGCAGTTGCGGATCTTTTTGGGGGGCCCTGAATTTCAAACTTTTATTTTTGAATCGATATATATCGGAAACGGTTGGTCGTATCGAAAAACGTTAAATGTACAGGTGTAAGATCTCCGCGGTATACAACTTTTTTTACTAAAAACGATTTTTTGATATCTCTTACCGTTTTCTTTTTTGGGGCCCTGTAAATGTAAATTATGCGTGACATTTTTGCGTTTAGCAATGTACAGGTCGCAATTTTCAAGATATCAAGCTGAAATTTGGTACGGTGAAAGAGTTAGGGTCTGTGAGGAACGCTACTGTTGGGCGTTAAAATAGGTGCAGGGCCGGTCCTTTTTTGGGGGTCGTGAATGTCATCCTCTTTTTTTGAATCGCTATATCTCGGAAACGGTTGGTCGTATCGAAAAACGTTAAATGTACAGGTTTAAGATCTCCGCGGTATACATCGTTTTTATTCATGACGATTTTTTGATGTCTCTCACCGTTTTCGGTTTTTGGGGCCCAGAAGATGTACGTTTGTGCGTGACGTTTTTCCGTTTAGCAAAGTACAGGTAGCAAGTTTCAAGATATCGAACTGAAATTTGCTACGGTGAAAGGGCTAGGGCCTTTTAGGAACCCCATTGATGGGCGCTAAAATCTGTGCAGGGCCGGCCCTTTTTTTGGGCCCTGAATTTCATCCTCTTTTTTTGGAATCGATATATCTCGAAAACGGTTGGTCGTATCGAAAAACCTTAAATGTACAGGTGTAAGATCTCCGTGATTAACAACTTTTTTTACCCCTTATCATATGTTGATATCTCTCACCGTTTTAATGTTATTAAATGCTTTTGGTTTTGGAAAACTGGAGCCCAAATGTATATAATAATTTGTAACAATTCAACTGATCGTCTCATTGAAATATACGGTAAAATTATCTATAATAACCCGTTTTCACCTTTTCAATAAGTTAAATAATGTATTTACAGCTGTAATATATTTTCCATTTCCGAGTACGCCCGGCTTTCATAACCAAGTGATGGTTTCAGCATTGCCTAGAATAACATTTTATAATTTTCCTACATTACCACACAATCGGGCAAAAGGCCCGAAACGCAAGGCATGTGACCTTGCTGCCAACGAAATTGTTGTTTGCGATTATTACCCCTCTTGCTCGCCGCTATCTTGCCGCACTTTCTCATCCAAAGCATGTCGTGCTGCGTGGACTCCTACTTGTTATGAAAGCCGGATCTAAAGATCCTATAGGCTTTCATATAGCCGTGGTAGGATTTTTCGAGATCTCGGAAACTAAGCGTCGCCCACGGTTCAAACCTATACCAATCGAATCAGAGTCGAAAAAAAATAATTCGAAAAAAGTCTGTCTGTATGTATGTATGTATGTATGTATGTATGTATGTATGTATGTATGTATGTATGTATGTATGTACGTGACGTTTTTGCGTTTAGCAATGTACAGGTCGCAATTTTCAAGATATCGAGCTGAAATTTGGTACGGTGAAAGAGTTTGGGCCTGTGACGAACCCTATTGTTGGACGTTAAAATCGGTCTAGGGCCGGACCTTTTTTTGGGGCCCTGAATTTCATCCTATTTTTTTGAATCGATATATCTCGGAAACGGCTGGTCGTATCGAAAAAAGTTAAATCTACGGGCGTAAGATCTCGGCGGTATGCAACTTTTTTTATTCCTAATGACCTTTTGATATATCTCACCGTTTTCCTTTTTTGGGGCCCTGAAAATGTCCACTGTGCGTGACATATTTGGGTTTAGCGAAGTACAGGTCGCAATTTTCAAGATATCGAGCTGAAATTTGGTACGGTGAAAGAGTTAGTGACTGTAACGAACTCTTTTGTTGGGCGTTAAATCCGGTGCAGGGACGGATCTTTTTTGGGGGCCCTGAATTTCTAACTGTTTTTTGGAATCGATATATCTCGGAAACGGTTGGTCGTATCGAAAAATGTTAAATATACAGGTGTAAGATCTCCGCGGTAAGCAACTTTTTTACTCAAAACGATTTTTAGATATCTCTCACCATTTTCTTTTTTTTTGGGCCCTGAAAATGTCCATTGTGTGTGACATTTTTGCGTTTAGCTATGTACTGGTCGCAATTTTCAAGATATTAAGCTGAAATTTGGTACGGTGAAAGAGTTACTGACTGTGACGAATCCTTTTATTGGGCGTTAAGATCGGTGCAGGGCCGGATCTTCTTTTGGGGCCCTGAATATCTAACTGTTTATTGGAATCGATATATCTCGGAAACGGTTGATCGTATCGAAAAATGTTAAAGGTATAGTTGTAAGATCTCCGCGGTATGCAACTTTTTTACCCAAAACTATTTTTTGTTATCTCTCACCGTTTTCTTTTTTTTTTTTGGGGCCTGAAAATGTCCATTGGGTGTGACATTTTTGCGTTTAGCTAAGTACTGATCGCAATTTTCAAGATATGAAGCTGAAATTTGGTACGGTGAAAGAGTTAGTGACTGTGACGAATCCTATCGTTGGGCGTTAAAATCGGTGCAGGGCCGGATCTTTTTTGGGGCCCTGAATTTCTAACTGTTTTTTGGAATCGATATATCTCGGAAACGGTTGGTCGTATCGAATAATGTTAAATGTACAGGTGTAAGAACTCCGCGGTATGCAACTTTTTTACTCAAAGCGATTTTTTGATATCTCTCACCGTTTTCTTTTTTTGGGGCCCTGAAAATGTCCATTGTGCGTGACATTTTTAGGTTTAGCTAAGTACTGGTCGCCATTTTCAAGATATTAAGCTGAAATTTGGTACGGTGAAAGAGTTAGCGACTGTGATGAATCCTTTTGTTGGGCGTTAAAATCGGTGCAGGGCCGGATCTTTTTTGGGGTCCCTGAATTTCAAACTTATTTTTGGAATCGATATATCTCGGAAACGGTTGGTCGTATCGAAAAACGTTAAAGGTACAGGTGTAAGATCTCCGCGGTATGCAACTTTTTTACTCATAATGATTTTTTGATATCTCTCACCCTTTTCCATTTTGGGGCCCTGAAGATGTCCAGTGTGCGTGACATATTTGGGTATAGCGAAGTACAGGTCGCAATTTTCAAGATATCGAACTGAAATTTGGTGCGGTGAAAGAGTTAGACCCTGTGAGGAAACCAATAATCGGGCGTTAAAGACAGTAAAGGGCCGAATCTTTTTGGGGGGCCCTGAATTTCAAACATTTTTTTGAATCGATATATCTCGGAAACGGTTGGTCGTATCGAAAAACGTTAAATCTACAGGTGTAAAATCTCCGCGGTATGCAACTTTTTTACTCAAAACGATTTTTTGATATCTCTCACCGTTTTCTTTCTTTGGGGGCCCTGAAAATGTCCATTGTGCGTGACATTTTTGCGTTTAGCTAAGTACTGGTCGCAATTTTCAAGATATTAAGCTGAAATTTGGTACAATGAAAGAGTTAGTGACTGTGACGAATCCTATTCATGGGCGTTAAAATCGGTGAAGGGCCGGATCTTTTTTGGGGCCCTGAATTTCAAACTTTTTTTGGAATCGATATATCTCGGAAACGGTCGGTCGTATCGAAGAATGATAAATGTATAGGTGTAAGATCTCCGCGGTATGCAACTTTTTTACTCAAAACGATTTTTTGATATCTCTCACCGTTTTCTTTATTTTTGGGCCCTGAAAATATAAAATGTGTGTGACATTTTTGCGTGTAGGTAAGTACTGTTCGCAATTTTCAAGATATTAAGCTGAAATTTGGTACGGTGAAAGAGTTAGTGACTAAAGATTCCTGTTGTTGGGCGTTAACATCGGTGCAGGGCCGGATCTTTTTGGGGGCCCTGAATTTCTAACTGTTTTTTGGAATCGATATATCTCGGAAACGGTTGGTCGTATCGAAAAATGTTAAAAGTACAGGTGTAAGATCTCCGCGGTATGCAACTTTTCTACTCAAAACGATTTTTTGATATTTCTCACCGTTTTCCTTTTTTGGGGCCCTGAAAATGTCCATTGTGTGCGACATTTTTGCGTTTAGCTAAGTACTGGTCGCAATTTACAAGATATTAAGCTGAAATTTGGTACGGTGAAAGGGTTAGTGACTGTGACGTATCCTATTGTTGGGCGTTAAAATCGGTGCAGGGCCGGATCTTTTTTGGGGTCCCTGAATTTATAACTGTTTTTTGGAATCGATATATCTCGGAAACGGTTGGTCGTATCGAAAAATGTTAAATGTACAGGTGTAAGATCTCCGCAGTATGCAACTTTTTAACTCAAAACGATTTTTTGATATCTCTCACCGCTTTCTTTTTTTGGGGCCCTGAAAATGTCCATTGTGCGTCACATTTTTGGTTTTAGCGAAGTACAGGTCGCAATAATCAAGATATCGAGCTGAAATTAGGTACGGAGAAGGAGTTAGTGACTGTGACGAATCCTATTGTTGGGCGTTAAAATCGGTACAGGGCCGGATCTTTTTTGGGGGCCCTGAATTTCAAACTTATTTTTGGAATCGATATATCTCGGAAACGGTTGGTCGTATCGAAAAATGTTAAATGTACAGGTGTAAGATCTCCGCAGTATGCAAATTTTTTTTACTGAAAACGATTTTTTGATATCTCTCACCGTTTTCTTTTTTTAGGGCCCTGAAAATGTCCATTGTGCGTGACATTTTTTCGTTTAGCTAAGTACTGGTCGCCATTTTCAAGATATGAAGCTGAAATTCAGTACGGTGAAAGAGCTTGTGACTATGACGAATCCTATTGTTGGGCGTTAAAATCGGTGCTGGGCCGAATCTTTTTTTTGGGGCCCTGAATTTCAATTTTTTTTTGGAATCGATATATCTCGGAAACGGATGGTCGTATCGAAAAACGTTAAATGTACAGGTGTAAGATCTCCGCGGTATGCAACATTTTTACTCAAAAGGATTTTTTGGTATCTCTCACCGTTTTCTTTTTTTGGGGCCCTGAAAATGTCCATTGTTCGTGACATTTTTGGGTTTAGCGAAGTACAGGCCGCAATTTTCAAGATATCGAGCTGAAATTTGGAGCTGTGAAAGAGTTGGACCCTGTGAGGAAACCTGTTGTCGGGCGTTAAAAACGGTGCAGGGCCAGATCTTTTTGATGGGCCCTGAATTTCAAACTTTATTTTTGAATCGATATATCTCGGAAACGGTTGGTCGTATCGAAAAACGTTAAAAGTACAGGTGTAAGATCTCCGCGGTATGCAACTTTTTTAATCAAAACGATTTTTTGATATCTCTCACCGTTTTCTTTTTTTGGGGCCCTGAAGATGTACGTATGTGCGTGACTTTTTGGCGTTTAGCAAAGTACAGGACATAATTTTCACGATATCAAGCTGAAATTTGGTACGGCGAAAGGGTTACAGCCTATGAGGAAACAAATTGTTGGGCGTTGAAATCAGTGCAGGGCCGGACCTTTTTTTGGGGCCCTGAAATTAATCCTTCTTTTTTGGAATCGATATATCTCGGAAACGGTTGGTCGTATCGAAAACCTTTAAACGTACAGTTGTAACACCTCCGCAGTATGCAATTTTTTTACTCTTACGATTTTTCGATATCTCACACCGTATTCTTTTTTTCGGGCCCTGAAAATGTCCATTGTGCGTGACATATTTGGGTTTAGCGAAGTACAGGTCACAATTTTCAAGATATCGAGCTGAAATTTGGAGCGGTGAAAGAGTTAGACCCTGTGATGAAACCTGTTGTCGGGGGTTAAAAACGGTGCAGGGGCGGATCTTTTTGGGGGGCCCTGAATTTCAAACTTTTATTTTTGAATCGATATATATCGGAAACGGTTGGTCGTATCGAAAAACGTTAAATGTACAGGTGTAAGATCTCCGCGGTATGCAACTTTTTTTACTAAAAACGATTTTTTGATATCTCTTACCGTTTTCTTTTTTGGGGCCCTGTAAATGTAAATTATGCGTGACATTTTTGCGTTTTGCAATGTACAGGTCGCAATTTTCAAGATATCAATCTGAAATTTGGTACGGTGAAAGAGTTAGGGTCTGTGAGGAACGCCATTGTTGGGCGTTAAAATAGGTGCAGGGCCGGTCCTTTTTTGGGGGTCGTGAATGTCATCCTCTTTTTTTGAATCGCTATATCTCGGAAACGGTTGGTCGTATCGAAAAACGTTAAATGTACAGGTTTAAGATCTCCGCGGTATACATCGTTTTTATTCATGACGATTTTTTGATGTCTCTCACCGTTTTCGGTTTTTGGGGCCCTGAAGATGTACGTATGTGCGTGACGTTTTTCCGTTTAGCAAAGTACAGGTAGCAAGTTTAAAGATATCGAACTGAAATTTGCTACGGTGAAAGGGCTAGGGCCTTTTAGGAAACCCATTGATGGGCGCTAAAATCTGTGCAGGGCCGGCCCTTTTTTTGGGCCCTGAATTTCATCCTCTTTTTTTGGAATCGATATATCTCGAAAACGGTTGGTCGTATCGAAAAACCTTAAATGTACAGGTGTAAGATCTCCGTGATTAACTACTTTTTTACCCCTTATCATATGTTGATATCTCTCACCGTTTTAATGTTATTAAATGCTTTTGGTTTTGGAAAAATGGAGCCCAAATGTATATAATAATTTGTAACAATTCAACTGATCGTCTCATTGAAATATACGGTAAAATTATCTATAATAACCCGTTTTCACCTTTTCAATAAGTTAAATAATGTATTTACAGCTGTAATATATTTTCCATTTCCGAGTACGCCCGGCTTTCATAACCAAGTGATGGTTTCAGCATTGCCTAGAATAACATTTTATAATTTTCCTACATTACCACACAATCGGGCAAAAGGCCCGAAACGCAAGGCATGAGACCTCGCTGCCAACGAAATTGTTGTTTGCGATTATTACTCCTCTTGCTCGCCGCTATCTTGCCGCACCTTCTCATCCAAAGCATGTCGTGCTGCGTGTACTCCTACTTGTTATGAAAGCCGCATCGGCTTTCATATAGCCGTGGTAGGATTTTTCGAGATCTCGGAAACTAAGCGTCGCCCAGGGTTCAAACCTATACCAATCGATTCGGAGTCGAAAAACAAAATTTCAAAAAAAGTCTGTCTGTATGTATGTATGTATGTATGTATGTATGTATGTGCGTGACGTTTTTGCGTTTAGCAAAGTACAGGTCGCAATTTTCAAGATATCGAGCTGAAATTTGGTACGGTAAAAGAGTTGGGGCCTGTGACGAACCCTATTGTTGGGCGTTAAAATCGGTGCAGGGCCGGACCATTTTTTTGGGCCCTGAATTTCATCCTATTTTTTTGAATCGATATATCTCGGAAACGGCTGGTCGTATCGAAAAAAGTTAAATCTACGGGTGTAAGATCTCGGCGGTATGCAACTTTTTTATTCGTAATGATTTTTTGATATCTCTCACCGTTTTCTCTTTTTGGGGCCCTGAAAATGTCCATTGTGCGTGACATATTTGGGTTTAGCGAAGTACAGGTCGCAATTTTCAAGATATTGAGCTGAAATTTGGTACGGTGAAAGAGTTAGTGACAGTGACGAACTCTTTTGTTGGGCGTTAAAACCGGTGCAGGGACGGATCTTTTTTGGGGGCCCTGAATTTCTAACTGTTTTTTGGAATCGATATATCTCGGAAACGGTTGGTCGTATCGAAAAATGTTAAACGTACAGGTGTAAGATCTCCGCGGTATGCAACTTTTTTACTCAAAACGATTTTTTGATAAATCTCACCGTTTTCATTTTTTGGGGCCCTGAATATGTCCATTGTGCGTGACATTTTTGCGTTAAGCAAAGTACAGGTCGCAATTTTCAAGATATCGAGCTGAAATTTGGTACGGTGAAAGAGTTGAGGCCTGTGACGAACCCTATTGTTGGGCGTTAAAATCGGTGCAGGGCCGGATCTTTTTTGGGGGCCCTGAATTTCTAACTGTTTTTTGGAATCGATATATCTCGGAAACGGTTGGTCGTATCGAAAAATGTTAAACGTACAGGTGTAAGATCTCCGCGGTATGCAACTTTTTTACTCAAAAAGATTTTTTGATAACTCTCACCGTTTTCATTTTTTGGGGCCCTGAATATGTCCATTGTGCGTGACATTTTTGCGTTTAGCTAAGTACTGGTCGCAAGTTTCAAGATATTAAGCTGAAATTTGGTACGATGAAAGAGTTGGGGCCTGTGACGAACCCTATTGTTGGGCGTTAAAATCGGTGCAGGGCCGGACCTTTGTTTGGGGCCCTGAATTTCATCCTATTTTTTTAATCGATATATCTCGGAAACGGTTGGTCGTATCGAAAAATGTTAAATGTATAGGTGTAAGATCTCCGCGGTGTGCAACTTTTTTACTCATAATTATTTTTTGATATCTCTCATCGTTTTCCTTTTTGGGGCCCTGAAGATGTCCATTGTGCGTGACATATTTGGGTTTAGCGAAGTACAGGCCGCAATTTTCAAGATATTAAGCTGAAATTTGGTACGGTTAAATAAGTTAATTAGCGTATTTATAGATGTAAGATATAGTCCATTTCCGAGGACTTCCGGCTTTCATAACCATGTGATGGTGTCAGCATTGCCTAGAAGAAATTTTTATAATTGTCCTACATTTCCACGCAATCAGGTCGATGGTCCGAAATGCAATTCCGCATGCCTTGCCGCGAACCAATTTGTTGTTTGAGATTATTACCCCTCTTGCTCGCCGCTATCTTGCCGCACCTTCTCATCCAAAGCCGCATCGGCTTTCATATAGCCGTGGTAGGATTTTTCGAGATCTCGGAAACTAAGCGTCGCCCAGGGTTCAAACCTATACCAATCGATTCGGAGTCGAAAAAAAAAATTTCAAAAAAAGTCTGTCTGTCTGTATGTATGTATGTATGTATGTATGTATGTATGTATGTGCGTGACGTTTTTGCGTTTAGCAAAGTACAGGTCGCAATTTTCAAGATATCGAGCTGAAATTTGGTACGGTGAAAGATTTGGGGCCTGTGACGAACCCTGTTGTTGGGCGTTAAAATCGGTGCAGGGCCGGACCATTTTTTGGGGCCCTGAATTTCATCCTATTTTTTTGAATCGATATATCTCGGAAACGGCTGGTCGTATCGAAAAAAGTTAAATCTACGGGTGTATGATCTCGGCGGTATGCAACATTTTTATTCGTAATGATTTTTTGATATCTCTCACCGTTTTCTCTTTTTGGGGCCCTGAAAATGTCCATTGTGCGTGACATATTTGGGTTTAGCGAAGTACAGGTCGCAATTTTCAAGATATTGAGCTGAAATTTGGTACGGTGAAAGAGTTAGTGACAGGGACGAACTCTTTTGTTGGGCGTTAAAACCGGTGCAGGGACGGATCTTTTTTGGGGGCCCTGAATTTCTAACAGTTTTTTGGAATCGATATATCTCGGAAACGGTTGGTCGTATCGAAAAATGTTAAACGTACAGGTGTAATATCTCCGCGGTATGCAACTTTTTTACTCAAAACGATTTTTTGATAAATCTCACCGTTTTCATTTTTTGGGGCCCTGAATATGTCCATTGTGCGTGACATTTTTGCGTTAAGCAAAGAACAGGTCGCAATTTTCAAGATATCGAGCTGAAATTTGGTACGGTGAAAGAGTTGAGGCCTGTGACGAACCCTATTGTTGGGCGTTAAAATCGGTGCAGGGCCGGATCTTTTTTGGGGGCCCTGAATTTCTAACTGTTTTTTGGAATCGATATATCTCGGAAACGGTTGGTCGTATCGAAAAATGTTAAACGTGCAGGTGTAAGATCTCCGCGGTATGCAACTTTTTTACTCAAAACGATTTTTTGATAACTCTCACCGTTTTCATTTTTTGGGGCCCTGAATATGTCCATTGTGCGTGACATTTTTGCGTTTAGCTAAGTACTGGTCGCAAGTTTCAAGATATTAAGCTGAAATTTGGTACGATGAAAGAGTTGGGGCCTGTGACGAACCCTATTGTTGGGTGTTAAAATCGGTGCAGGGCCGGACCTTTGTTTGGGGCCCTGAATTTCATCCTATTTTTTTAAATCGATATATCTCGGAAACGGTTGGTCGTATCGAAAAATGTTAAACATATAGGTGTAAGATCTCCGCGGTATGCAACTTTTTTACTCAAAGCGGTTTTTTGATATCTCTCACCGTTTTCTTTTTTCGGGGCCCTGAAAATGTCCATTGTGCGTGACATTTTTGCGTTAAGCAAAGTACAGGTCGCAATTTTCAAGATTTCGAGCTGAAATTTGGTACGGTGAAAGAGTTGAGGCCTGTGACGAACCCTATTGTTGGGCGTTAAAATCGGTGCAGGGCCGGATCTTTTTTGGGGGCCCTGAATTTCAAACTGCTTTTTGGAATCGATATATCTTGGAAACGGTTGGTCGTATCGAAAAATGTTAAATGTATAGGTGTAAGATCTCCGCGGTGTGCAACTTTTTTACTCATAATGATTTTTTGATATCTCTCATCGTTTTCCTTTTTGGGGCCCTGAAGATGTCCATTGTGCGTGACATATTTGGGTTTAGCGAAGTACAGGCCGCAATTTTCAAGATATTAAGCTGAAATTTGGTACGGTTAAAGAAGTTAATTAGCGTATTTATAGATGTAAGATATAGTCCATTTCCGAGGACTTCCGGCTTTCATAACCATGTGATGGTGTCAGCATTGCCTAGAAGAAATTTTTATAATTGTCCTACATTTCCACGCAATCAGGTCGATGGTCCGAAATGCAATTCCGCATGCCTTGCCGCAAACCAATTTGTTGTTTGAGATTATTACCCCTCTTGCTCGCCGCTATCTTGCCGCACCTTCTCATCCAAAGCAGGTCGTGCTGCGTGGACTCCTACTTGTTATGAAAGCCGGATCTAAAGATCCTATAGGCTTTCATATAGCCGTGGTAGGATTTTTCGAGATCTCGGAAACTAAGCGTCGCCCACGGTTCAAACCTATACCAATCGAATCAGAGTCGAAAAAAAATAATTCGAAAAAAGTCTGTCTGTATGTATGTATGTATGTATGTATGTATGTATGTATGTATGTATGTATGTATGTATGTATGTACGTGACGTTTTTGCGTTTAGCAATGTACAGGTCGCAATTTTCAAGATATCGAGCTGAAATTTGGTACGGTGAAAGAGTTTGGGCCTGTGACGAACCCTATTGTTGGACGTTAAAATCGGTCTAGGGCCGGACCTTTTTTTGGGGCCCTGAATTTCATCCTATTTTTTTGAATCGATATATCTCGGAAACGGCTGGTCGTATCGAAAAAAGTTAAATCTACGGGCGTAAGATCTCGGCGGTATGCAACTTTTTTTATTCCTAATGACCTTTTGATATATCTCACCGTTTTCCTTTTTTGGGGCCCTGAAAATGTCCACTGTGCGTGACATATTTGGGTTTAGCGAAGTACAGGTCGCAATTTTCAAGATATCGAGCTGAAATTTGGTACGGTGAAAGAGTTAGTGACTGTAACGAACTCTTTTGTTGGGCGTTAAATCCGGTGCAGGGACGGATCTTTTTTGGGGGCCCTGAATTTCTAACTGTTTTTTGGAATCGATATATCTCGGAAACGGTTGGTCGTATCGAAAAATGTTAAATATACAGGTGTAAGATCTCCGCGGTAAGCAACTTTTTTACTCAAAACGATTTTTAGATATCTCTCACCATTTTCTTTTTTTTTGGGCCCTGAAAATGTCCATTGTGTGTGACATTTTTGCGTTTAGCTATGTACTGGTCGCAATTTTCAAGATATTAAGCTGAAATTTGGTACGGTGAAAGAGTTACTGACTGTGACGAATCCTTTTATTGGGCGTTAAGATCGGTGCAGGGCCGGATCTTCTTTTGGGGCCCTGAATATCTAACTGTTTATTGGAATCGATATATCTCGGAAACGGTTGATCGTATCGAAAAATGTTAAAGGTATAGTTGTAAGATCTCCGCGGTATGCAACTTTTTTACCCAAAACTATTTTTTGTTATCTCTCACCGTTTTCTTTTTTTTTTTTGGGGCCTGAAAATGTCCATTGGGTGTGACATTTTTGCGTTTAGCTAAGTACTGATCGCAATTTTCAAGATATGAAGCTGAAATTTGGTACGGTGAAAGAGTTAGTGACTGTGACGAATCCTATCGTTGGGCGTTAAAATCGGTGCAGGGCCGGATCTTTTTTGGGGCCCTGAATTTCTAACTGTTTTTTGGAATCGATATATCTCGGAAACGGTTGGTCGTATCGAATAATGTTAAATGTACAGGTGTAAGAACTCCGCGGTATGCAACTTTTTTACTCAAAGCGATTTTTTGATATCTCTCACCGTTTTCTTTTTTTGGGGCCCTGAAAATGTCCATTGTGCGTGACATTTTTAGGTTTAGCTAAGTACTGGTCGCCATTTTCAAGATATTAAGCTGAAATTTGGTACGGTGAAAGAGTTAGCGACTGTGATGAATCCTTTTGTTGGGCGTTAAAATCGGTGCAGGGCCGGATCTTTTTTGGGGTCCCTGAATTTCAAACTTATTTTTGGAATCGATATATCTCGGAAACGGTTGGTCGTATCGAAAAACGTTAAAGGTACAGGTGTAAGATCTCCGCGGTATGCAACTTTTTTACTCATAATGATTTTTTGATATCTCTCACCCTTTTCCATTTTGGGGCCCTGAAGATGTCCAGTGTGCGTGACATATTTGGGTATAGCGAAGTACAGGTCGCAATTTTCAAGATATCGAACTGAAATTTGGTGCGGTGAAAGAGTTAGACCCTGTGAGGAAACCAATAATCGGGCGTTAAAGACAGTAAAGGGCCGAATCTTTTTGGGGGGCCCTGAATTTCAAACATTTTTTTGAATCGATATATCTCGGAAACGGTTGGTCGTATCGAAAAACGTTAAATCTACAGGTGTAAAATCTCCGCGGTATGCAACTTTTTTACTCAAAACGATTTTTTGATATCTCTCACCGTTTTCTTTCTTTGGGGGCCCTGAAAATGTCCATTGTGCGTGACATTTTTGCGTTTAGCTAAGTACTGGTCGCAATTTTCAAGATATTAAGCTGAAATTTGGTACGGTAAAAGAGTTAGTGACTGTGACGAATCCTATTGTTGTGCGTTAAAATCGGTGCAGGGCCGGATCTTCTTTGTGGGGCCCTGAATTTCAAACTTTTTTTTTGGAATAGATATATTTCGGAAACGGTTGATCGTATCGAAAAATGTTAAAGGTATAGGTGTAAGATCTCCGCGGTATGCAACTTTTTTACTCAAAACGATTTTTTGATATCTCTCACCGTTTTCTTTTTTTGGGGCCCTGAAGTTGTGCGTATGTGCGTGACGTTTTTGGGTTTAGCAAAGTACAGGTCGCAATTTTCAAGATATCAAGCTGTAATTTGGAGCGGTAAAAGAGCTAGAGCCTATGAGGAACCCTATTTTTCGGCGTTAAAATCGGTGCAGGGCTGGATCTTTTGGGGGGCCCTGAATTTGAAACTCTTTTGGAATCGATATATCTCGGAGACGGTTGGTCATATCGAAAAAAGTTAAATACACAAGTCTTAAATCTCCGCGGTATGCAACGATCTTACCCATAACGATTTTTTGATATCTCTCAGCGTTCTCTTTCTTGGGGGCCCTGAAAATGTACGTATGTGCGTGACTTTTTAACGTTTAGCAAACTAGAGGTCGGAATTTTCAAGATATCGAGCTGAAATGTGTCACGGGGAAAGAAATTGGGCATGTCAGGAACTCTCTTGTCGGGCGTTAAAATTGGTGCATGGCCGGACCATTCTTTGGGGCCCTGAATTTCATCCTTTTTTTTACCCCTGATGATGTTTTGATATCTCTCACCGTTTTCCTTTTCTGGAGCCCCGAATGTCATCCTTTTTTTCGAACTGTTATATCTGGGAAAAGGTTGGCCGTATCTAACAAAGTTAAATCTACAGGTGTAAGATCTCAGAGGTTAGCAACTTTTTCAACCTTTAAGATTTTTTGATATCTCTCACCGATTTGATTTTCTGCGGCCCTGAATTTCTTCCTCTTTTTCGAACCGTTATATTTGGGAAACGGTTGAACGTATCGAACAAAGTAAAATCTACAAATTTAGGACCTCAGTGATTAGCAACTTTTTTAACTCATATGATTTTTTGATATCTCTCACCATTTTCCTTTTTTGGGGCCGTGAATTTCATTCTTTTTTTCGAATAGTTATATCTCGGGAAGCGTCGATCCTATCGAAAAAAGTTAAATCTACAGGTGTAAGATCTCAGTGATTTGCAACTTTTCTACCCCTTATGATATTTTGATATCTCTCACCGTTTTGATGTTATTAAATGTTTTGGTTTTAGAAAAAAAAAATGGAGCCCAAATGTATATAACATCTGGTAAAAATGCAACTTATGGTCTAATTAAATTCTACGGAAAATTATCTATAATTACTCGTTTTAATCTTTTCAATAAGTTGAATCATGTATTTACAGCAGTAAGATATTTTCCACTTCCGAGGACGTCCGGCTTTCATAACCATGTGATGGTGTCAGCATTGCCTAGAATAACATTTTATAATTTTCCTACATTTCCTTGCAATCGGGTCGAAGGTCCGAAATGCAAATCCGCAGGCCTTGCCACCAACGAAGTTGTTGTTTGAGATTGTAACCCCTCTTGCTGGCCCCTTGCTGCTGCGCCACCGTCTCATCAAAAGCAGGTCGTGCTGCGTGGACTCCTACTTGTTATGAAAGCCGGATCTAAAGATCCTATAGGGTTTCATATAGCCGTGGTATATTTGAAAAAGTCTGTATGTATGTATGTATGTATGTACGTATGTGCGTGACGTTTTTGCGTTTAGCAAAGTACAGGTCGCAATTTTCAAGATATCGAACTGAAATTTGGTACGGAGAAAGAGTTGGGGCCTGTGACGAACCCTATTGATGGGCGTTAAAATCGGTGTAGAGCCGGATCTTTTTTTGGGGCCCTGAATTTCATCCTATTTTTTTGAATCGATATATCTCGGAAACGGTCGGTCGTATCGAAAAATGTTAAATGTATAGGTGTAAGGTCTCCGCGATATGCAACTTTTTTACTCAAAACGATTTTTTGATATCCATCACCGTTTTCTTTTTTTGGGGCCCTGAAAATGTCTATTGTGGGTGACATTTTTGCGTTTAGCTAAGTACCGGTTGCAATTTTCAAGATTTGAAGCTGAAATTTGGTACGGTGAAAGAGTTAGTGACTGTGACGAATCCTATTGTTGGGCGTTAAAATCGGTGCAGGGCCGGATCTTTTTTGGGGGCCCTGAATTTCAAACTTTTTTTTGGAATCGATATATCTCGGTAACGGTTGATCGCATCGAAAAATGTTACAGGTATAGAAGTAAGATCTCCACGATATGCAAATTTTTTTACTCAAAACGATTTTTTGATATCCATCACCGTTTTCTTTTTTTGGGGCCCTGAAAATGTCTATTGTGCGTGACATTTTTGCGTTTAGCTAAGTACCGGTTGCAATTTTCAAGATTTGAAGCTGAAAATTGGTACGGTGAAAGAGTTAGTGACTGTGATGAATCCTATTGTTGGGCGTTAAAATCGGTGCAGGGCCGGATCTTTTTGGGGGGCCCTGAATTTCTAACTGTTTTTTGGAATCGATATATCTCGGAAACGGTTGGTCGTATCGAAAATGTTAAATGAACAGGTGTAAGATCTCCGAGGTATGCAATTTTTTTTTTACAAACAACGATTTTTTGATATCTCTCACCTTTTTCCTTTTTTGGGGCCCTGAAAATGCCCATTGTGCGTGACATTTTTGCGTTTAGCTATGTACTGGTCGCAATTTTCAAGATATGAAGCTGAAATTTGGTACGGTGAAAGAGTTAGTGACTCTGACGAATCCAATTGTTGGGCGTTATGATCAGTGCAGGGCCGGATCTTTTTTGGGGGCCCTGAATTTCAAACTTTTTTTTGAATCGATATATCTCGGAAACGGTTTATCGTATCGAAAAATGTTAAAGGTACATGTGTAAGATCTCCGCGGTATGCAACTTTTTTACTCAAAGCGATTTTTTGATATCTCTCACCGTTTTCTTTTTTTGGGGCCCTGAAAATGTCCATTGTGCGTGACATTTTTGCGTTTTGCTAAGTACTGGTCGCAATTTTCAAGATATTAAGCTGAAATTTGGTACGATGAAAGAGTTAGTGACTGTGACGAATCCTATTCATGGGCGTTAAAATCGGTGCAGGGTCGGATCTTTTTTGGGGCCCTGAATTTCAAACTTTTTTTGGAATCGATATATCTCGGAAACGGTCGGTCGTATCGAAGAATGATAAATGTATAGGTGTAAGATCTCCGCGGTATGCAACTTTTCTACTCAAAACGATTTTTTGATATCTCTCACCGTTTTCTTTATTTTTGGGCCCTGAAAATATAAAATGTGTGTGACATTTTTGCGTGTATGTAAGTACTGGTCGCAATTTTCAAGATATTAAGCTGAAATTTGGTACGGTGAAAGAGTTAGTGACTAAAGATTCCTGTTGTTGGGCGTTAACATCGGTGCAGGGCCGGATCTTTTTGGGGGCCCTGAATTTCTAACTGTTTTTTGGAATCGATATATCTCGGAAAAGGTTGGTCGTATCGAAAAATGTTAAAAGTAAAGGTGTAAGATCTCCGCGGTATGCAACTTTTCTACTCAAAACGATTTTTTGATATTTCTCACCGTTTTCCTTTTTCGGGGCCCTGAAAATGTCCATTGTGTGCGACATTTTTGCGTTTAGCTAAGTACTGGTCGCAATTTTCAAGATATTAAGCTGAAATTTGGTACGGTGAAAGGGTTAGTGACTGTGACGTATCCTATTGTTGGGCGTTAAAATCGGTGCAGGACCGGATCTTTTTTGGGGGCCCTGAATTTCTAACTGTTTTTTGGAATCGATATATCTCGGAAACGGTTGGTCGTATCGAAAAATGTTAAATGTACAGGTGTAAGATCTCCGCAGTATGCAACTTTTTAACTCAAAACGATTTTTTGATATCTCTCACCGCTTTCTTTTTTTGGGGCCCTGAAAATGTCCATTGTGCGTCACATTTTTGGGTTTAGCGAAGTACAGGTCGCAATAATCAAGATATCGAGCTGAAATTAGGTACGGAGAAGGAGTTAGTGACTGTGACGAATCCTATTGTTGGGCGTTAAAATCGGTACAGGGCCGGATCTTTTTTGGGGGCCCTGAATTTCAAACTTATTTTTGGAA
Source organism: Meconema thalassinum (assembly GCA_946902985.2). Taxonomy (NCBI): domain Eukaryota; kingdom Metazoa; phylum Arthropoda; class Insecta; order Orthoptera; family Tettigoniidae; genus Meconema; species Meconema thalassinum. The sequence continues at coordinate 75,363,790 of OX336401.1, forward strand.
TCGATATATCTCGGAAACGGTTGGTCGTATCGAAAAATGTTAAATGTACAGGTGTAAGATCTCCGCAGTATGCAACTTTTTTTTTTACTGAAAACGATTTTTTGATATCTCTCACCGTTTTCTTTTTTTAGGGCCCTGAAAATGTCCATTGTGCGTGACATTTTTGCGTTTAGCTAAGTACTGGTCGCAATTTTCAAGATATTAAGCTGAAATTTGGTACAATGAAAGAGTTAGTGACTGTGACGAATCCTATTCATGGGCATTAAAATCGGTGCAGGGCCGGATCTTTTTTGGGGCCCTGAATTTCAAACTTTTTTTGGAATCGATATACCTCGGAAACGGTCGGTCGTATCGAAGAATGATAAATGTATAGGTGTAAGATCTCCGCGGTATGCAACTTTTCTACTCAAAACGATTTTTTGATATCTCTCACCGTTTTCCTTTTTTGGGGCCCTGAAATAGTCCATTGTGCGTGACATTTTTTCGTTTAGCTAAGTACTGGTCGCCATTTTCAAGATATGAAGCTGAAATTCAGTACGGTGAAAGAGCTAGTGACTGTGACGAATCCTATTGTTGGGCGTTAAAATCGGTGCTGGGCCGAATCTTTTTTTTTGGGGCCCTGAATTTCAATTTTTTTTTGGAATCGATATATCTCGGAAACGGATGGTCGTATCGAAAAACGTTAAATGTACAGGTGTAAGATCTCCGCGGTATGCAACATTTTTACTCAAAAGGATTTTTTGGTATCTCTCACCGTTTTCTTTTTTTGGGGCCCTGAAAATGTCCATTGTGCGTGACATTTTTGGGTTTAGCGAAGTACAGGCCGCAATTTTCAAGATATCGAGCTGAAATTTGGAGCTGTGAAAGAGTTGGACCCTGTGAGGAAACCTGTTGTCGGGCGTTAAAAACGGTGCAGGGCCAGATCTTTTTGGTGGGCCCTGAATTTCAAACTTTATTTTTGAATCGATATATCTCGGAAACGGTTGGTCGTATCGAAAAACGTTAAATGTACAGGTGTAAGATCTCCGCGGTATGCAACTTTTTTAATCAAAACGATTTTTTGATATCTCTCACCGTTTTCTTTTTTTGGGGCCCTGAAGATGTACGTATGTGCGTGACTTTTTGGCGTTTAGCAAAGTACAGGACATACTTTTCACGATATCAAGCTGAAATTTGGTACGGCGAAAGGGTTACAGCCTGTGAGGAAACAAATTGTTGGGCGTTGAAATCAGTGCAGGGCCAACCTGTTTTTGGGGCCCTGAAAGTAATCCTTCTTTTTTGGAATCGATATATCTCGGAAACGGTTGGTCGTATCGAAAACCTTTAAACGTACAGTTGTAACACCTCCGCAGTATGCAATTTTTTTACTCTTACGATTTTTCGATATCTCTCACCGTATTCTTTTTTTCGGGCCCTGAAAATGTCCATTGTGCGTGACATATTTGGGTTTAGCGAAGTACAGGTCACAATTTTCAAGATATCGAGCTGAAATTTCGAGCGGTGAAAGAGTTAGACCCTGTGATGAAACCTGTTGTCGGGCGTTAAAAACGGTGCAGGGGCGGATCTTTTTGGGGGGCCCTGAATTTCAAACTTTTATTTTTGAATCGATATATATCGGAAACGGTTGGTCGTATCGAAAAACGTTAAATGTACAGGTGTAAGATCTCCGCGGTATGCAACTTTTTTTTTACTAAAAACGATTTTTTGATATCTCTTACCGTTTTCTTTTTTGGGGCCCTGTAAATGTAAATTATGCGTGACATTTTTGCGTTTAGCAATGTACAGGTCGCAATTTTCAAGATATCAAGCTGAAATTTGGTACGGTGAAAGAGTTAGGGTCTGTGAGGAACGCTATTGTTGGGCGTTAAAATAGGTGCAGGGCCGGTCCTTTTTTGGGGGTCGTGAATGTCATCCTCTTTTTTTGAATCGCTATATCTCGGAAACGGTTGGTCGTATCGAAAAACGTTAAATGTACAGGTTTAAGATCTCCGCGGTATACATCGTTTTTATTCATGACGATTTTTTGATGTCTCTCACCGTTTTCGGTTTTTGGGGCCCTGAAGATGTACGTATGTGCGTGACGTTTTTCCGTTTAGCAAAGTACAGGTAGCAAGTTTCAAGATATCGAACTGAAATTTGCTACGGTGAAAGGGCTAGGGCCTTTTAGGAACCCCATTGATGGGCGCTAAAATCTGTGCAGGGCCGGCCCTTTTTTGGGCCCTGAATTTCATCCTCTTTTTTTGGAATCGATATATCTCGAAAACGGTTGGTCGTATCGAAAAACCTTAAATGTACAGGTGTAAGATCTCCGTGATTAACTACTTTTTTACCCCTTATCATATGTTGATATCTCTCACCGTTTTAATGTTATTAAATGCTTTTGGTTTTGGAAAAATGGAGCCCAAATGTATATAATAATTTGTAACAATTCAACTGATCGTCTCATTGAAATATACGGTAAAATTATCTATAATAACCCGTTTTCACCTTTTCAATAAGTTAAATAATGTATTTACAGCTGTAATATATTTTCCATTTCCGAGTACGCCCGGCTTTCATAACCAAGTGATGGTTTCAGCATTGCCTAGAATAACATTTTATAATTTTCCTACATTACCACACAATCGGGCAAAAGGCCCGAAACGCAAGGCATGAGACCTTGCTGCCAACGAAATTGTTGTTTGCGATTATTACCCCTCTTGCTCGCCGCTATCTTGCCGCACCTTCTCATCCAAAGCATGTCGTGCTGCGTGTACTCCTACTTGTTATGAAAGCCGGATCTAAAGATCCTATAGGCTTTCATATAGCCGTGGTATATTTGAAAAAGTCTGTATGTATGTATGTATGTATGTACGTATGTGCGTGACGTTTTTGCGTTTAGCAAAGTACAGGTCGCAATTTTCAAGATATCGAACTGAAATTTGGTACGGAGAAAGAGTTGGGGCCTGTGACGAACCCTATTGATGGGCGTTAAAATCGGTGTAGAGCCGGACCTTTTTTTGGGGCCCTGAATTTCAAACTTTTTTTGAATCGGTATATCTCGGAAACGGTTGATCGTAACGAAAAATGTTAAAGTTACAGGTGTAAGATCTCCAGGGGTATGCAACTTTTTTACTCAAAACAATTTTTTGATATCTCTCATCGTTTTCTTTTTTTTGGGGCCCTGAAAATGTCCATTGTGCGTAACATTTTTGCGTTTAGCTAAGTACTGGTCGCAATTTTCAAGATATGAAGCTGAAATTTGGTACGGTGAAAGAGTTAGTGACTGTGACGAATCCTATTGTTGGGCGTTAAGATCAGTGCAGGGCCGGATCTTTTTTGGGGGCCATGATATTTCAAACTTTTTTTTGGAATCGATATATCTCGGAAACGGTTGATCGGATCGAAAAATGTTAAGGGTATTGGTGTAAGATCTCCGCGGTATGCAACTTTTTTACGGAAAACGATTTTTTGATATCTCTCACCGTTTTCTTTTTTTGGGGCCCTGAAAATGTCCATTGTGTGTGACATTTTTGCGTGTAGCAAAGTACTGGTAGCAATTTTCAAGATATTAAGCTGAATTTTGCTACGGCGAAAGAGTTAGTGACTGTGACGAATCCTGTTTTTGGGCGTTAACATCGGTGCAGGGCCGGATCTTTTTTGGGGGCCTTGAATTTCTAACTGTTTTTTGGAATCGATATATCTCGGAAACGGTTGGTCGTATCGAAAAATATTAAATGTACAGGTGTAAGATCTCCGACGGTATGCAACTTTTTTACACAAAACAATTTTTTGATATCTCTCACCGTTTTCTTTTTTTGGGGCCCTGAAAATGTCCATTGTGCGTGACATTCTTGCGTTTAGCTAAGTAGTGGTCGTAATTTTCAAGATATTAAGCCGAAATTTAGTAGGATGGAAGAGTTAGTGACTGTGACCAATCCTGTTGTTGGACGTTAGAATCAGTGCAGGGCCGGATCTTTCTTGGGGGCCCTGAATTTCTAACTGTTTTTGGAATCGATATATCTCGGAAACGGTTGGTCGTATCGAAAAATGTTAAATCAACAGGTGTAAGATATCCGCGGTATGCAACTTTTTTACTCAAAGCGATTTTTTGATATCTCTCACCGTTTTCTTTTTTTGGAGCCCTGAAAATGTCCATTGTGCGTGACATTTTTGCGTTTAGCTAAGTACTGGTCGCAATTTTCAAGATATTAAGCTGAAATTTGGTACGATGAAAGAGTTAGTGACTGTGACGAATCCTATTGTTGGGCGTTAAATTCGGTGCAGGGCCGGATATTTCTGGGGGGCCCTGAATTTCTAACTGTTTTTTGGAATTGATATATCTCGGAAAAGGTTGGTCGCATCGAAAATGTTAAATGAACAGGTGTAAGATCTCCGCGGTGTGCAACTTTTTTTTTTACAAAAAACGATTTTTTGATATCTCTCACCGTTTTCCTTTTTTGGGGCCCTGAAAATGTCCATTGTGCGTGACATTTTTGCGTTTAGCTATGTACTGGTCGCCATTTTCAAGATATGAAGCTGAAATTTGGTACGGTGAAAGAGCTAGTGACTGTGACGAATCCTATTGTTGGGCGTTAAAATCGGTGCTGGGCCGAATCTTTGTTTGGGGCCCTGAATTTCATCCTAATTTTTTGAATCGATATATCTCGGAAACGGTTGGTCGTATCGAAAAATGTTAAAGGTATAGGTGTAAGATCTCCGCGGTATGCAACTTTTTTACTCAAAACGATTTTTTAATATCTCTCACCGTTTTCTTTTTTTGGGGCCCTGAAAATCTCCATTGTGCATAACATTTTTGCGTTTAGCTATGTACTGGTCGCAATTTTCAAGATATGAAGCTGAAATCTGGTAAGGTGAAAGAGTCAGTGACTGTGACGAATCCTATTGTTGGGCGTTATGATCAGTGCAGGGCCGGATCTTTTTTGGGGGCCCTGAATTTCTAACTGTTTTTTGGAATCGATATATCTCGGAAACGGTTGGTCGTATCGAAAAATGTTAAATGTACAGGTGTAAGATCTCCGCAGTATGCAACTTTTTTAACTCAAAACGATTTTTTGATATCTTTCACCGCTTTCTTTTTTTGGGGCCCTGAAAATGTCCATTGTGCGTCACATTTTTGGGTTTAGCGAAGTACAGGTCGCAATAATCAAGATATCGAGCTGAAATTAGGTACGGAGAAGGAGTTAGTGACTGTGACGAATCCTATTGTTGGGCGTTAAAATCGGTACAGGGCCGGATCTTTTTTGGGGGCCCTGAATTTCAAACATATTTTTGGAATCGATATATCTCGGAAACGGTTGGTCGTATCGAAAAATGTTAAATGTACAGGTGTAAGATCTCCGCGGTATGCAACTTTTTTTACTCAAAACGATTTTTTGATATCTCTCTCCGTTTTCTTTTTTTAGGGCCCTGAAAATGTCCATTGTGCGTGACATTTTTTCGTTTTGCTAAGTACTGGTCGCCATTTTCAAGATTTGAAGCTGAAATTTGGTACGGTGAAAGAGCTAGTGACTGTGACGAATCCTATTGTTGGGCGATAAAATCGGTGCTGGGCCGAATCTTTTTTTTGGTGCCCTGTATTTCAATTTTTTTTTTTGGAATCGATATATCTCGGAAACGGATGGTCGTATTGAAAAACGTTAAATGTACAGGTGTAAGATCTCCGCGGTATGCAACATTTTTACTCAAAACGATTTTTTGGTATCTCTCACCGTTTTTCTTTTTTTGGGGCCCTGAAAATGTCCATTGTGCGTGACATTTTTGGGTTTAGCGAAGTACAGGCCGCAATTTTCAAGATATCGAGCTGAAATTTGGAGCTGTGAAAGAGTTGGACCCTGTGAGGAAACCTGTTGTCGGGCGTTAAAAACGGTGCAGGGCCAGATCTTTTTGGTGGGCCCTGAATTTCAAACTTTATTTTTGAATCGATATATCTCGGAAACGGGTGGTCGTATCGAAAAACGTTAAATGTACAGGTGTAAGACCTCCGCGGTATGCAACTTTTTTAATCAAAACGATTTTTTGATATCTCTCACCGTTTTCTTTTTTTGGGGCCCTGAAGATGTACGTATGTGCGTGACTTTTTGGCGTTTAGCAAAGTACAGGACATAATTTTCATGATATCAAGCTGAAATTTGGTACGGCGAAAGGGTTACAGCCTGTGAGGAAACAAATTGTTGGGCGTTGAAATCGGTGCAGGGCCGGACCTTTTTTTGGGGCCCTGAAATTAATCCTTCTTTTTTGGAATCGATATATCTCGGAAACGGTTGGTCGTATCGAAAAACTTTAAACGTAGAGTTGTAACACATCCGCAGTATGCAATTTGTTTACTCTCACGATTTTTCGATATCTCTCACCGTATTCTTTTTTTCGGGCCCTGAAGATGTCCATTGTGCGTGACATATTTGGGTTTAGCGAAGTACAGGTCACAATTTTCAAGATATCGAGCTGAAATTTGGAGCGGTGAAAGAGTTAGACCCTGTGATGAAACCTGTTGTCGGGCGTTAAAAACGGTGCAGGGACGGATCTTTTTGGGGGGCCCTGAATTTCAAACTTTTATTTTTGAATCGATATATATCGGAAACGGTTGGTCGTATCGAAAAACGTTAAATGTACAGGTGTAAGATCTCCGCGGTATGCAACTTTTTTACTCAAAACGATTTTTTGATATCTCTTACCGTTTTCTTTTTGGGGCCCTGTAAATGTAAATTATGCGTGACATTTTTGCGTTTAGCAATGTACAGGTCGCAATTTTCAAGATATCAAGCTGAAATTTGGTACGGTGAAAGAGTTAGGGTCTGTGAGGAACGCTATTGTTAGGCGTTAAAATAGGTGCAGGGCCGGTCCTTTTTTGGGGGCCGTGAATGTCATCCTCTTTTTTTGAATCGCTATATCTCGGAAACGGTTGGTCGTATCGAAAAACGTTAAATGTACAGGTTTAAGATCTCTGCGGTATACATCGTTTTTATTCATGACGATTTTTTGATGTCTCTCACCGTTTTCGGTTTTTGGGGCCCTGAAGATGTACGTATGTGCGTGACGTATTCCCGTTTAGCAAAGTACAGGTAGCAAGTTTCAAGATATCGAACTGAAATTTGCTACGGTGAAAGGGCTAGGGCCTTTTAGGAACCCCATTGATGGGCGCTAAAATCTGTGCAGGGCCGGCCCTTTTTTTGGGCCCTGAATTTAATCACTTTTTTTGGAATCGATATATCTCGAAAACGGTTGGTCGTATCGAAAAACCTTAAATGTACAGGTGTAAGATCTCCGTGATTAACTACTTTTTTACCCCTTATCATATATTGATATCTCTCACCGTTTTAATGTTATTAAATGCTTTTGGTTTTGGAAAAATGGAGCCCAAATGTATATAATAATTTGTAACAATTCAACTGATCGTCTCATTGAAATATACGGAAAATTATCTATAATATCCCGTTTTCACCTTTTCAATAAGTTAAATAATGTATTTACAGCTGTAATATATTTTCCATTTCCGAGTACGCCCGGCTTTCATAACCAAGTGATGGTTTCAGCATTGCCTAGAATAACATTTTATAATTTTCCTACATTACCACACAATCGGGCAAAAGGCCCGAAATGCAAGGCATGAGACCTTGCTGCCAACGAAATTGTTGTTTGCGATTATTACCCCTCTTGCTCGCCGCTATCTTGCCGCACCTTCTCATCCAAAGCATGTCGTGCTGCGTGGACTCCTACTTGTTATGAAAGCCGGATCTAAAGATCCTATAGGCTTTCATATAGCCGTGGTAGGATTTTTCGAGATCTCGGAAACTACGCGTCGCCCAGTGTTCAAACCTTTACCAATCGAATCGGAGTTGAAAAAAAAAATTCAAAAAAAGTCTGTCTGTATGTATGTATGTATGTATGTATGTATGTAGGTACGTATGTGCGTGACGTTTTTGCGTTTAGCAAAGTACAGGTCGCAATTTTGAAGATATCGAGCTGAAATTTGGTACGGTGAAATAGTTGGGGCCTGTGACGAACCCTATTGATGGGCGTTAAAATCCGTGTAGGGCCGGACCTTTTTTTGGGGCCCTGAATTTCATCCTATTTTTTTGAATCGATATATCTCGGAAACGGTCGGTCGTATCGAAGAATGATAAAGGTATAGGTGTAAGATCTCCGCGGTAAGCAACTTTTTTACTCAAAACGATTTTTTGATATCTCTCGCCGTTTTCCTTTTTTGGGGCCCTGAAAATGTCCATTGTGTGTGACATTTTTGCGTTTAGCTAAGTACTGGTCGCAATTTTCAAGATATTAAGCTGAAATTTGGTACGGTGAAAGGGTTAGTGACTGTGACGAATCCTATTGTTGGGCGTTAAAATCGGTGCAGGGCCGGATCTTTTTTGGGGGCCCTGAATTTCTAACTGTTTTTTGGAATCGATATATCTCGGAAACGGTTGGTCGTATCGAAAAATGTTAAATGTACAGGTGTAAGATCTCCGCAGTATGCAACTTTTTAACTCAAAACGATTTTTTGATATCTCTCACCGCTTTCTTTTTTTGGGGCCCTGAAAATGTCCATTGTGCGTCACATTTTTGGTTTTAGCGAAGTACAGGTCGCAATAATCAAGATATCGAGCTGAAATTAGGTACGGAGAACGAGTTAGTGACTGTGACGAATCCTGTTGTTTGGCGTTAAAATCGGTGCAGGTCCGGATCTTTTTTGGGGGCCCTGAATTTCAAACTTTTTTTTGAATCGATATCTCTCGGAAACGGTTGATCGTATCGAAAAATGTTAAAGGTATAGGTGTAAGATCTCCGCGGTATGCACCTTTTTTACTCAAAACAATTTGTTGATATCTCCCACCATTTTCTTTTTTTGGGGCCCTGAAAATGTCCATTGTGCGTCACATTTTTGGGTTTAGCGAAGTACAGGTCGCAATAATCAAGATATCAAGCTGAAATTAGATACGGAGAAGGAGTTAGTGACTGTGACGAATCCTATTGTTGGGCGTTAAAATCGGCGTAGGGCCGGATCTTTTTTGGGGGCCCTGAATTTCTAACTGTTTTTTGAATCGATATATCTCGGAAACGGTTGGTCGTATCGAAAAATGTTAAAAGTACAGGTGTAAGATCTCCGCGGTATGCAACTTTTTTACTCAAAACGATTTTTTGATATCTCTCACCGTTTTCTTTTTTTGGGGCCCTGAACATGTCTATTGTGCGTGACATTTTTGCGTTTAGCTAAGTACTGGTCGCAATTTTCAAGATATTAAGCTGAAATTTGGTACGATGAAAGAGTTAATGACTGTGACGAATGCTGTTGTTGGGCGTTAAATTCGGTGTAGGGCCGGATCTTTTTGGGGGCCCTGAATTTCTAACTGATTTTTGGAATCGATATATCTCGGAAATGGTTTGTCGTATCGAAAAATGTTAAATTAACAGGTGTAAGATCTCCGCGGTATGCAACTTTTTTACTCAAAAGGATTTTTTGATATCTCTCACCGTTTTCTTTTTTTGGGGCCCTGAAAATGTCCATTGTGCGTGACATTTTTGCGTTTAGTTAAGTACTGGTCGCAATTTGCAAGATATTAAGCTGAAATTTGGAACGATGAAAGAGTTAGTGACTGTGACGAATCCTATTGTTGGGCGTTAAAATCGGTGTAGGGCCGGATCTTTTTTGGGGGCCCTGAATTTCAAACTTTTTTTGGAATCGGTATATCTCGGAAACGGTTGATCGTAACGAAAAATGTTAAAGGTACAGGTGTAAGATCTCCGCGGTATGCAACTTTTTTACTCAAAACAATTTTTTGATATCTCTCATCGTTTTCTTTTTTTTGGGGCCCTGAAAATGTCCATTGTGCGTAACATTTTTGCGTTCAGCTAATTACTGGTCGCAATTTTCAAGATATGAAGCTGAAATTTGGTACGGTGAAAGAGTTAGTGACTGTGACGAATCCTATTGTTGGGCGTTAAGATCAGTGCAGGGCCGGATCTTTTTTGGGGGCCATGATATTTCAAACTTTTTTTTGGAATCGATATATCTCGGAAACGGTTGATCAGATCGAAAAATGTTAAAGGTATTGGTGTAAGATCTCCGCGGTATGCAACTTTTTTACGGAAAACGATTTTTTGATATCTCTCACCGTTTTCTTTTTTTAGGGCCCTGAAAATGTCCATTGTGTGTGACATTTTTGCGTGTAGCAAAGTACTGGTCGCAATTTTCAAGATATTAAGCTGAATTTTGCTACGGCGAAAGAGTTAGTGACTGTGACGAATCCTGTTTTTGGGCGTTAACATCGGTGCAGGGCCGGATCTTTTTTGGGGGCCTTGAATTTCTAACTGTTTTTTGGAATCGATATATCTCGGAAACGGTTGGTCGTATCGAAAAATATTAAATGTACAGGTGTAAGATCTCCGACGGTATGCAACTTTTTTACACAAAACGATTTTTTGTTATCTCTCACCGTTTTCTTTTTTTGGGGCCCTGAAAATGTCCATTGTGCGTGACATTTTTGCGTTTAGCTAAGTACTGGTCGCAATTTTCAAGATATTAAGCTGAAATTTGGTACAATGAAAGAGTTAGTGACTGTGACGAATCCTATTCATGGGCGTTAAAATCGGTGCAGGGCCGGATCTTTTTTGGGGCCCTGAATTTCAAACTTTTTTTGGAATCGATATATCTCGGAAACGGTCGGTCGTATCGAAGAATGATAAATGTATAGGTGTAAGATCTCCGCGGTATGCAACTTTTTTACTCAAAACGATTTTTTGATATCTCTCACCGTTTTCTTTATTTTTGGGCCCTGAAAATATAAAATGTGTGTGACATTTTTGCGTGTAGGTAAGTACTGTTCGCAATTTTCAAGATATTAAGCTGAAATTTGGTACGGTGAAAGATTTAGTGACTAAAGATTCCTGTTGTTGGGCGTTAACATCGGTGCAGGGCCGGATCTTTTTGGGGGCCCTGAATTTTTAACTGTTTTTTGGAATCGATATATCTCGGAAACGGTTGGTCGTATCGAAAAATGTTAAAAGTACAGGTGTAAGATCTCCGCGGTATGCAACTTTTCTACTCAAAACGATTTTTTGATATTTCTCACCGTTTTCCTTTTTTGGGGCCCTGAAAATGTCCATTGTGTGCGACATTTTTGCGTTTAGCTAAGTACTGGTCGCAATTTACAAGATATTAAGCTGAAATTTGGTACGGTGAAAGGGTTAGTGACTGTGACGTATCCTATTGTTGGGCGTTAAAATCGGTGCAGGGCCGGATCTTTTTTGGGGGCCCTGAATTTATAACTGTTTTTTGGAATCGATATATCTCGGAAACGGTTGGTCGTATCGAAAAATGTTAAATGTACAGGTGTAAGATCTCCGCAGTATGCAACTTTTTAACTCAAAACGATTTTTTGATATCTCTCACCGCTTTCTTTTTTTGGGGCCCTGAAAATGTCCATTGTGCGTCACATTTTTGGTTTTAGCGAAGTACAGGTCGCAATAATCAAGATATCGAGCTGAAATTAGGTACGGAGAAGGAGTTAGTGACTGTGACGAATCCCATTGTTGGGCGTTAAAATCGGTACAGGGCCGGATCTTTTTTGGGGGCCCTGAATTTCAAACTTATTTTTGGAATCGATATATCTCGGAAACGGTTGGTCGTATCGAAAAATGTTAAATGTACAGGTGTAAGATCTCCGCAGTATGCAAATTTTTTTTTACTGAAAACGATTTTTTGATATCTCTCACCGTTTTCTTTTTTTAGGGCCCTGAAAATGTCCATTGTGCGTGACATTTTTTCGTTTAGCTAAGTACTGGTCGCCATTTTCAAGATATGAAGCTGAAATTCAGTACGGTGAAAGAGCTAGTGACTATGACGAATCCTATTGTTGGGCGTTAAAATCGGTGCTGGGCCGAATCTTTTTTTTGGGGCCCTGAATTTCAATTTTTTTTTGGAATCGATATATCTCGGAAACGGATGGTCGTATCGAAAAACGTTAAATATACAGGTGTAAGATCTCCGCGGTATGCAACATTTTTACTCAAAAGGATTTTTTGGTATCTCTCACCGTTTTCTTTTTTTGGGGCCCTGAAAATGTCCATTGTTCGTGACATTTTTGGGTTTAGCGAAGTACAGGCCGCAATTTTCAAGATATCGAGCTGAAATTTGGAGCTGTGAAAGAGTTGGACCCTGTGAGGAAACCTGTTGTCGGGCGTTAAAAACGGTGCAGGGCCAGATCTTTTTGATGGGCCCTGAATTTCAAACTTTATTTTTGAATCGATATATCTCGGAAACGGTTGGTCGTATCGAAAAACGTTAAATGTACAGGTGTAAGATCTCCGCGGTATGCAACTTTTTTAATCAAAACAACTTTTTGATATCTCTCACCGTTTTCTTTTTTTGGGGCCCTGAAGATGTACGTATGTGCGTGACTTTTTGGCGTTTAGCAAAGTACAGGACATAATTTTCACGATATCGAGCTGAAATTTGGTACGGCGAAAGGGTTACAGCCTATGAAGAAACAAATTGTTGGGCGTTGAAATCAGTGCAGGGCCGGACCTTTTTTTGGGGCCCTGAAATTAATCCTTCTTTTTTGGAATCGATATATCTCGGAAACGGTTGGTCGTATCGAAAACCTTTAAACGTACAGTTGTAACACCTCCGCGGTATGCAACTTTTTTTTACTAAAAACGATTTTTTGATATCTCTTACCGTTTTCTTTTTTGGGGCCCTGTAAATGTAAATTATGCGTGACATTTTTGCGTTTAGCAATGTACAGGTCGCAATTTTCAAGATATCAAGCTGAAATTTGGTACGGTGAAAGAGTTAGGGTCTGTGAGGAAAGCTATTGTTGGGCGATAAAATAGGTGCAGGGCCGGTCCATTTTTGGGGGTCGTGAATGTCATCCTCTTTTTTTGAATCGCTATATCTCGGAAACGGTTGGTCGTATCGAAAAACGTTAAATGTACAGGTTTAAGATCTCCGCGGTATACATCGTTTTTATTCATGACGATTTTTTGATGTCTCTCACCGTTTTCGGTTTTTGGGGCCCTGAAGATGTACGTATGTGCGTCACGTTTTTCCGTTTAGCAAAGTACAGGTAGCAAGTTTCAAGATATCGAACTGAAATTTGCTACGGTGAAAGGGCTAGGGCCTCTTAGGAAACCCATTGATGGGCGCTAAAATCTGTGCAGGGCCGGCCCTTTTTTTGGGCCCTGAATTTCATCCTCTTTTTTTGGAATCGATATATCTCGAAAACGGTTGGTCGTATCGAAAAACCTTAAATGTACAGGTGTAAGATCTCCGTGATTAACAACTTTTTTACCCCTTATCATATGTTGATATCTCTCACCGTTTTAATGTTATTAAATGCTTTTGGTTTTGGAAAAATGGAGCCCAAATGTATATAATAATTTGTAACAATTCAACTGATCGTCTCATTGAAATATACGGTAAAATTATCTATAATAACCCGTTTTCACCTTTTCAATAAGTTAAATAATGTATTTACAGCTGTAATATATTTTCCATTTCCGAGTACGCCCGGCTTTCATAACCAAGTGATGGTTTCAGCATTGCCTAGAATAACATTTTATAATTTTCCTACATTACCACACAATCGGGCAAAAGGCCCGAAACGCAAGGCATGAGACCTCGCTGCCAACGAAATTGTTGTTTGCGATTATTACTCCTCTTGCTCGCCGCTATCTTGCCGCACCTTCTCATCCAAAGCATGTCGTGCTGCGTGTACTCCTACTTGTTATGAAAGCCGCATCGGCTTTCATATAGCCGTGGTAGGATTTTTCGAGATCTCGGAAACTAAGCGTCGCCCAGGGTTCAAACCTATACCAATCGATTCGGAGTCGAAAAACAAAATTTCAAAAAAAGTCTGTATGTATGTATGTATGTATGTATGTATGTATGTATGTATGTATGTATGTATGTGCGTGACGTTTTTGCGTTTAGCAAAGTACAGGTCGCAATTTTCAAGATATCGAGCTGAAATTTGGTACGGTGAAAGAGTTGGGGCCTGTGACGAACCCTATTGTTGGGCGTTAAAATCGGTGCAGGGCCGAACCATTTTTTGGGGCCCTGAATTTCATCCTATTTTTTTGAATCGATATATCTCGGAAACGGCTGGTCGTATCGAAAAAAGTTAAATCTACGGGTGTAAGATCTCGGCAGTATGCAACTTTTTTATTCGTAATGATTTTTTGATATCTCTCACCGTTTTCTCTTTTTGGGGCCCTGAAAATGTCCATTGTGCGTGACATTTTTGGGTTTAGCGAAGTACAGGTCGCAATTTTCAAGATATTGAGCTGAAATTTGGTACGGTGAAAGAGTTAGTGACAGTGACGAACTCTTTTGTTGGGCGTTAAAACCGGTGCAGGGACGGATCTTTTTTGGGGGCCCTGAATTTCTAACTGTTTTTTGGAATCGATATATCTCGGAAACGGTTGGTCGTATCGAAAAATGTTAAACGTACAGGTGTAAGATCTCCGCGGTATGCAACTTTTTTACTCAAAACGATTTTTTGATAAATCTCACCGTTTTCTTTTTTTGGGGCCCTGAATATGTCCATTGTGCGTGACATTTTTGCGTTAAGCAAAGTACAGGTCGCAATTTTCAAGATATCGAGCTGAAATTTGGTACGGTGAAAGAGTTGAGGCCTGTGACGAACCCTATTGTTGGGCGTTAAAATCGGTGCAGGGCCGGATCTTTTTTGGGGGCCCTGAATTTCTAACTGTTTTTTGGAATCGATATATCTCGGAAACGGTTGGTCGTATCGAAAAATGTTAAACGTACAGGTGTAAGATCTCCGCGGTATGCAACTTTTTTACTCAAAACGATTTTTTGATAACTCTCACCGTTTTCATTTTTTGGGGCCCTGAATATGTCCATTGTGCGTGACATTTTTGCGTTTAGCTAAGTACTGGTCGCAAGTTTCAAGATATTAAGCTGAAATTTGGTACGATGAAAGAGTTGGGGCCTGTGACGAACCCTATTGTTGGGCGTTAAAATCGGTGCAGGGCCGGACCTTTGTTGGGGCCCTGAATTTCATCCTATTTTTTTAAATCGATATATCTCGGAAACGGTTGGTCGTATCGAAAAATGTTAAATGTATAGGTGTAAGATCTCCGGGGTATGCAACTTTTTTACTCAAAACGATTTTTTGATATCTCTCACCGTTTTCTTTTTTTGGGGCCCTGAAAAAGTCCATTGTGCGTGACATTTTTGCGTTAAGCAAAGTACAGGTCGCAATTTTCAAGATTTCGAGCTGAAATTTGGTACGGTGAAAGAGTTGAGGCCTGTGACGAACCCTATTGTTGGGCGTTAAAATCGGTGCAGGGCCGGATCTTTTTTGGGGGCCCTGAATTTCAAACTGCTTTTTGGAATCGATATATCTTGGAAACGGTTGGTCGTATCGAAAAATGTTAAATGTATAGGTGTAAGATCTCCGCGGTGTGCAACTTTTTTACTCATAATGATTTTTTGATATCTCTCATCGTTTTCCTTTTTGGGGCCCTGAAGATGTCCATTGTGCGTGACATATTTGGGTTTAGCGAAGTACAGGCCGCAATTTTCAAGATATTAAGCTGAAATTTGGTACGGTTAAAGAAGTTAATTAGCGTATTTATAGATGTAAGATATAGTCCATTTCCGAGGACTTCCGGCTTTCATAACCATGTGATGGTGTCAGCATTGCCTAGAAGAAATTTTTATAATTGTCCTACATTTCCACGCAATCAGGTCGATGGTCCGAAATGCAATTCCGCATGCCTTGCCGCGAACCAATTTGTTGTTTGAGATTATTACCCCTCTTGCTCGCCGCTATCTTGCCGCACCTTCTCATCCAAAGCCGCATCGGCTTTCATATAGCCGTGGTAGGATTTTTCGAGATCTCGGAAACTAAGCGTCGCCCAGGGTTCAAACCTATACCAATCGTTTCGGAGTCGAAAAAAAAAATTTCAAAAAAAGTCTGTCTGTATGTATGTATGTATGTATGTATGTATGTATGTATGTATGTATGTATGTGCATGACGTTTTTGCGTTTAGCAAAGTACAGGTCGCAATTTTCAAGATATCGAGCTGAAATTTGGTACGGTGAAAGAGTTGGGGCCTGTGACGAACCCTATTGTTGGGCGTTAAAATCGGTGCAGGGCCGGACCATTTTTTGGGGCCCTGAATTTCATCCTATTTTTTTGAATCGATATATCTCGGAAACGGCTGGTCGTATCGAAAAAAGTTAAATCTACGGGTGTAAGATCTCGCCGGTATGCAACTTTTTTATTCGTAATGATTTTTTGATATCTCTCACCGTTTTCTCTTTTTGGGGCCCTGAAAATGTCCATTGTGCGTGACATATTTGGGTTTAGCGAAGTACAGGTCGCAATTTTCAAGATATTGAGCTGAAATTTGGTACGGTGAAAGAGTTAGTGACAGTGACGAACTCTTTTGTTGGGCGTTAAAACCGGTGCAGGGACGGATCTTTTTTGGGGGCCCTGAATTTCTAACTGTTTTTTGGAATCGATATATCTCGGAAACGGTTGGTCGTATCGAAAAATGTTAAACGTACAGGTGTAATATCTCCGCGGTATGCAACTTTTTTACTCAAAACGATTTTTTGATAAATCTCACCGTTTTCATTTTTTGGGGCCCTGAATATGTCCATTGTGCGTGACATTTTTGCGTTAAGCAAAGAACAGGTCGCAATTTTCAAGATATCGAGCTGAAATTTGGTACGGTGAAAGAGTTGAGGCCTGTGACGAACCCTATTGTTGGGCGTTAAAATCGGTGCAGGGCCGGATCTTTTTTGGGGGCCCTGAATTTCTAACTGTTTTTTGGAATCGATATATCTCGGAAACGGTTGGTCGTATCGAAAAATGTTAAACGTACAGGTGTAAGATCTCCGCGGTATGCAACTTTTTTACTCAAAACGATTTTTTGATAACTCTCACCGTTTTCATTTTTTGGGGCCCTGAATATGTCCATTGTGCGTGACATTTTTGCGTTTAGCTAAGTACTGGTCGCAAGTTTCAAGATATTAAGCTGAAATTTGGTACGATGAAAGAGTTGGGGCCTGTGACGAACCCTATTGTTGGGCGTTAAAATCGGTGCAGGGCCGGACCTTTGTTTGGGGCCCTGAATTTCATCCTTTTTTTTTAAATCGATATATCTCGGAAACGGTTGGTCGTATCGAAAAATGTTAAATGTATAGGTGTAAGATCTCCGCGGTATGCAACTTTTTTACTCAAAACGATTTTTTGATATCTCTCACCGTTTTCTTTTTTTGGGGCCCTGAAAATGTCCATTGTGCGTGACATTTTTGCGTTAAGCAAAGTACAGGTCGCAATTTTCAAGATTTCGAGCTGAAATTTGGTACGGTGAAAGAGTTGACGCCTGTGACGAACCCTATTGTTGGGCGTTAAAATCGGTGCAGGGCCGGATCTTTTTTGGGGGCCCTGAATTTCAAACTGCTTTTTGGAATCGATATATCTTGGAAACGGTTGGTCGTATCGAAAAATGTTAAATGTATAGGTGTAAGATCTCCGCGGTGTGCAACTTTTTTACTCATAATGATTTTTTGATATCTCTCATCGTTTTCCTTTTTGGGGCCCTGAAGATGTCCATTGTGCGTGACATATTTGGGTTTAGCGAAGTACAGGCCGCAATTTTCAAGATATTAAGCTGAAATTTGGTACGGTTAAAGAAGTTAATTAGCGTATTTATAGATGTAAGATATAGTCCATTTCCGAGGACTTCCGGCTTTCATAACCATGTGATGGTGTCAGCATTGCCTAGAAGAAATTTTTATAATTGTCCTACATTTCCACGCAATCAGGTCGATGGTCCGAAATGCAATTCCGCATGCCTTGCCGCGAACCAATTTGTTGTTTGAGATTATTACCCCTCTTGCTCGCCGCTATCTTGCCGCACCTTCTCATCCAAAGCCGCATCGGCTTTCATATAGCCGTGGTAGGATTTTTCGAGATCTCGGAAACTAAGCGTCGCCCAGGGTTCAAACCTATACCAATCGTTTCGGAGTCGAAAAAAAAAATTTCAAAAAAAGTCTGTCTGTATGTATGTATGTATGTATGTATGTATGTATGTATGTATGTATGTATGTATGTGCATGACGTTTTTGCGTTTAGCAAAGTACAGGTCGCAATTTTCAAGATATCGAGCTGAAATTTGGTACGGTGAAAGAGTTGGGGCCTGTGACGAACCCTATTGTTGGGCGTTAAAATCGGTGCAGGGCCGGACCATTTTTTGGGGCCCTGAATTTCATCCTATTTTTTTGAATCGATATATCTCGGAAACGGCTGGTCGTATCGAAAAAAGTTAAATCTACGGGTGTAAGATCTCGCCGGTATGCAACTTTTTTATTCGTAATGATTTTTTGATATCTCTCACCGTTTTCTCTTTTTGGGGCCCTGAAAATGTCCATTGTGCGTGACATATTTGGGTTTAGCGAAGTACAGGTCGCAATTTTCAAGATATTGAGCTGAAATTTGGTACGGTGAAAGAGTTAGTGACAGTGACGAACTCTTTTGTTGGGCGTTAAAACCGGTGCAGGGACGGATCTTTTTTGGGGGCCCTGAATTTCTAACTGTTTTTTGGAATCGATATATCTCGGAAACGGTTGGTCGTATCGAAAAATGTTAAACGTACAGGTGTAATATCTCCGCGGTATGCAACTTTTTTACTCAAAACGATTTTTTGATAAATCTCACCGTTTTCATTTTTTGGGGCCCTGAATATGTCCATTGTGCGTGACATTTTTGCGTTAAGCAAAGAACAGGTCGCAATTTTCAAGATATCGAGCTGAAATTTGGTACGGTGAAAGAGTTGAGGCCTGTGACGAACCCTATTGTTGGGCGTTAAAATCGGTGCAGGGCCGGATCTTTTTTGGGGGCCCTGAATTTCTAACTGTTTTTTGGAATCGATATATCTCGGAAACGGTTGGTCGTATCGAAAAATGTTAAACGTACAGGTGTAAGATCTCCGCGGTATGCAACTTTTTTACTAAAAACGATTTTTTGATAACTCTCACCGTTTTCATTTTTTGGGGCCCTGAATATGTCCATTGTGCGTGATATTTTTGCGTTTAGCTAAGTACTGGTCGCAAGTTTCAAGATATTAAGCTGAAATTTGGTACGATGAAAGAGTTGGGGCCTGTGACGAACCCTATTGTTGGGCGTTAAAATCGGTGCAGGGCCGGACCTTTGTTTGGGGCCCTGAATTTCATCCTTTTTTTTTAAATCGATATATCTCGGAAACGGTTGGTCGTATCGAAAAATGTTAAATGTATAGGTGTAAGATCTCCGCGGTATGCAACTTTTTTACTCAAAACGATTTTTTGATATCTCTCACCGTTTTCTTTTTTTGGGGCCCTGAAAATGTCCATTGTGCGTGACATTTTTGCGTTAAGCAAAGTACAGGTCGCAATTTTCAAGATTTCGAGCTGAAATTTGGTACGGTGAAAGAGTTGACGCCTGTGACGAACCCTATTGTTGGGCGTTAAAATCGGTGCAGGGCCGGATCTTTTTTGGGGGCCCTGAATTTCAAACTGCTTTTTGGAATCGATATATCTTGGAAACGGTTGGTCGTATCGAAAAATGTTAAATGTATAGGTGTAAGAGCTCCGCGGTGTGCAACTTTTTTACTCATAATGATTTTTTGATATCTCTCATCGTTTTCCTTTTTGGGGCCCTGAAGATGTCCATTGTGCGTGACATATTTGGGTTTAGCGAAGTACAGGCCGCAATTTTCAAGATATTAAGCTGAAATTTGGTACGGTTAAAGAAGTTAATTAGCGTATTTATAGATGTAAGATATAGTCCATTTCCGAGGACTTCCGGCTTTCATAACCATGTGATGGTGTCAGCATTGCCTAGAAGAAATTTTTATAATTGTCCTACATTTCCACGCAATCAGGTCGATGGTCCGAAATGCAATTCCGCATGCCTTGCCGCGAACCAATTTGTTGTTTGAGATTATTACCCCTCTTGCTCGCCGCTATCTTGCCGCACCTTCTCATCCAAAGCCGCATCGGCTTTCATATAGCCGTGGTAGGATTTTTCGAGATCTCGGAAACTAAGCGTCGCCCAGGGTTCAAACCTATACCAATCGATTCGGAGTCGAAAAAAAAAATTTCAAAAAAAGTCTGTCTGTATGTATGTATGTATGTATGTATGTATGTATGTATGTATGTATGTGCATGACGTTTTTGCGTTTAGCAAAGTACAGGTCGCAATTTTCAAGATATCGAGCTGAAATTTGGTACGGTGAAAGAGTTGGGGCCTGTGACGAACCCTATTGTTGGGCGTTAAAATCGGTGCAGGGCCGGACCATTTTTTGGGGCCCTGAATTTCATCCTATTTTTTTGAATCGATATATCTCGGAAACGGCTGGTCGTATCGAAAAAAGTTAAATCTACGGGTGTAAGATCTCGGCGGTATGCAACTTTTTTATTCGTAATGATTTTTTGATATCTCTCACCGTTTTCTCTTTTTGGGGCCCTGAAAATGTCCATTGTGCGTGACATATTTGGGTTTAGCGAAGTACAGGTCGCAATTTTCAAGATATTGAGCTGAAATTTGGTACGGTGAAAGAGTTAGTGACAGTGACGAACTCTTTTGTTGGGCGTTAAAACCGGTGCAGGGACGGATCTTTTTTGGGGGCCCTGAATTTCTAACTGTTTTTTGGAATCGATATATCTCGGAAACGGTTGGTCGTATCGAAAAATGTTAAACGTACAGGTGTAATATCTCCGCGGTATGCAACTTTTTTACTCAAAACGATTTTTTGATAAATCTCACCGTTTTCATTTTTTGGGGCCCTGAATATGTCCATTGTGCGTGACATTTTTGCGTTAAGCAAAGAACAGGTCGCAATTTTCAAGATATCGAGCTGAAATTTGGTACGGTGAAAGAGTTGAGGCCTGTGACGAACCCTATTGTTGGGCGTTAAAATCGGTGCAGGGCCGGATCTTTTTTGGGGGCCCTGAATTTCTAACTGTTTTTTGGAATCGATATATCTCGGAAACGGTTGGTCGTATCGAAAAATGTTAAACGTACAGGTGTAAGATCTCCGCGGTATGCAACTTTTTTACTCAAAACGATTTTTTGATAACTCTCACCGTTTTCATTTTTTGGGGCCCTGAATATGTCCATTGTGCGTGACATTTTTGCGTTTAGCTAAGTACTGGTCGCAAGTTTCAAGATATTAAGCTGAAATTTGGTACGATGAAAGAGTTGGGGCCTGTGACAAACCCTATTGTTGGGCGTTAAAATCGGTGCAGGGCCGGACCTTTGTTTGGGGCCCTGAATTTCATCCTATTTTTTTAAATCGATATATCTCGGAAACGGTTGGTCGTATCGAAAAATGTTAAATGTATAGGTGTAAGATCTCCGCGGTATGCAACTTTTTTACTCAAAACGATATTTTGATATCTCTCACCGTTTTCTTTTTTTGGGGCCCTGAAAATGTCCATTGTGCGTGACATTTTTGCGTTAAGCAAAGTACAGGTCGCAATTTTCAAGATATCGAGCTGAAATTTGGTACGGTGAAAGAGTTGAGGCCTGTGACGAACCCTATTGTTGGGCGTTAAAATCGGTGCAGGGCCGGATCTTTTTTGGGGTCCCTGAATTTCAAACTGCTTTTTGGAATCGATATATCTTGGAAACGGTTGGTCGTATCGAAAAATGTTAAATGTATAGGTGTAAGATCTCCGCGGTGTGCAACTTTTTTACTCATAATGATTTTTTGATATCTCTCATCGTTTTCCTTTTTGGGGCCCTGAAGATGTCCATTGTGCGTGACATATTTGGGTTTAGCGAAGTACAGGCCGCAATTTTCAAGATATTAAGTTGAAATTTGGTACGGTTAAAGAAGTTAATTAGCGTATTTATAGATGTAAGATATAGTCCATTTCCGAGGACTTCCGGCTTTCATAACCATGTGATGGTGTCAGCATTGCCTAGAAGAAATTTTTATAATTGTCCTACATTTCCACGCAATCAGGTCGATGGTCCGAAATGCAATTCCGCATGCCTTGCCGCGAACCAATTTGTTGTTTGAGATTATTACCCCTCTTGCTCGCCGCTATCTTGCCGCACCTTCTCATCCAAAGCAGGTCGTGCTGCGTGGACTCCTACTTGTTATGAAAGCCGGATCTAAAGATCCTATAGGCTTTCATATAGCCGTGGTAGGATTTTTCGAGATCTCGGAAACTGAGCGTCGCCCACGGTTCAAACCTATACCAATCGAATCAGAGTCGAAAAAAAAAAAATTCGAAAAAAGTCTGTCTGTATGTATGTATGTATGTATGTATGTATGTATGTATGTATGTATGTACGTGACGTTTTTGCGTTTAGCAATGTACAGGTCGCAATTTTCAAGATATCGAGCTGAAATTTGGTACGGTGAAAGAGTTTGGGCCTGTGACGAACCCTATTGTTGGACGTTAAAATCGGTCTAGGGCCGGACCTTTTTTTGGGGCCCTGAATATCATCCTATTTTTTTGAATCGATATATCTCGGAAACGGCTGGTCGTATCGAAAAAAGTTAAATCTACGGTCGTAAGATCTCGGCGGTATGCAACTTTTTTATTCCTAATGACCTTTTGATATATCTCACCGTTTTCCTTTTTTGGGGCCCTGAAAATGTCCACTGTGCGTGACATATTTGGGTTTAGCGAAGTACAGGTCGCAATTTTCAAGATATCGAGCTGAAATTTGGTACGGTGAAAGAGTTAGTGACTGTAACGAACTCTTTTGTTGGGCGTTAAATCCGGTGCAGGGACGGATCTTTTTTGGGGGCCCTGAATTTCTAACTGTTTTTTGGAATCGATATATCTCGGAAACGGTTGGTCGTATCGAAAAATGTTAAATATACAGGTGTAAGATCTCCGCGGTAAGCAACTTTTTTACTCAAAACGATTTTTAGATATCTCTCACCATTTTCTTTTCTTTTGGGCCCTGAAAATGTCCATTGTGTGTGACATTTTTGCGTTTAGCTATGTACTGGTCGCAATTTTCAAGATATTAAGCTGAAATTTGGTACGGTGAAAGAGTTACTGACTGTGACGAATCCTTTTATTGGGCGTTAAGATCGGTGCAGGGCCGGATCTTCTTTTGGGGCCCTGAATATCTAACTGTTTATTGGAATCGATATATCTCGGAAACGGTTGATCGTATCGAAAAATGTTAAAGGTATAGTTGTAAGATCTCCGCGGTATGCAACTTTTTTACCCAAAACTATTTTTTGTTATCTCTCACCGTTTTCTTTTTTTGGGGCCCTGAAAATGTCCATTGGGTGTGACATTTTTGCGTTTAGCTAAGTACTGATCGCAAATTTCAAGATATGAAGCTGAAATTTGGTACGGTGAAAGAGTTAGTGACTGTGACGAATCCTATCGTTGGGCGTTAAAATCGGTGCAGGGCCGGATCTTTTTTGGGGCCCTGAATTTCTAACTGTTTTTTGGAATCGATATATCTCGGAAACGGTTGGTCGTATCGAATAATGTTAAATGTACAGGTGTAAGAACTCCGTGGTATGCAACTTTTTTACTCAAAGCGATTTTTTGATATCTCTCACCGTTTTCTTTTTTTGGGGCCCTGAAAATGTCCATTGTGCGTGACATTTTTAGGTTTAGCTAAGTACTGGTCGCCATTTTCAAGATATTAAGCTGAAATTTGGTACGGTGAAAGAGTTAGCGACTGTGATGAATCCTTTTGTTGGGCGTTAAAATCGGTGCAGGGCCGGATCTTTTTTGGGGGCCCTGAATTTCAAACTTATTTTTGGAATCGATATATCTCGGAAACGGTTGGTCGTATCGAAAAACGTTAAAGGTACAGGTGTAAGATCTCCGCGGTATGCAACTTTTTTACTTGTAATGATTTTTTGATATCTCTCACCCTTTTCCATTTTGGGGCCCTGAAGATGTCCAGTGTGCGTGACATATTTGGGTATAGCGAAGTACAGGTCCCAATTTTCAAGATATCGAACTGAAATTTGGTGCGGTGAAAGAGTTAGACCCTGTGAGGAAACCAATAGTCGGGCGTTAAAGACAGTAAAGGGCCGAATCTTTTTGGTGGGCCCTGAATTTCAAACATTTTTTTGAATCGATATATCTCGGAAACGGTTGGTCGTATCGAAAAACGTTAAATCTACAGGTGTAAAATCTCCGCGGTATGCAACTTTTTTACTCAAAACGATTTTTTGATATCTCTCACCGTTTTGTTTCTTTGGGGGCCCTGAAAATGTACATTGTGCGTGACATTTTTGCGTTTAGCTAAGTACTGGTCGCAATTTTCAAGATATTAAGCTGAAATTTGGTACGGTAAAAGAGTTAGTGACTGTGACGAATCCTATTGTTGTGCGTTAAAATCGGTGCAGGGCCGGATCTTCTTTGTGGGGCCCTGAATTTCAAACTTTTTTTTGGAATAGATATATTTCGGAAACGGTTGATCGTATCGAAAAATGTTAAAGGTATAGGTGTAAGATCTCCGCGGTATGCAACTTTTTTACTCAAAACGATTTTTTGATATCTCTCACCGTTTTCTTTTTTTGGGGCCCTGAAGTTGTGCGTATGTGCGTGACGTTTTTGGGTTTAGCAAAGTACAGGTCGCAATTTTCAAGATATCAAGCTGTAATTTGGAGCGGTAAAAGAGCTAGAGCCTATGAAGAACCCTATTTTTCGGCGTTAAAATCGGTGCAGGGCTGGATCTTTTTTCGGGGCCCTGAATTTGAAACTCTTTTGGAATCGATATATCTCGGAGACGGTTGGTCATATCGAAAAAGTTAAATACACAAGTGTTAAATCTCCGCGGTATGCAACGATCTTACCCATAACGATTTTTTGATATCTCTCAGTGTTCTCTTTCTTGGGGGCCCTGAAAATGTACGTATGTGCGTGACTTTTTAACGTTTAGCAAACTAGAGGTCGGAATTTTCAAGATATCGAGCTGAAATGTGTCACGGGGAAAGAAATTGGGCATGTCAGGAACTCTCTTGTCGGGCGTTAAAATTGGTGCATGGCCGGACCATTCTTTGGGGCCCTGAATTTCATCCTTTTTTTTACCCCTGATGATGTTTTGATATCTCTCACCGTTTTCCTTTTCTGGAGCCCCGAATGTCATCCTTTTTTTCGAACTGTTATATCTGGGAAAAGGTTGGCCGTATCTAACAAAGTTAAATCTACAGGTGTAAGTTCTCAGAGGTTAGCAACTTTTTCAACCTTTAAGATTTTTTGATATCTCTCACCGATTTGATTTTCTGCGGCCCTGAATTTCTTCCTCTTTTTCGAACCGTTATATTTGGGAAACGGTTGAACGTATCGAACAAAGTAAAATCTACAAATTTAGGACCTCAGTGATTAGCAACTTTTTTAACTCATATGATTTTCGATATCTCTCACCATTTTCCTTTTTTGGGGCCGTGAATTTCATTCTTTTTTTCGAATAGTTATATCTCGGGAAGCGTCGATCCTATCGAAAAAAGTTAAATCTACAGGTGTAAGATCTCAGTGATTTGCAACTTTTCTACCCCTTATGATATTTTGATATCTCTCACCGTTTTGATGTTATTAAATGTTTTGGTTTTTGAAAAAAAAATGGAGCCCAAATGTATATAACATCTGGTAAAAATGCAACTTATGGTCTAATTAAATTCTACGGAAAATTATCTGTAATTACTCGTTTTAATCTTTTCAATAAGTTGAATCATGTATTTACAGCAGTAAGATATTTTCCACTTCCGAGGACGTCCGGCTTTCATAACCATGTGATGGTGTCAGCATTGCCTAGAATAACATTTTATAATTTTCCTACATTTCCTTGCAATCGGGTCGAAGGTCCGAAATGCAAATCCGCAGGCCTTGCCACCAACAAGTTGTTGTTTGAGATTGTAACCCCTCTTGCTGGCCCCTTGCTGCTGCGCCTCCGTCTCATCAAAAGCAGGTCGTGCTGCGTGGACTCCTACTTGTTATGAAAGCCGGATCTAAAGATCCTATAGGCTTTCATATAGCCGTGGTATATTTGAAAAAGTCTGTATGTATGTATGTATGTATGTACGTATGTGCGTGACGTTTTTGCGTTTAGCAAAGTACAGGTCGCAATTTTCAAGATATCGAACTGAAATTTGGTACGGAGAAAGAGTTGGGGCCTGTGACGAACCCTATTGATGGGCGTTAAAATCGGTGTAGAGCCGGATCTTTTTTTTGGGGCCCTGAATTTCATCCTATTTTTTTGAATCGATATATCTCGGAAATGGTTGGTCGTATCGAAAAATGTTAAATGTATAGGTGTAAGGTCTCCGCGATATGCAACTTTTTTACTCAAAACGATTTTTTGATATCCATCACCGTTTTCTTTTTTTGGGGCCCTGAAAATGTCTATTACTGGTGACATTTTTACGTTTAGCTAAGTACCGGTTGCAATTTTCAAGATTTGAAGCTGAAATTTGGTACGGTGAAAGAGTTAGTGACTGTGACGAATCCTATTGTTGGGCGTTAAAATCGGTGCAGGGCCGGATCTTTTTTGGGGGCCCTGAATTTCAAACTTTTTTTTGGAATCGATATATCTCGGTAACGGTTGATCGCATCGAAAAATGTTACAGGTATAGAAGTAAGATCTCCACGATATGCAAATTTTTTTACTCAAAACGATTTTTTGTTATCCATCACCGTTTTCTTTTTTTGGGGCCCTGAAAATGTCTATTGTGCGTGACATTTTTGCGTTTAGCTAAGTACCGGTTGCAATTTTCAAGATTTGAAGCTGAAAATTGGTACGGTGAAAGAGTTAGTGACTGTGATGAATCCTATTGTTGGGCGTTAAAATCGGTGCAGGGCCGGATCTTTTTGGGGGGCCCTGAATTTCTAACTGTTTTTTGGAATCGATATATCTCGGAAACGGTTGGTCGTATCGAAAATGTTAAATGAACAGGTGTAAGATCTCCGAGGTATGCAATTTTTTTTTTACAAACAACGATTTTTTGATATCTCTCACCTTTTTCCTTTTTTGGGGCCCTGAAAATGTCCATTGTGCGTGACATTTTTGCGTTTAGCTATGTACTGGTCGCAATTTTCAAGATATGAAGCTGAAATTTGGTACGGTGAAAGAGTTAGTGACTGTGACGAATCCAATTGTTGGGCGTTATGATCAGTGCAGGGCCGGATCTTTTTTGGGGGCCCTGAATTTCAAACTTTTTTTTGAATCGACATATCTCGGAAACGGTTTATCGTATCGAAAAATGTTAAAGGTACATGTGTAAGATATCCGCGGTATGCAACTTTTTTACTCAAAGCGATTTTTTGATATCTCTCACCGTTTTCTTTTTTTGGAGCCCTGAAAATGTCCATTGTGCGTGACATTTTTGCGTTTAGCTAAGTACTGGTCGCAATTTTCAAGATATTAAGCTGAAATTTGGTACGATGAAAGAGTTAGTGACTGTGACGAATCCTATTGTTGGGCGTTAAAATCGGTGCAGGGCCGGATATTTCTGGGGGGCCCTGAATTTCTAACTGTTTTTTGGAATTGATATATCTCGGAAGAGGTTGGTCGCATCGAAAATGTTAAATGAACAGGTGTAAGATCTCCGCGGTGTGCAACTTTTTTTTTTACAAAAAACGATTTTTTGATATCTCTCACCGTTTTCCTTTTTTGGGGCCCTGAAAATGTCCATTGTGCGTGACATTTTTGCGTTTAGCTATGTACTGGTCGCCATTTTCAAGATATGAAGCTGAAATTT
Organism: Meconema thalassinum; assembly: GCA_946902985.2. NCBI lineage: Eukaryota > Metazoa > Arthropoda > Insecta > Orthoptera > Tettigoniidae > Meconema > Meconema thalassinum. The sequence continues at coordinate 75,391,505 of OX336401.1, forward strand.
GGTACGGTGAAAGAGCTAGCGACTGTGACGAATCCTATTGTTGGGCGTTAAAATCGGTGCTGGGCCGAATCTTTTTTTGGGGCCCTGAATTTCATCCTAATTTTTTGAATCGATATATCTCGGAAACGGTTGGTCGTATCGAAAAATGTTAAAGGTATAGGTGTAAGATCTCCGCGGTATGCAACTTTTTTACTCAAAACGATTTTTTAATATCTCTCACCGTTTTCTTTTTTTGGGGCCCTGAAAATCTCCATTGTGCATGACATTTTTGCGTTTAGCTATGTACTGGTCGCAATTTTCAAGATATGAAGCTGAAATTTGGTAAGGTGAAAGAGTCAGTGACTGTGACGAATCCTATTGTTGGGCGTTATGATCAGTGCAGGGCCGGATCTTTTTTGGGGGCCCTGAATTTCTAACTGTTTTTTGGAATCGATATATCTCGGAAACGGTCGGTCGTATCGAAAAATGTTAAATGTACAGGTGTAAGATCTCCGCAGTATGCAACTCTTTAACTCAAAACGATTTTTTGATATCTTTCACCGCTTTCTTTTTTTGGGGCCCTGAAAATGTCCATTGTGCGTCACATTTTTGGGTTTAGCGAAGTACAGGTCGCAATAATCAAGATATCGAGCTGAAATTAGGTACGGAGAAGGAGTTAGTGACTGTGACGAATCCTATTGTTGGGCGTTGAAATCGGTACAGGGCCGGATCTTTTTTGGGGGCCCTGAATTTCAAACATATTTTTGGAATCGATATATCTCGGAAACGGTTGGTCGTATCGAAAAATGTTAAATGTACAGGTGTAAGATCTCCGCGGTATGCAACTTTTTTTACTCAAAACGATTTTTTGATATCTCTCACCGTTTTCTTTTTTTAGGGCCCTGAAAATGTCCATTGTGCGTGACATTTTTTCGTTTTGCTAAGTACTGGTCGCCATTTTCAAGATATGAAGCTGAAATTTGGTACGGTGAAAGAGCTAGTGACTGTGACGAATCCTATTGTTGGGCGATAAAATCGGTGCTGGGCCGAATCTTTTTTTTGGTGCCCTGTATTTCAATTTTTTTTTTTGGAATCGATATATCTCGGAAACGGATGGTCGTATTGAAAAACGTTAAATGTACAGGTGTAAGATCTCCGCGGTATGCAACATTTTTACTCAAAACGATTTTTTGATATCTCTCACCGTTTTCTTTTTTTGGGGCCCTGAAAATGTCCATTGTGCGTGACATTTTTGGGTTTAGCGAAGTACAGGCCGCAATTTTCAAGATATCGAGCTGAAATTTGGAGCTGTGAAAGAGTTGGACCCTGTGAGGAAACCTGTTGTCGGGCGTTAAAAACGGTGCAGGGCCAGATCTTTTTGGTGGGCCCTGAATTTCAAACTTTATTTTTGAATCGATATATCTCGGAAACGGTTGGTCGTATCGAAAAACGTTAAATGTACAGGTGTAAGATCTCCGCGGTATGCAACTTTTTTAATCAAAACGATTTTTTGATATCTCTCACCGTTTTCTTTTTTTGGGGCCCTGAAGATGTACGTATGTGCGTGACTTTTTGGCGTTTAGCAAAGTACAGGACATAATTTTCATGATATCAAGCTGAAATTTGGTACGGCGAAAGGGTTACAGCCTGTGAGGAAACAAATTGTTGGGCGTTGAAATCGGTGCAGGGCCGGACCTTTTTTTGGGGCCCTGAAATTAATCCTTCTTTTTTGGAATCGATATATCTCGGAAACGGTTGGTCGTATCGAAAAACTTTAAACGTAGAGTTGTAACACTTCCGCAGTATACAATTTGTTTACTCTCACGATTTTTCGATATCTCTCACCGTATTCTTTTTTTCGGGCCCTGAAGATGTCCATTGTGCGTGACATATTTGGGTTTAGCGAAGTACAGGCCGCAATTTTCAAGATATCGAGCTGAAATTTGGAGCTGTGAAAGAGTTGGACCCTGTGAGGAAACCTGTTGTCGGGCGTTAAAAACGGTGCAGGGACGGATCTTTTTGGGGGGCCCTGAATTTCAAACTTTTATTTTTGAATCGATATATATCGGAAACGGTTGGTCGTATCGAAAAACGTTAAATGTACAGGTGTAAGATCTCCGCGGTATGCAACTTTTTTACTCAAACCGATTTTTTGATATCTCTTACCGTTTTCTTTTTGGGGCCCTGTAAATGTAAATTATGCGTGACATTTTTGCGTTTAGCAATGTACAGGTCGCAATTTTCAAGATATCAAGCTGAAATTTGGTACGGTGAAAGAGTTAGGGTCTGTGAGGAACGCTATTGTTAGGCGTTAAAATAGGTGCAGGGCCGGTCCTTTTTTGGGGGCCGTGAATGTCATCCTCTTTTTTTGAATCGCTATATCTCGGAAACGGTTGGTCGTATCGAAAAACGTTAAATGTACAGGTTTAAGATCTCTGCGGTATACATCGTTTTTATTCATGACGATTTTTTGATGTCTCTCACCTTTTTCGGTTTTTGGGGCCCTGAAGATGTACGTATGTGCGTGACGTATTTCCGTTTAGCAAAGTACAGGTAGCAAGTTTCAAGATATCGAACTGAAATTTGCTACGGTGAAAGGGCTAGGGCCTTTTAGGAACCCCATTGATGGGCGCTAAAATCTGTGCAGGGCCGGCCCTTTTTTTGGGCCCTGAATTTAATCACTTTTTTTGGAATCGATATATCTCGAAAACGGTTGGTCGTATCGAAAAACCTTAAATGTACAGGTGTAAGATCTCCGTGATTAACTACTTTTTTACCCCTTATCATATATTGATATCTCTCACCGTTTTAATGTTATTAAATGCTTTTGGTTTTGGAAAAATGGAGCCCAAATGTATATAATAATTTGTAACAATTCAACTGATCATCTCATTGAAATATACGGAAAATTATCTATAATAACACGTTTTCACCTTTTCAATAAGTTAAATAATGTATTTACAGCTGTAATATATTTTCCATTTCCGAGTACGCCCGGCTTTCATAACCAAGTGATGGTTTCAGCATTGCCTAGAATAACATTTTATAATTTTCCTACATTACCACACAATCGGGCAAAAGGCCCGAAATGCAAGGCATGAGACCTTGCTGCCAACGAAATTGTTGTTTGCGATTATTACCCCTCTTGCTCGCCGCTATCTTGCCGCACCTTCTCATCCAAAGCATGTCGTGCTGCGTGGACTCCTACTTGTTATGAAAGCCGGATCTAAAGATCCTATAGGCTTTCATATAGCCGTGGTAGGATTTTTCGAGATCTCGGAAACTACGCGTCGCCCAGTGTTCAAACCTTTACCAATCGAATCGGAGTTGAAAAAAAAAATTCAAAAAAAGTCTGTCTGTATGTATGTATGTATGTATGTATGTATGTATGTATGTATATAGGTACGTATGTGCGTGACGTTTTTGCGTTTAGCAAAGTACAGGTCGCAATTTTGAAGATATCGAGCTGAAATTTGGTACGGTGAAATAGTTGGGGCCTGTGACGAACCCTATTGATGGGCGTTAAAATCCGTGTAGGGCCGGACCTTTTTTTGGGGCCCTGAATTTCATCCTATTTTTTTGAATCGATATATCTCGGAAACGGTCGGTCGTATCGAAAAATGTTAAATGTATGGGTGTAAGGTCTCCGCGATATGCAACTTTTTTACTCAAAACGATTTTTTGATATCCATCACCGTTTTCTTTTTTTGGGGCCCTGAAAATGTCTATTGTGCATGACATTTTTGCGTTTAGCTAAGTACTGGTCGCAATTTTCAGGATATTAAGCTGAAATTTGGTACGATGAAAGAGTTAGTGACTGTGACGAATCCTATTCATGGGCGTTAAAATCGGTTCAGGGCCGGATCTTATTTGGGGCCCTGAATTTCAAACTTTTTTTGGAATCGATATATCTCGGAAACGGTCGGTCGTATCGAAGAATGATAAATGTATAGGTGTAAGATCTCCGCGGTATGCAACTTTTTTACTCAAAACGATTTTTTTGATATCTCTCGCCGTTTTCCTTTTTTGGGGCCCTGAAAATGTCCATTGTGTGTGACATTTTTGCGTTTAGCTAAGTACTGGTCGCAATTTTCAAGATATTAAGCTGAAATTTGGTACGGTGAAAGGGTTAGTGACTGTGACGAATCCTGTTGTTGGGCGTTAAAATCGGTGCAGGGCCGGATCTTTTTTGGGGGCCCTGAATTTATAACTGTTTTTTGGAATCGATATATCTCGGAAACGGTTGGTCGTATCGAAAAATGTTAAATGTACAGGTGTAAGATCTCCGCAGTATGCAACTTTTTAACTCAAAACGATTTTTTGATATCTCTCACCGCTTTATTTTTTTGGGGCCCTGAAAATGTCCATTGTGCGTCACATTTTTGGTTTTAGCGAAGTACAGGTCGCAATAATCAAGATATCGAGCTGAAATTAGGTACGGAGAACGAGTTAGTGACTGTGACGAATCCTGTTGTTTGGCGTTAAAATCGGTGCAGGTCCGGATCTTTTTTGGGGGCCCTGAATTTCAAACTTTTTTTTGGAATCGATATATCTCGGAAACGGTTGATCGTATCGAAAAATGTTAAAGGTATAGGTGTAAGATCTCCGCGGTATGCACCTTTTTTACTCAAAACAATTTGTTGATATCTCCCACCATTTTCTTTTTTTGGGGCCCTGAAAATGTCCATTGTGCGTCACATTTTTGGGTTTAGCGAAGTACAGATCGCAATAATCAAGATATCGAGCTGAAATTAGGTAGGGAGAAGGAGTTAGTGACTGTGACGAATCCTATTGTTGGGCGTTAAAATCGGTGTAGGGCCGGATCATTTTTGGGGGCCCTGAATTTCTAACTGTTTTTTGAATCGATATATCTCGGAAACGGTTGGTCGTATCGAAAAATGTTAAAAGTACAGGTGTAAGATCTCCGCGGTATGCAACTTTTTTACTCAAAACGATTTTTTGATATCTCTCACCGTTTTCATTTTTTGGGGCCCTGAACATGTCTATTGTGCGTGACATTTTTGCGTTTAGCTAAGTACTGGTCGCAATTTTCAAGATATTAAGCTGAAATTTGGTACGATGAAAGAGTTAGTGACTGTGACGAATGCTGTTGTTGGGCGTTAAATTCGGTGTAGGGCCGGATCTTTTTGGGGGCCCTAAATTTTTAACTGATTTTTGGAATCGATATATCTCGGAAATGGTTTGTCGTATCGAAAAATGTTAAATTAACAGGTGTAAGATCTCCGCGGTATGCAACTTTTTTACTCAAAAGGATTTTTTGATATCTCTCACCGTTTTCTTTTTTGGGGGCCTGAAAATGTCCATTGTGCGTGACATTTTTGCGTTTAGCTAAGTACTGGTCGCAATTTGCAAGATATTAAGCTGAAATTTGGAACGATGAAAGAGTTAGTGACTGTGACGAATCCTATTGTTGGGCGTTAAAATCGGTGTAGGGCCGGATCTTTTTTGGGGGCCCTGAATTTCAAACTTTTTTTGGAATCGGTATATCTCGGAAACGGTTGATCGTAACGAAAAATGTTAAAGGTACAGGTGTAAGATCTCCGCGGTATGCAACTTTTTTACTCAAAACAATTTTTTGATATCTCTCATCGTTTTCTTTTTTTTGGGGCCCTGAAAATGTCCATTGTGCGTAACATTTTTGCGTTCAGCTAATTACTGGTCGCAATTTTCAAGATATGAAGCTGAAATTTGGTACGGTGAAAGAGTTAGTGACTGTGACGAATCCTATAGTTGGGCGTTAAGATCAGTGCAGGGCCGGATCTTTTTTGGGGGCCATGATATTTCAAACTTTTTTTTGGAATCGATATATCTCGGAAACCGTTGATCGGATCGAAAAATGTTAAAGGTATTGGTGTAAGATCTCCGCGGTATGCAACTTTTTTACGGAAAACGATTTTTTGATATCTCTCACCGTTTTCTTTTTTTAGGGCCCTGAAAATGTCCATTGTGTGTGACATTTTTGCGTGTAGCAAAGTACTGGTCGCAATTTTCAAGATATTAAGCTGAATTTTGCTACGGCGAAAGAGTTAGTGACTGTGACGAATCCTGTTTTTGGGCGTTAACATCGGTGCAGGGCCGGATCTTTTTTGGGGGCCTTGAATTTCTAACTGTTTTTTGGAATCGATATATCTCGGAAACGGTTGGTCGTATCGAAAAATATTAAATGTACAGGTGTAAGATCTCCGACGGTATGCAACTTTTTTACACAAAACGATTTTTTGATATCTCTCACCGTTTTCTTTTTTTGGGGCCCTGAAAATGTCCATTGTGCGTGACATTCTTGCGTTTAGCTAAGTAGTGGTCGTAATTTTCAAGATATTAAACCGAAATTTAGTAGGATGGAAGAGTTAGTGACTGTGACCAATCCTGTTGTTGGACGTTAAAATCGGTGCAGGGCCGGATCTTTCTTGGGGGCCCTGAATTTCTAACTGTTTTTTGGAATCGATATATCTCGGAAACGGTTGGTCGTATCGAAAAATGTTAAATCAACAGGTGTAAGATATCCGCGGTATGCAACTTTTTTACTCAAAGCGATTTTTTGATATCTCTCACCGTTTTCTTTTTTTGGAGCCCTGAAAATGTCCATTGTGCGTGACATTTTTGCGTTTAGCTAAGTACTGGTCGCAATTTTCAAGATATTAAGCTGAAATTTGGTACGATGAAAGAGTTAGTGACTGTGACGAATCCTATTGTTGGGCGTTAAAATCGGTGCAGGGCCGGATATTTTTGGGGGGCCCTGAATTTCTAACTGTTTTTTGGAATTGATATATCTCGGAAAAGGTTGGTCGCATCGAAAATGTTAAATGAACAGGTGTAAGATCTCCGCGGTGTGCAACTTTTTTTTTTACAAAAAACGATTTTTTGATATCTCTCACCGTTTTCCTTTTTTGGGGCCCTGAAATAGTCCATTGTGCGTGACATTTTTGCGTTTAGCTATGTACTGGTCGCCATTTTCAAGATATGAAGCTGAAATTTGGTACGGTGAAAGAGCTAGTGACTATGACGAATCCTATTGTTGGGCGTTAAAATCGGTGCTGGGCCGAATCTTTTTTTGCGGCCCTGAATTTCATCGTAATTTTTTGAATCGATATATCTCGGAAACGGTTGGTCGTATCGAAAAATGTTAAAGGTATAGGTGTAAGATCTCCGCGGTATGCAACTTTTTTACTCAAAACGATTTTTTAATATCTCTCACCGTTTTCTTTTTTTGGGGCCCTGAAAATCTCCATTGTGCGTGACATTTTTGCGTTTAGCTATGTACTGGTCGCAATTTTCAAGATATGAAGCTGAAATTTGGTAAGGTGAAAGAGTCAGTGACTGTGACGAATCCTATTGTTGGGCGTTATGATCAGTGCAGGGCCGGATCTTTTTTGGGGGCCCTGAATTTCTAACTGTTTTTTGGAATCGATATATCTCGGAAACGGTTGGTCGTATCGAAAAATGTTAAATGTACAGGTGTAAGATCTCCGCAGTATGCAACTCTTTAACTCAAAACGATTTTTTGATATCTCTCACCGCTTTCTTTTTTTGGGGCCCTGAAAATGTCCATTGTGCGTCACATTTTTGGGTTTAGCGAAGTACAGGTCGCAATAATCAAGATATCGAGCTGAAATTAGGTACGGAGAAGGAGTTAGTGACTGTGACGAATCCTATTGTTGGGCGTTAAAATCGGTACAGGGCCGGATCTTTTTTGGGGGCCCTGAATTTCAAACTTATTTTTGGAATCGATATATCTCGGAAACGGTTGGTCGTATCGAAAAATGTTAAATGTACAGGTGTAAGATCTCCGCGGTATGCAACGTTTTTTACTCAAAACGATTTTTTGATATCTCTCACCGTTTTCTTTTTTTAGGGCCCTGAAAATGTCCATTGTGCGTGACATTTTTTCGTTTTGCTAAGTACTGGTCGCCATTTTCAAGATATGAAGCTGAAATTTGGTACGGTGAAAGAGCTAGTGACTGTGACGAATCCTATTGTTGGGCGATAAAATCGGTGCTGGGCCGAATCTTTTTTTTGGTGCCCTGAATTTCAATTTTTTTTTTTGGAATCGTTATATCTCGGAAACGGATGGTCGTATTGAAAAACGTTAAATGTACAGGTGTAAGATCTCCGCGGTATGCAACATTTTTACTCAAAACGATTTTTTGGTATCTCTCACCGTTTTCTTTTTTTGGGGCCCTGAAAATGTCCATTGTGCGTGACATTTTTGGGTTTAGCGAAGTACAGGCCGCAATTTTCAAGATATCGAGCTGAAATTTGGAGCTGTGAAAGAGTTGGACCCTGTGAGGAAACCTGTTGTCGGGCGTTAAAAACGGTGCAGGGCCAGATCTTTTTGGTGGGCCCTGAATTTCAAACTTTATTTTTGAATCGATATATCTCGGAAACGGTTGGTCGTATCGAAAAACGTTAAATGTACAGGTGTAAGATCTCCGCGGTATGCAACTTTTTTAATCAAAACGATTTTTTGATATCTCTCACCGTTTTCTTTTTTTGGGGCCCTGAAGATGTACGTATGTGCGTGACTTTTTGGCGTTTAGCAAAGTACAGGACATAATTTTCATGATATCAAGCTGAAATTTGGTACGGCGAAAGGGTTACAGCCTGTGAGGAAACAAATTGTTGGGCGTTGAAATCGGTGCTGGGCCGGACCTTTTTTTGGGGCCCTGAAATTAATCCTTCTTTTTTGGAATCGATATATCTCGGAAACGGTTGGTCGTATCGAAAAACTTTAAACGTAGAGTTGTAACACCTCCGCAGTATGCAATTTGTTTACTCTCACGATTTTTCGATATCTCTCACCGTATTCTTTTTTTCGGGCCCTGAAGATGTCCATTGTGCGTGACATATTTGGGTTTAGCGAAGTACAGGCCGCAATTTTCAAGATATCGAGCTGAAATTTGGAGCGGTGAAAGAGTTAGACCCTGTGATGAAACCTGTTGTCGGGCGTTAAAAACGGTGCAGGGACGGATCTTTTTGGGGGGCCCTGAATTTCAAACTTTTATTTTTGAATCGATATATATCGGAAACGGTTGGTCGTATCGAAAAACGTTAAATGTACAGGTGTAAGATCTCCGCGGTATGCAACTTTTTTACTCAAACCGATTTTTTGATATCTCTTACCGTTTTCTTTTTGGGGCCCTGTAAATGTAAATTATGCGTGACATTTTTGCGTTTAGCAATGTACAGGTCGCAATTTTCAAGATATCAAGCTGAAATTTGGTACGGTGAAAGAGTTAGGGTCTGTGAGGAACGCTATTGTTAGGCGTTAAAATAGGTGCAGGGCCGGTCCTTTTTTGGGGGCCGTGAATGTCATCCTCTTTTTTTGAATCGCTATATCTCGGAAACGGTTGGTCGTATCGAAAAACGTTAAATGTACAGGTTTAAGATCTCTGCGGTATACATCGTTTTTATTCATGACGATTTTTTGATGTCTCTCACCTTTTTCGGTTTTTGGGGCCCTGAAGATGTACGTATGTGCGTGACGTATTTCCGTTTAGCAAAGTACAGGTAGCAAGTTTCAAGATATCGAACTGAAATTTGCTACGGTGAAAGGGCTAGGGCCTTTTAGGAACCCCATTGATGGGCGCTAAAATCTGTGCAGGGCCGGCCCTTTTTTTGGGCCCTGAATTTAATCACTTTTTTTGGAATCGATATATCTCGAAAACGGTTGGTCGTATCGAAAAACCTTAAATGTACAGGTGTAAGATCTCCGTGATTAACTACTTTTTTACCCCTTATCATATATTGATATCTCTCACCGTTTTAATGTTATTAAATGCTTTTGGTTTTGGAAAAATGGAGCCCAAATGTATATAATAATTTGTAACAATTCAACTGATCATCTCATTGAAATATACGGAAAATTATCTATAATAACACGTTTTCACCTTTTCAATAAGTTAAATAATGTATTTACAGCTGTAATATATTTTCCATTTCCGAGTACGCCCGGCTTTCATAACCAAGTGATGGTTTCAGCATTGCCTAGAATAACATTTTATAATTTTCCTACATTACCACACAATCGGGCAAAAGGCCCGAAATGCAAGGCATGAGACCTTGCTGCCAACGAAATTGTTGTTTGCGATTATTACCCCTCTTGCTCGCCGCTATCTTGCCGCACCTTCTCATCCAAAGCATGTCGTGCTGCGTGGACTCCTACTTGTTATGAAAGCCGGATCTAAAGATCCTATAGGCTTTCATATAGCCGTGGTAGGATTTTTCGAGATCTCGGAAACTACGCGTCGCCCAGTGTTCAAACCTTTACCAATCGAATCGGAGTTGAAAAAAAAAATTCAAAAAAAGTCTGTCTGTATGTATGTATGTATGTATGTATGTATGTATGTATGTATATAGGTACGTATGTGCGTGACGTTTTTGCGTTTAGCAAAGTACAGGTCGCAATTTTGAAGATATCGAGCTGAAATTTGGTACGGTGAAATAGTTGGGGCCTGTGACGAACCCTATTGATGGGCGTTAAAATCCGTGTAGGGCCGGACCTTTTTTTGGGGCCCTGAATTTCATCCTATTTTTTTGAATCGATATATCTCGGAAACGGTCGGTCGTATCGAAAAATGTTAAATGTATGGGTGTAAGGTCTCCGCGATATGCAACTTTTTTACTCAAAACGATTTTTTGATATCCATCACCGTTTTCTTTTTTTGGGGCCCTGAAAATGTCTATTGTGCATGACATTTTTGCGTTTAGCTAAGTACTGGTCGCAATTTTCAGGATATTAAGCTGAAATTTGGTACGATGAAAGAGTTAGTGACTGTGACGAATCCTATTCATGGGCGTTAAAATCGGTTCAGGGCCGGATCTTATTTGGGGCCCTGAATTTCAAACTTTTTTTGGAATCGATATATCTCGGAAACGGTCGGTCGTATCGAAGAATGATAAATGTATAGGTGTAAGATCTCCGCGGTATGCAACTTTTTTACTCAAAACGATTTTTTTGATATCTCTCGCCGTTTTCCTTTTTTGGGGCCCTGAAAATGTCCATTGTGTGTGACATTTTTGCGTTTAGCTAAGTACTGGTCGCAATTTTCAAGATATTAAGCTGAAATTTGGTACGGTGAAAGGGTTAGTGACTGTGACGAATCCTGTTGTTGGGCGTTAAAATCGGTGCAGGGCCGGATCTTTTTTGGGGGCCCTGAATTTATAACTGTTTTTTGGAATCGATATATCTCGGAAACGGTTGGTCGTATCGAAAAATGTTAAATGTACAGGTGTAAGATCTCCGCAGTATGCAACTTTTTAACTCAAAACGATTTTTTGATATCTCTCACCGCTTTATTTTTTTGGGGCCCTGAAAATGTCCATTGTGCGTCACATTTTTGGTTTTAGCGAAGTACAGGTCGCAATAATCAAGATATCGAGCTGAAATTAGGTACGGAGAACGAGTTAGTGACTGTGACGAATCCTGTTGTTTGGCGTTAAAATCGGTGCAGGTCCGGATCTTTTTTGGGGGCCCTGAATTTCAAACTTTTTTTTGGAATCGATATATCTCGGAAACGGTTGATCGTATCGAAAAATGTTAAAGGTATAGGTGTAAGATCTCCGCGGTATGCACCTTTTTTACTCAAAACAATTTGTTGATATCTCCCACCATTTTCTTTTTTTGGGGCCCTGAAAATGTCCATTGTGCGTCACATTTTTGGGTTTAGCGAAGTACAGATCGCAATAATCAAGATATCGAGCTGAAATTAGGTAGGGAGAAGGAGTTAGTGACTGTGACGAATCCTATTGTTGGGCGTTAAAATCGGTGTAGGGCCGGATCATTTTTGGGGGCCCTGAATTTCTAACTGTTTTTTGAATCGATATATCTCGGAAACGGTTGGTCGTATCGAAAAATGTTAAAAGTACAGGTGTAAGATCTCCGCGGTATGCAACTTTTTTACTCAAAACGATTTTTTGATATCTCTCACCGTTTTCATTTTTTGGGGCCCTGAACATGTCTATTGTGCGTGACATTTTTGCGTTTAGCTAAGTACTGGTCGCAATTTTCAAGATATTAAGCTGAAATTTGGTACGATGAAAGAGTTAGTGACTGTGACGAATGCTGTTGTTGGGCGTTAAATTCGGTGTAGGGCCGGATCTTTTTGGGGGCCCTAAATTTTTAACTGATTTTTGGAATCGATATATCTCGGAAATGGTTTGTCGTATCGAAAAATGTTAAATTAACAGGTGTAAGATCTCCGCGGTATGCAACTTTTTTACTCAAAAGGATTTTTTGATATCTCTCACCGTTTTCTTTTTTGGGGGCCTGAAAATGTCCATTGTGCGTGACATTTTTGCGTTTAGCTAAGTACTGGTCGCAATTTGCAAGATATTAAGCTGAAATTTGGAACGATGAAAGAGTTAGTGACTGTGACGAATCCTATTGTTGGGCGTTAAAATCGGTGTAGGGCCGGATCTTTTTTGGGGGCCCTGAATTTCAAACTTTTTTTGGAATCGGTATATCTCGGAAACGGTTGATCGTAACGAAAAATGTTAAAGGTACAGGTGTAAGATCTCCGCGGTATGCAACTTTTTTACTCAAAACAATTTTTTGATATCTCTCATCGTTTTCTTTTTTTTGGGGCCCTGAAAATGTCCATTGTGCGTAACATTTTTGCGTTCAGCTAATTACTGGTCGCAATTTTCAAGATATGAAGCTGAAATTTGGTACGGTGAAAGAGTTAGTGACTGTGACGAATCCTATAGTTGGGCGTTAAGATCAGTGCAGGGCCGGATCTTTTTTGGGGGCCATGATATTTCAAACTTTTTTTTGGAATCGATATATCTCGGAAACCGTTGATCGGATCGAAAAATGTTAAAGGTATTGGTGTAAGATCTCCGCGGTATGCAACTTTTTTACGGAAAACGATTTTTTGATATCTCTCACCGTTTTCTTTTTTTAGGGCCCTGAAAATGTCCATTGTGTGTGACATTTTTGCGTGTAGCAAAGTACTGGTCGCAATTTTCAAGATATTAAGCTGAATTTTGCTACGGCGAAAGAGTTAGTGACTGTGACGAATCCTGTTTTTGGGCGTTAACATCGGTGCAGGGCCGGATCTTTTTTGGGGGCCTTGAATTTCTAACTGTTTTTTGGAATCGATATATCTCGGAAACGGTTGGTCGTATCGAAAAATATTAAATGTACAGGTGTAAGATCTCCGACGGTATGCAACTTTTTTACACAAAACGATTTTTTGATATCTCTCACCGTTTTCTTTTTTTGGGGCCCTGAAAATGTCCATTGTGCGTGACATTCTTGCGTTTAGCTAAGTAGTGGTCGTAATTTTCAAGATATTAAACCGAAATTTAGTAGGATGGAAGAGTTAGTGACTGTGACCAATCCTGTTGTTGGACGTTAAAATCGGTGCAGGGCCGGATCTTTCTTGGGGGCCCTGAATTTCTAACTGTTTTTTGGAATCGATATATCTCGGAAACGGTTGGTCGTATCGAAAAATGTTAAATCAACAGGTGTAAGATATCCGCGGTATGCAACTTTTTTACTCAAAGCGATTTTTTGATATCTCTCACCGTTTTCTTTTTTTGGAGCCCTGAAAATGTCCATTGTGCGTGACATTTTTGCGTTTAGCTAAGTACTGGTCGCAATTTTCAAGATATTAAGCTGAAATTTGGTACGATGAAAGAGTTAGTGACTGTGACGAATCCTATTGTTGGGCGTTAAAATCGGTGCAGGGCCGGATATTTTTGGGGGGCCCTGAATTTCTAACTGTTTTTTGGAATTGATATATCTCGGAAAAGGTTGGTCGCATCGAAAATGTTAAATGAACAGGTGTAAGATCTCCGCGGTGTGCAACTTTTTTTTTTACAAAAAACGATTTTTTGATATCTCTCACCGTTTTCCTTTTTTGGGGCCCTGAAATAGTCCATTGTGCGTGACATTTTTGCGTTTAGCTATGTACTGGTCGCCATTTTCAAGATATGAAGCTGAAATTTGGTACGGTGAAAGAGCTAGTGACTATGACGAATCCTATTGTTGGGCGTTAAAATCGGTGCTGGGCCGAATCTTTTTTTGCGGCCCTGAATTTCATCGTAATTTTTTGAATCGATATATCTCGGAAACGGTTGGTCGTATCGAAAAATGTTAAAGGTATAGGTGTAAGATCTCCGCGGTATGCAACTTTTTTACTCAAAACGATTTTTTAATATCTCTCACCGTTTTCTTTTTTTGGGGCCCTGAAAATCTCCATTGTGCGTGACATTTTTGCGTTTAGCTATGTACTGGTCGCAATTTTCAAGATATGAAGCTGAAATTTGGTAAGGTGAAAGAGTCAGTGACTGTGACGAATCCTATTGTTGGGCGTTATGATCAGTGCAGGGCCGGATCTTTTTTGGGGGCCATGAATTTCTAACTGTTTTTTGGAATCGATATATCTCGGAAACGGTTGGTCGTATCGAAAAATGTTAAATGTACAGGTGTAAGATCTCCGCAGTATGCAACTCTTTAACTCAAAACGATTTTTTGATATCTCTCACCGCTTTCTTTTTTTGGGGCCCTGAAAATGTCCATTGTGCGTCACATTTTTGGGTTTAGCGAAGTACAGGTCGCAATAATCAAGATATCGAGCTGAAATTAGGTACGGAGAAGGAGTTAGTGACTGTGACGAATCCTATTGTTGGGCGTTAAAATCGGTACAGGGCCGGATCTTTTTTGGGGGCCCTGAATTTCAAACTTATTTTTGGAATCGATATATCTCGGAAACGGTTGGTCGTATCGAAAAATGTTAAATGTACAGGTGTAAGATCTCCGCGGTATGCAACGTTTTTTACTCAAAACGATTTTTTGATATCTCTCACCGTTTTCTTTTTTTAGGGCCCTGAAAATGTCCATGGTGCGTGACATTTTTTCGTTTTGCTAAGTACTGGTCGCCATTTTCAAGATATGAAGCTGAAATTTGGTACGGTGAAAGAGCTAGTGACTGTGACGAATCCTATTGTTGGGCGATAAAATCGGTGCTGGGCCGAATCTTTTTTTTGGTGCCCTGAATTTCAATTTTTTTTTTTGGAATCGTTATATCTCGGAAACGGATGGTCGTATTGAAAAACGTTAAATGTACAGGTGTAAGATCTCCGCGGTATGCAACATTTTTACTCAAAACGATTTTTTGGTATCTCTCACCGTTTTCTTTTTTTGGGGCCCTGAAAATGTCCATTGTGCGTGACATTTTTGGGTTTAGCGAAGTACAGGCCGCAATTTTCAAGATATCGAGCTGAAATTTGGAGCTGTGAAAGAGTTGGACCCTGTGAGGAAACCTGTTGTCGGGCGTTAAAAACGGTGCAGGGCCAGATCTTTTTGGTGGGCCCTGAATTTCAAACTTTATTTTTGAATCGATATATCTCGGAAACGGTTGGTCGTATCGAAAAACGTTAAATGTACAGGTGTAAGATCTCCGAGGTATGCAACTTTTTTAATCAAAACGATTTTTTGATATCTCTCACCGTTTTCTTTTTTTGGGGCCCTGAAGATGTACGTATGTGCGTGACTTTTTGGCGTTTAGCAAAGTACAGGACATAATTTTCATGATATCAAGCTGAAATTTGGTACGGCGAAAGGGTTATAGCCTGTGAGGAAACAAATTGTTGGGCGTTGAAATCGGTGCTGGGCCGGACCTTTTTTTGGGGCCCTGAAATTAATCCTTCTTTTTTGGAATCGATATATCTCGGAAACGGTTGGTCGTATCGAAAAACTTTAAACGTAGAGTTGTAACACCTCCGCAGTATGCAATTTGTTTACTCTCACGATTTTTCGATATCTCTCACCGTATTCTTTTTTTCGGGCCCTGAAGATGTCCATTGTGCGTGACATATTTGGGTTTAGCGAAGTACAGGCCGCAATTTTCAAGATATCGAGCTGAAATTTGGAGCGGTGAAAGAGTTAGACCCTGTGATGAAACCTGTTGTCGGGCGTTAAAAACGGTGCAGGGACGGATCTTTTTGGGGGGCCCTGAATTTCAAACTTTTATTTTTGAATCGATATATATCGGAAACGGTTGGTCGTATCGAAAAACGTTAAATGTACAGGTGTAAGATCTCCGCGGTATGCAACTTTTTTACTCAAAACGATTTTTTGATATCTCTTACCGTTTTCTTTTTGGGGCCCTGTAAATGTAAATTATGCGTGACATTTTTGCGTTTAGCAATGTACAGGTCGCAATTTTCAAGATATCAAGCTGAAATTTGGTACGGTGAAAGAGTTAGGGTCTGTGAGGAACGCTATTGTTAGGCGTTAAAATAGGTGCAGGGCCGGTCCTTTTTTGGGGGCCGTGAATGTCATCCTCTTTTTTTGAATCGCTATATCTCGGAAACGGTTGGTCGTATCGAAAAACGTTAAGATCTCCGCGGTATACATCGTTTTTATTCATGACGATTTTTTGATGTCTCTCACCGTTTTCGGTTTTTGGGGCCCTGAAGATGTTCGTATGTGCGTGACGTATTTCCGTTTAGCAAAGTACAGGTAGCAAATTTCAAGATATCGAACTGAAATTTGCTACGGTGAAAGGGCTAGGGCCTTTTAGGAACCCCATTGATGGGCGCTAAAATCTGTGCAGGGCCGGCCTTTTTTTGGGCTCTGAATTTCATCCACTTTTTTTGGAATCGATATATCTCGAAAACGGTTGGTCGTATCGAAAAACCTTAAATGTACAGGTGTAAGATCTCCGTGATTAACTACTTTTTTACCCTTTATCATATATTGATATCTCTCACCGTTTTAATGTTATTAAATGCTTTTGGTTTTGGAAAAATGGAGCCCAAATGTATATAATAATTTGTAACAATTCAACTGATCGTCTCATTGAAATATACGGAAAATTATCTATAATAACCCGTTTTCACCTTTTCAATAAGTTAAATAAAGTATTTACAGCTGTAATATATTTTCCATTTCCGAGTACGCCCGGCTTTCATAACCAAGTGATGGTTTCAGCATTGCCTAGAATAACATTTTATAATTTTCCTACATTACCACACAATCGGGCAAAAGGCCCGAAATGCAAGGCATGAGACCTTGCTGCCAACGAAATTGTTGTTTGCGATTATTACCCCTCTTGCTCGCCGCTATCTTGCCGCACCTTCTCATCCAAAGCATGTCGTGCTGCGTGGACTCCTACTTGTTATGAAAGCCGGATCTAAAGATCCTATAGGCTTTCATATAGCCGTGGTATATTGGAAAAAGTCTGTCTGTATGTATGTATGTATGTATGTATGTGCGTGACGTTTTTGCGTTTAGCAAAGTACAGGTCGCAATTTTCAAGATATCGAGCTGAAATTTGGTACGGTGAAAGAGTTGGGGACTGTGACGAACCCTATTGATGGGCGTTAAAATCGGTGTAGGGACGGACCTTTTTCTGGGGCCCTGAATTTCATCCTATTATTTTGAATCGATATATCTCGGAAACGGTCGGTCGTATCGAAAAATGTTAAAGGTATAGGTGTAAGATCTCCGCGGTATGCAACTTTTTTACCCAAAACTATTTTTTGATATCTCTCACCGTTTTCTTTTTTTGGGGCCCTGAAAATGTCCATTGTGCGTGACATTTTTGCGTTTAACTAAGTACTGGTCTCCATTTTCAAGATATGAAGCTGAAATTTGTTACGGTGAAAGAGTTAGTGACTGTGACGAATCCTATTGTTGGGCGTTAAAATCGGTGCAGGGCCGGATCTTTTTTGGGGGCCCTGAATTTCAAACTTTTTTTTGGAATCGATATATCTCGGAAACGGTTGATCGTATCGAAAAATGTTAAAGGTATAGGTGTAAGATCTCCGCGATATGCAACTTTCTTACTCAAAACGATTTTTTGATATCCCTCACCGTTTTCTTTTTTTGGGGCCCAGAAAATGTTCATTGTGCATGACATTTTTGCGTTTAGCTAAGTACTGGTCGCCATTTTCAAGATATTAAGCTGAAATTTGTTACGGTGAAAGAGTTAGTGACTGTGACGAATTCTATTGTTGGGCGTTAAAATCGGTGCAGGGCCGGATCTTTTTTGGGGGCCCTGAATTTCAAACTTTTTTTGGAATCGATATATCTCGGAAACGGTTGGTCGTATCGAAAAATGTTAAAAGTACAGGTGTAAGATCTCTGCGGTATGCAACTTTTATACTCAAAACGATTTTTTGATATCTCTCACCGTTTTCTTTTTTTAGGGCCCTGAAAATGTCCATTGTGCGTTACATTTTTGCGTTTAGCTAAGTACTGGTCGCAATTTTTAAGATATGAAGCTGGAATTTGGTACTGTGAAAGAGTTAGTGACTGTGACGAATCCTATTGTTGGGCGTTAAAATCGGTGCTGGGCCGAATCGTTTTTTGGGGCCCTGAATTTCAAATTTTTTTTGGATTCGATATATCTCGGAAACGGTTGGTCTTATCAAAAAACTTTAAATCTACATGTGTAAGATCTCCACGGTATGCAAATTTTAATCAAAACGATTTTTGATATCTTTCACCGTTTTCTTTTTTTGGGGCCCTGAAAAAGTCAATTGTGCATGACATTTTTGGGTTGAGCCAAGTGTTGGCCTTAATTTTCATGATATCGAGCTGAAATTTGGAGTGCTGAACGAGTTAGACCCTGTGAGGAAACATGTTGTCGGGCGTTAAAAACGGTGCACGGCCCGATTTTTTTTTGGGGGGGGGCCTGAAAATCAAACTTTTTTTTGATTCGATATATCTCGGAAAGGGTTGGTCGTATCGAAAAACGTTAAATGTACAGGTGTAAGATCTCCGCGGTATGCAACTTTTTTAATCATAATGATTTTTTGATATCTCTCATCGTTTTCCTTTTTGGGGCCCTGAATTTGTCCATTGTGCGTGACACATTTGGGTTTAGCGAAGTACAGGTCGCAATTTTCAAGATATCGCTCTGAAATTTGGTGCGGTGAATGAGTTAGACCCTGTTAGGAAACCAATTGTCGGGCGTTAAAGACGGTACAGGGCCGAATCTTTTTGGGGGGCCCTGAATTTCAAACATTTTTTTGGAATCGATATATCTCGGAAACGGTTGGTCGTATCGAAAAATGTTAAACGTACAGGTGTAAGATCTCTGCGGTATGCAACTTTTTTACTCAAAACGATTTTTTGATATCTCTCACCGTTTTCTTTTTGGGGGGCCCTGAAAATGTCCATTGTGCGTGACATTTTTGCGTTTAGCTAAGTACTGGTCGCCATTTTCAAGATATTAAGCTGAAATTTGTTACGGTGAAAGAGTTAGTGACTGTGACGAACCCTATTGTTGGGCGTTAAAATCGGTGCAGGGCCGGATCTTTTTTGGGGGCCCTGAATTTCAAACTTTTTTTTTGGAATCGATATATCCCGGAAACGGTTGGTCGTATCGAAAAATGTTAAATGTACAGGTGTAAGATCTCAGCGGTATGCAACTTTTTTACACAAAACGATTTTTAGATATCTCTCACCGTTTTCTTTTTTGGGGCCCTGAAGTTGTGCGTATGTGCGTGACGTTTTTGGGTTTAGCAAAGTACAGGTCGCAATTTTCAAGATATCAAGCTGTAATTTGGAGCTGTAAAAGAGCTAGAGCCTATGAAGAACCCTATTTTTCGGCGTTAAAATCGGTGCAGGGCTGGATCTTTTTTCGGGGCCCTGAATTTGAAACTCTTTCGGAATCGATATATCTCAGAGACGGTTGGTCATATCGAAAAAAGTTAAATACACAAGTGTTAAATCTCCGCGGTATGCAACAATCTTACCCATAACGATTTTTTTATATCACTCAGCGTTGTCTTTTTTGGGGGCCCTGAAAATGTACGTATGTGCGTGACGTTTTTACGTTTAGCTAACTAGAGGTCGGAATTTTCAAGATATCGAGCTGAAATGTGTCACGGGGAAAGAAATTGGGCCTGTCAGGAACTCTCTTGTCGGGCGTTAAAATTGGTCCATGGCCGGACCATTCTTTGGGGCCCTGAATTTCATCCTTTTTTTTACCCCTGATGATGTCTTGATATCTCTCACCGTTTTCCTTTTCTGGGGCCCTGAATGTCTTCCTTTTTTTCGAACCGTTCTATCTGGGAAACGGTTGGCCGTATCTAACAAAGTTAAATCTACAGGTGTAAGATCTCAGTGGTTAGCAACTTTTTAGCCCCTTAAGATTTTTTGATATCTCTCACCGATTTGATTTTCTGCGGCCCTGAATGTCTTCCTCTTTTTCGAACCGTTATATTTGGGAAACGGTTGAGCGTATCGAACAAAGTAAAATCTACAAATTTAGGACCTCAGTGATTAGCAACTTTTTTAACTCATATGTTTTTTGATATCTCTCACCATTTTCCTTTTTTGGGGCCGTGAATTTCATTTTTTTTTTCAATTCGTTATATCTCGGGAAGCGTCGATCCTATCGAAAAAAGTTAAGTCTACAGGTGTAAGATCTCAGTGATTTGCAACTTTTCTACCCCTTATGATATTTTGATATCTCTCACCGTTTTGATGTTAAGTTGAAACATGTATTTACAGCAGTAAGATATTTTCCACTTCCGAGGACGTCCGGCTTTCATAACCATGTGATGGTGTCAGCATTGCCTAGAATAACATTTTATAATTTTCCTACATTTCCTTGCAATCGGGTCGAAGGTCCGAAATGCAAATCCGCAGGCCTTGCCACCAACGAAGTTGTTGTTTGAGATTATAACCCCTCTTGCTGGCCCCTTGCTGCTGCGCCACCGTCTCATCAAAAGCAGGTCGTGCTGCGTGGACTCCTACTTGTTATGAAAGCCGGATCTAAAGATCCTATAGGCTTTCATATAGCCGTGGTAGGATTTTTCGATATCTCGGAAACTACGCGTCGCCCAGTGTTCAAACCTTTACCAATCGAATCGGAGTTGAAAAAAAAATTCAAAAAAAGTCTGTCTGTATGTATGTATGTATGTATGTATGTAGGTACGTATGTGCGTGACGTTTTTGCGTTTAGCAAAGTACTGGTCGCAATTTTCAGGATATTAAGCTGAAATTTGGTACGATGAAAGAGTTAGTGACTGTGACGAATCCTATTCATGGGCGTTAAAATCGGTGCAGGGCCGGATCTTATTTGGGGCCCTGAATTTCATCCTATTTTTTTGAATCGATATATCTCGGAAACGGTCGGTCGTATCGAAAAATGTTAAATGTATAGGTGTAAGGTCTCCGCGATATGCAACTTTTTTACTCAAAACGATTTTTTGATATCCATCACCGTTTTCTTTTTTTGGGGCCCTGAAAATGTCTATTGTGCGTGACATTTTTGCGTTTAGCTAAGTACTGGTCGCAATTTTCAGGATATTAAGCTGAAATTTGGTACGATGAAAGAGTTAGTGACTGTGACGAATCCTATTCATGGGCGTTAAAATCGGTGCAGGGCCGGATCTTATTTGGGGCCCTGAATTTCAAACTTTTTTTTGAATCGATATATCTCGGAAACGGTCGGTCCTATCGAAGAATGATAAATGTATAGGTGTAAGATCTCCGCGGTATGCAACTTTTTTACTCAAAACGATTTTTTGATATCTCTCGCCGTTTTCCTTTTTTGGGGCCCTGAAAATGTCCATTGTGTGTGACATTTTTGCGTTTAGCTAAGTACTGGTCGCAATTTTCAAGATATTAAGCTGAAATTTGGTACGGTGAAAGGGTTAGTGACTGTGACGAATCCTATTGTTGGGCGTTAAAATCGGTGCAGGGCCGGATCTTTTTTGGGGGCCCTGAATTTCTAACTGTTTTTTGGAATCGATATATCTCGGAAACGGTTGATCGTATCGAAAAATGTTAAAGGTATAGGTGTAAGATCTCCGCGGTATGCACCTTTTTTACTCAAAACAATTTGTTGATATCTCCCACCATTTTCTTTTTTTGGGGCCCTGAAAATGTCCATTGTGCGCGACATTTTTGCATTTAGCTAAGTACTGGTCGCAATTTTCAAGATATGAAGCTGAAATTTGGTACGGTGAAAGAGTTAGTGACTGTGACGAAACCTATTATTGGGCGTTAAGATCAGTGCAGGGCCGGATCTTTTTTGGGGGCCCTGAATTTCAAACTTTTTTTTGGAATCGATATATCTCGGAAACGGTTAATCGTATCGAAAAATGTTAAAGGTATAGGTGTAAGATCTCCGCGATATGCAACTTTCTTACTCAAAACGATTTTTTGATATCCCTCACCGTTTTCTTTTTTTGGGGCCCAGAAAATGTTCATTGTGCATGACATTTTTGCGTTTAGCTAAGTACTGGTCGCCATTTTCAAGATATTAAGCTGAAATTTGTTACGGTGAAAGAGTTAGTGACTGTGACGAATTCTATTGTTGGGCGTTAAAATCGGTGCAGGGCCGGATCTTTTTTGGGGGCCCTGAATTTCAAACTTTTTTTGGAATCGATATATCTCGGAAACGGTTGGTCGTATCGAAAAATGTTAAAAGTACAGGTGTAAGATCTCTGCGGTATGCAACTTTTATACTCAAAACGATTTTTTGATATCTCTCACCGTTTTCTTTTTTTAGGGCCCTGAAAATGTCCATTGTGCGTTACATTTTTGCGTTTAGCTAAGTACTGGTCGCAATTTTTAAGATATGAAGCTGGAATTTGGTACTGTGAAAGAGTTAGTGACTGTGACGAATCCTATTGTTGGGCGTTAAAATCGGTGCTGGGCCGAATCGTTTTTTGGGGCCCTGAATTTCAAATTTTTTTTGGATTCGATATATCTCGGAAACGGTTGGTCTTATCAAAAAACTTTAAATCTACATGTGTAAGATCTCCACGGTATGCAAATTTTAATCAAAACGATTTTTGATATCTTTCACCGTTTTCTTTTTTTGGGGCCCTGAAAAAGTCAATTGTGCATGACATTTTTGGGTTGAGCCAAGTGTTGGCCTTAATTTTCATGATATCGAGCTGAAATTTGGAGTGCTGAACGAGTTAGACCCTGTGAGGAAACATGTTGTCGGGCGTTAAAAACGGTGCACGGCCCGATTTTTTTTGGGGGGGGGCCTGAAAATCAAACTTTTTTTTGATTCGATATATCTCGGAAAGGGTTGGTCGTATCGAAAAACGTTAAATGTACAGGTGTAAGATCTCCGCGGTATGCAACTTTTTTAATCATAATGATTTTTTGATATCTCTCATCGTTTTCCTTTTTGGGGCCCTGAATTTGTCCATTGTGCGTGACACATTTGGGTTTAGCGAAGTACAGGTCGCAATTTTCAAGATATCGCTCTGAAATTTGGTGCGGTGAATGAGTTAGACCCTGTTAGGAAACCAATTGTCGGGCGTTAAAGACGGTACAGGGCCGAATCTTTTTGGGGGGCCCTGAATTTCAAACATTTTTTTGGAATCGATATATCTCGGAAACGGTTGGTCGTATCGAAAAATGTTAAACGTACAGGTGTAAGATCTCTGCGGTATGCAACTTTTTTACTCAAAACGATTTTTTGATATCTCTCACCGTTTTCTTTTTGGGGGGCCCTGAAAATGTCCATTGTGCGTGACATTTTTGCGTTTAGCTAAGTACTGGTCGCCATTTTCAAGATATTAAGCTGAAATTTGTTACGGTGAAAGAGTTAGTGACTGTGACGAACCCTATTGTTGGGCGTTAAAATCGGTGCAGGGCCGGATCTTTTTTGGGGGCCCTGAATTTCAAACTTTTTTTTGGAATCGATATATCCCGGAAACGGTTGGTCGTATCGAAAAATGTTAAATGTACAGGTGTAAGATCTCAGCGGTATGCAACTTTTTTACACAAAACGATTTTTTGATATCTCTCACCGTTTTCTTTTTTGGGGCCCTGAAGTTGTGCGTATGTGCGTGACGTTTTTGGGTTTAGCAAAGTACAGGTCGCAATTTTCAAGATATCAAGCTGTAATTTGGAGCTGTAAAAGAGCTAGAGCCTATGAAGAACCCTATTTTTCGGCGTTAAAATCGGTGCAGGGCTGGATCTTTTTTCGGGGCCCTGAATTTGAAACTCTTTCGGAATCGATATATCTCAGAGACGGTTGGTCATATCGAAAAAAGTTAAATACACAAGTGTTAAATCTCCGCGGTATGCAACAATC
The DNA here is from genome assembly GCA_946902985.2 of Meconema thalassinum. Classification (NCBI taxonomy): domain Eukaryota; kingdom Metazoa; phylum Arthropoda; class Insecta; order Orthoptera; family Tettigoniidae; genus Meconema; species Meconema thalassinum. The sequence continues at coordinate 75,415,534 of OX336401.1, forward strand.
TTACCCATAACGATTTTTTTATATCACTCAGCGTTGTCTTTTTTGGGGGCCCTGAAAATGTACGTATGTGCGTGACGTTTTTACGTTTAGCTAACTAGAGGTCGGAATTTTCAAGATATCGAGCTGAAATGTGTCACGGGGAAAGAAATTGGGCCTGTCAGGAACTCTCTTGTCGGGCGTTAAAATTGGTCCATGGCCGGACCATTCTTTGGGGCCCTGAATTTCATCCTTTTTTTTTACCCCTGATGATGTCTTGATATCTCTCACCGTTTTCCTTTTCTGGGGCCCTGAATGTCTTCCTTTTTTTCGAACCGTTCTATCTGGGAAACGGTTGGCCGTATCTAACAAAGTTAAATCTACAGGTGTAAGATCTCAGTGGTTAGCAACTTTTTCACCCCTTAAGATTTTTTGATATCTCTCACCGATTTGATTTTCTGCGGCCCTGAATGTCTTCCTCTTTTTCGAACCGTTATATTTGGGAAACGGTTGAGCGTATCGAACAAAGTAAAATCTACAAATTTAGGACCTCAGTGATTAGCAACTTTTTTAACTCATATGTTTTTTGATATCTCTCACCATTTTCCTTTTTTGGGGCCGTGAATTTCATTTTTTTTTTCAATTCGTTATATCTCGGGAAGCGTCGATCCTATCGAAAAAAGTTAAGTCTACAGGTGTAAGATCTCAGTGATTTGCAACTTTTCTACCCCTTATGATATTTTGATATCTCTCACCGTTTTGATGTTAAGTTGAAACATGTATTTACAGCAGTAAGATATTTTCCACTTCCGAGGACGTCCGGCTTTCATAACCATGTGATGGTGTCAGCATTGCCTAGAATAACATTTTATAATTTTCCTACATTTCCTTGCAATCGGGTCGAAGGTCCGAAATGCAAATCCGCAGGCCTTGCCACCAACGAAGTTGTTGTTTGAGATTATAACCCCTCTTGCTGGCCCCTTGCTGCTGCGCCACCGTCTCATCAAAAGCAGGTCGTGCTGCGTGGACTCCTACTTGTTATGAAAGCCGGATCTAAAGATCCTATAGGCTTTCATATAGCCGTGGTAGGATTTTTCGATATCTCGGAAACTACGCGTCGCCCAGTGTTCAAACCTTTACCAATCGAATCGGAGTTGAAAAAAAAATTCAAAAAAAGTCTGTCTGTATGTATGTATGTATGTATGTATGTATGTATGTATGTATGTAGGTACGTATGTGCGTGACGTTTTTGCGTTTAGCAAAGTACTGGTCGCAATTTTCAGGATATTAAGCTGAAATTTGGTACGATGAAAGAGTTAGTGACTGTGACGAATCCTATTCATGGGCGTTAAAATCGGTGCAGGGCCGGATCTTATTTGGGGCCCTGAATTTCATCCTATTTTTTTGAATCGATATATCTCGGAAACGGTCGGTCGTATCGAAAAATGTTAAATGTATAGGTGTAAGGTCTCCGCGATATGCAACTTTTTTACTCAAAACGATTTTTTGATATCCATCACCGTTTTCTTTTTTTGGGGCCCTGAAAATGTCTATTGTGCGTGACATTTTTGCGTTTAGCTAAGTACTGGTCGCAATTTTCAGGATATTAAGCTGAAATTTGGTACGATGAAAGAGTTAGTGACTGTGACGAATCCTATTCATGGGCGTTAAAATCGGTGCAGGGCCGGATCTTATTTGGGGCCCTGAATTTCAAACTTTTTTTTGAATCGATATATCTCGGAAACGGTCGGTCCTATCGAAGAATGATAAATGTATAGGTGTAAGATCTCCGCGGTATGCAACTTTTTTACTCAAAACGATTTTTTGATATCTCTCGCCGTTTTCCTTTTTTGGGGCCCTGAAAATGTCCATTGTGTGTGACATTTTTGCGTTTAGCTAAGTACTGGTCGCAATTTTCAAGATATTAAGCTGAAATTTGGTACGGTGAAAGGGTTAGTGACTGTGACGAATCCTATTGTTGGGCGTTAAAATCGGTGCAGGGCCGGATCTTTTTTGGGGGCCCTGAATTTCTAACTGTTTTTTGGAATCGATATATCTCGGAAACGGTTGATCGTATCGAAAAATGTTAAAGGTATAGGTGTAAGATCTCCGCGGTATGCACCTTTTTTACTCAAAACAATTTGTTGATATCTCCCACCATTTTCTTTTTTTGGGGCCCTGAAAATGTCCATTGTGCGCGACATTTTTGCGTTTAGCTAAGTACTGGTCGCAATTTTCAAGATATGAAGCTGAAATTTGGTACGGTGAAAGAGTTAGTGACTGTGACGAAACCTATTATTGGGCGTTAAGATCAGTGCAGGGCCGGATCTTTTTTGGGGGCCCTGAATTTCAAACTTTTTTTTGGAATCGATATATCTCGGAAACGGTTGATCGTATCGAAAAATGTTAAAGGTATAGGTGTAAGATCTCCGCGGTATGCAACTTTTTTTTTTACGAAAAACGATTTTTCGATATCTCTCACCGTTTTCTTTTTTTGGGGCCCTGAAAATGACCATTGTGTGTGGCATTTTGGCGTGTAGCTAAGTACTGGTCGCAATTTTCAAGATATTAAGCTGAAATTTGGTAGGGTGAAAGAGTTAGTGACTGTGACGAATCCTATTGTTGGGCGTTAAAATCGGTGTAGGGCCGGATCTTTTTGGGGGGCCCTGAATTTCTAACTGATTTTTGGAATCGATATATCTCGGAAATGGTTGGTCGTATCGAAAAATGTTAAATGAACAGGTGTAAGATCTCCGCGGTATGCAACTTTTTTACTCAAAACGATTTTTTGATATCTCTCATCGTTTTCTTTTTTTTGGGGCCCTGAAAATGTCCATTGTGCGTGACATTTTTGCGTTTAGCTAAGTACTGGTCGCAATTTTCAAGATATGAAGCTGAAATTTGGTGACATGAAAGAGTTAGTGACTGTGACGAATCCTATTGTTGGGCGTTAAAATAGGTGCAGGGCCGGATCTTTTTGGGGGGCCCTAAATTTCTAACTGTTTTTTGGAATTGATATATCTCTGAAACGGTTGGTCGCATCGAAAATGTTAAATGAACAGGTGTAAGATCTCCGCGGTATGCAACTTTTTTTTTACAAAAAACGATTTTTTGATATCTCTCACCGTTTTCCTTTTTTGGGGCCCTGAAAATGTCCTTTGTGCGTGACATTTTTGCGTTTAGCTATGTACTGGTCGCAATTTTCAAGATATGAAGCTGAAATTTGGTAAGGTGAAAGAGTCAGTGACTGTGACGAATCCTATAGTTGGGCGTTATGATCACTGCAGGGCCGGATCTTTTTTGGGGGCCCTGAATTTCTAACTGTTTTTTGTAATCGATATATCTCGGAAACGGTTGGTCGTATCGAAAAAAGTTAAATGTACAGGTGTAAGATCTCCGCAGTATGCAACTTTTTAACTCAAAACGATTTTTTGATATCTCTCACCGCTTTCTTTTTTTGGGGCCCTGAAAGTGTCCATTGTGCGTCACATTTTTGGGTTTAGCGAAGTACAGGTCGCAATAATCAAGATATCGAGCTGAAATTAGGTACGGAGAAGGAGTTAGTGACTTTGACGAATCCTAATGTTGGGCGTTAAAATCGGTACAGGGCCGGATCTTTTTTGGGGGCCCTGAATTTCAAACTTATTTTTGGAATCGATATATCTCGGAAACGGTTGGTCGTATCGAAAAATGTTAAATGTACAGGTGTAAGATCTCCGCGGTATGCAGCTTTTTTTACTCAAAACGATTTTTTGATATCTCTCACCGTTTTCTTTTTTTAGGGCCCTGAAAATGTCCATTGTGCGTGACATTATTTCGTTTAGCTAAGTACTGGTCGCCATTTTCAAGATATGAAGCTGAAATTTGGTACGGTGAAAGAGCTAGTGACTGTGACGAATCCTATTGTTGGGCGTTAAAATCGGTGTAGGGCCGGATCTTTTTGGGGGGGCCCTGAATTTCTAACTGATTTTTGGAATCGATATATCTCGGAAATGGTTGGTCGTATCGAAAAATGTTAAATGAACAGGTGTAAGATCTCCGCGGTATGCAACTTTTTTCCTCAAAACGATTTTTTGATATCTCTCATCGTTTTCTTTTTTTGGGCCCTGAAAATGTCCATTGTGCGTGACATTTTTGCGTTTAGCTAAGTACTGGTCGCAATTTACAAGATATTAAGCTGAAATTTGGAACGATGAAAGAGTTAGTGACTGTGACGAATCCTATTGTTGGGCGTTAAAATCGGTGTAGGGCCGGATCTTTTTGGGGGCCCTGAATTTCAAACTTTTTTTGGAATCGGTATATCTCGGAAACGGTTGAGCGTAACAAAAAATGTTAAATGTACAGGTGTAAGATCTCCGCGGTATGGAACTTTTTTACTCAAAACGATTTTTTGATATCTCTCATCGTTTTTTTTTTTTGGGCCCTGAAAATGTCCATTGTGCGTGACATTTTTGCGTTTAGCTAAGTACTGGTCGCAATTTTCAAGATATGAAGCTGAAATTTGGTACGGTGAAAGAGTTAGTGACTGTGACGAGTCCTATTGTTGGACGTTAAGATCAGTGCAGGGCCGGATCTTTTTTGGGGGCCATGATATTTCAAACTTTTTTTTGGAATCGATATATATCGGAAACGGTTGATCGTATCGAAAAATGTTAAAGGTATAGGTGTAAGATCTCCGCGGTATGCAACTTTTTTACGCAAAACGATTTTTTGATATCTCTCACCGTTTTTTGGGGGGGCCCCGAAGTTGTGCGTATGTGCGTGACGTTTTTGGGTTTAGCAAAGTACAGGTCGCAATTTTTAAGATATCTAGCTGAAATTTGGAGCGGTAAAAGAGCTAGAGCCTGGAGAAAAAGTTCTGCCCTAAAACTTCCCCATACGGGAGAACGAAACGCATCAGGCGAAAGCCTGGACAAAATAACTACTGTGGTCAAGAAAATTAGACTGAAGCGGTGCGGGGTAGTGGGCATGAAATACGTGACTAGAAAACCAATGTAGGTAGCAATACATTAACAATTTTTATTTCTAATAATAAATTTATAATGAATAAACAAATTGCACTTAAGTGCTTATCACAGAAATGAACAATTATAAATGTAGCTAAGTGTGAGGGCCTGATGACAGAAACCCAGATTAAAGAAAGGTACATGAAACAAGCTTGCTTGATTGTAGAGAAGTTGAGCTTAACATAAAAAGGGATGCACTTTATAAAAAGAAAGAACCATAAAAATGATTAAGAGTGTAAAATAACTGGTATGATATAAACTCTTCATAAAAGTAAACTCTTATTTGAAGAGCCAGCTCCTTAAAAGTTCCAGCTAGCACACGTTGATTTAAAAGTCCTCACGGTTTCTTTAGAAGGAGGCGTACATGGCCTAGAGAATGTGCACCATTGATAAAATGTCAACTCTCTCTTCTTTTCTTGCGAAGGAATGACATTTATAGCTTCCAAGTGATGATCCAGAAGTATTTCGAAAGACGATTCAAAGTATCCCATCTAAGGTGAAGGTGAAGAGTACAACAGCTGGCAATTAGTCTTGCCATCTTGAGTAATACGTCATGGTGCAGATCTCGTGACGTAACTGCTAGGTAGCGTAGAGACTAGCGATGGTGTCATGAGATGCAGTAGCGGTGACCAGCAGGTTGAAGTAATCAGAAGTGATGATTGATCAGAAGTGGCGGTTGATCAGAAGTGGTGAAGAACGCCAGCAAGTGGCGTCTTAAATAGGGACCATGGAACCATCTCGAAGCTGGAGATCGCCCGACTGGACAAAGACCTGCCATTGGTCGAACGAAAGTCAGGGTGACGTCAGTCGACACTAGTCAGCGGACAGTGGATCAACCAGTAGATGCTCTGTGTGTCGGGAGTGAGGACGCTTGAGGTAGCGAGCGACTGGAAAACTCAAGGTGAGAACTATAATATCTATAAATAAGTGATTGATAACAAGATTATACATATGGTTTAAGCAATTAATACATTTGTAAAGAAATAATTACCATTCGGGGATCTCGGTAACAAGAAATAAAATTTGACCGACAAATGGGCCAAGCTAACCATTGAAAGTATCACAAAAGTGATCAGAGCCTATGAGGAACCCTATTTTTCGGCGTTAAAATTGGTGCAGGGCTGGATCTTTTTTCGGGGCCCTGAATTTGAAACTCTTTTGGAATCGATATATCTCGGAGACGGTTGGTCATATCGAAAAAGTTAAATACACAAGTGTTAAATCTCCGCGGTATGCAACGATCTTACCCATAACGATTTTTTGATATCTCTCAGCGTTGTCTTTTTTGGGGGCCCAGAAAATGTACGTAAGTGCGTGACGTTTTTACGTTTAGCAAACTAGAGGTCAGAATTTTCAAGATATCGAGCTTAATGTGTCACGGGGAAAGAAATTGGGCCTGTCAGGAACTCTCTTGTCGGGCGTTAAGATTGGTGCATGGCCGGACCATTCTTCGGGGCCCTGAATTTCATCCTTTTTTTACCCCTGATGATGTTTTGATATCTCTCACCGTTTTCCTTTTCTGGGGCCCTGAATGTCTTCCTTTTTTTCGAACCGTTATATCTGGGAAACGGTTAGCCGTATCTAACAAAGTTAAATCTACAGGTGTAAGATCTCAGTGGTTAGCAACTTTTTCTACCCTTAAGATTTTTTGATATCTCTCACCGATTTGATTTTCTGCGGCCCTGAATTTCTTCCTCTTTTTCGAACCGTTATATTTGGGAAACGGTTGAACGTATCGAACAAAGTAAAATCTACAAATATAGGACCTCAGTGATTAGCAACTTTTTTAACTCATATGATTTTTTGATATCTCTCACCATTTTCCTTTTTTGGGGCCGTGAATTCCATTCTTTTTTTCGAATCGTTATATCTCGGAAAGCGTCAATCGTATCGAAAAAAGTTAAATCAACAGGTGGAAGATCTCAGTGATTTGCAACTTTTCTACCCCTTATCATATTTTGATATCTCTCACCGTTTTGATGTTATTAAATGTTTGGTTTTTGAAAAAAAATGGGGGCCAAATGTATATAACAACTGGTAAAAATTCAACTTATGGTCTAATTGAATTCTACGGAAAATTATCTATAATTACTCGTTTTAACCTTTTCAATAAGTTGAATCATGTATTTACAGCAGTAAGATATTTTCCACTTCCGAGGACGTCCGGCTTTCATAACCTTGTGATGGTGTCAGCATTGCCTAGAATAACATTTTATAATTTTCCTACATTTCCTTGCAATCGGGTCGAAGGTCCGAAATGCAATTCCGCAGGCCTTGCCACCAACGAAGTTGTTGTTTGAGATTATAACCCCTATTGCTGGCCCCTTGCTGCTGCGCCACCGTCTCATTAAAAGCAGGTCGTGCTGCGTGGACTCCTACTTGTTATGAAAGCCGCATGGGCTTTCATATTGCCGTGGTAGGATTTTTCGAGATCTCGGAAACTACGCGTCGCCCAGTGTTCAAACCTATACCAATCGAATCAGGGTCGAAAAAAAATGATTTAAAAAAAGCCTGTCTGTATGTACGTACGTACGTACGTACGTATGTGCGTGACGTTTTTGCGTTTAGCGAAGTACAGGTCGCAATTTTCAAGATATCGAGCTGAAATTTGGTACGGTGAAAGAGTTGGGGCCTGTGACGAACCCTATTGTTGGGCGTTAGAATCGGTGCAGGGCCGGACCTTTTTTTGGGGCCCTGAATTTCATCCTATTTTTTTGAATCGATTTATCTCGGAAACGGTTGGTCGTATCGAAAAATGTTAAATATATAGGTGTAAGATCTCCGCGGTATGCAACTTTTTTACTCAAAACGATTTTTTGATATCTCTCACCGTTTTCTTTTTTTGGGGCCCTGAAAATGTCGATTGTAAGTGACATTTTTGCGTTTAGGTAAGTACTGGTCGCAATTTTCAAGATATTAGGCTGAAATTTGGAACGATGAACGAGTTAGTGACTGTGACAAATCCTATTGTTGGGCGTTAAAATCGGTGCAGGGCCGGATCTTCTTTGGGGGCCCTGAATTTCAAACCTTTTTTTGGAATCGATATATCTCGGAAACAGTTGATCGTATCGTAAAATGTTAAAGGTATAGGTGTAAGACCTCCGCGATATGCAACTTTTTTACTCATAACAATTTTTTGATATCTCTCACCGTTTTCTTTTTTTGGGGCCCTGAAAATGTCCATTATGTGTGACATTTTTGCGTTTAGTTAAGTACTGGTTGCAATTTTCAAGATATTAAGCTGAAATTTGGTACGGTGAAAGAGTTAGTGACTGTGACAAATCCTATTGTTGGGCGTTACAATCGGTGCAGGGCCGGACCTTTTTTGGGGGCCCTGAATTTCTAACTGTTTTTTGGAATCGATATATCTCGGAAACGGTTGGTCGTATTGAAAAATGTTAAAGGTATAGGTGTAATATCTCCGCGGTATGCAACTTTTTTACTCAGAACGATTTTTTGATATCTCTCACCGTTTTCTTTTTTTGGGGCACTGAAAATGTCCATTGTGTGTGACATTTTTGCGTTTAGCTAAGCACTGGTCGCAATTTTCAAGATATTAAGCTGACATTTGGTACGGTGAAAGAGCTAGTGACTGTGACGAATCCTATTGTTGGGCGTTAAAATCGGTGCAGGGCCGGATCTTTTTTGGGGGCCCTGAATTTCAAACCTTTTTTTGGAATCGATATATCTCGGAAACGGTTGATCGTATCGTAAAATGTTAAATGTACAGGTGTAAGACCTCCGCGGTATGCAACTTTTTTACCCATAACAATTTTTTGATATCTCTCACCGTTTTCTTTTTTTGGGGCCCTGAACATGTCCATTATGTGTGACATTATTGCGTTTAGCTAAGTACTGGTTGGAATTTTCAAGATATTAAGCTGAAATTTGGTACGGTGAAAGAGTTAGTGACTGTGACGATTCCTATTGTTGGGCGTTAAAATCGGTGCAGGGCCGGATCTTTTTTGGGGGCCCTGAATTTCTAACTGTTTTTTGGAATCGATATATCTCGGAAACGGTTGGTCGTATTGAAAAATGTTAAAGGTATAGGTGTAATATCTCCACGGTATGCAACTTTTTTACTCAAAACGATTTCTTGATATCTCTCACCGTTTTCTTTTTTTGGGGCCCTGAAATTGTCCATTGTGCGTGACATTTTTGCGTGTAGGTAAGTACTGGTCGCAATTTTCAAGGTATTAAGCTGAAATTTGGTACGGTGAAAGAGTTAGTGACTAACGATTCCTGTTGTTGGGCGTTAACATCGGTGCAGGGCCGGATCCTTTTTGGGGGCCCTGAATTTCTAACTGTTTTTTGGAATCGATATATCTCGGAAACGGTTGGTCGTATCGAAAAATGTTAAAAGTACAGGTGTAAGATGTCCGCGGTATGCAACTTTTCTACTCAAAACGATTTTTTGATATCTCTCACCGTTTTCCTTTTTTGGGGCCCTGAAAATGTCCATTGTGTGTGACATTTTTGCGTTTAGCTAAGTACTGGTCGCAATTTTCAAGATATTAAGCTGAAATTTGGAACGGTGAAAGAGTTAGTGACTGTGACGAATCTTATTGTTGGGCGTTAACATCGGTGCAGGGCCGGATCTTTTTTGGGGGCCCTGAATTTCTAACTGTTTTTTGGATTCGATATATCTCGGAAACGGTTGGTCGTATCGAAGAGTGTTAAATGTACAGGTGTAAGATCTCCGCGGTATGCAACTTTTTTTATCCAAAACGATTTTTTGATATCTCTCACCGTTTTCTTTTTTTGGGGCCCTGAAAATGTCCATTGTGTGTGACATTTTTGCGTGTAGGTAAGTACTGGTCGCAATTTTCAAGATATTAAGCTGAAATTTGGTACGGTGAAAGAGTTAGTGACTAAAGATTCCTGTTGTTGGGCGTTAACATCGGTGCAGGGTCGGATTCTTTTTGGGGGCCCTGAATTTCCAACTGTTTTTTGGAATCGATATATCTCGGAAACGGTTGGTCGTATCGAAAAATGTTAAAAGTACAGGTGTAAGATCTCCGCGGTATGCAACTTTTCTACTCAAAACGATTTTTTGATATCTCTCACCGTTTTCCTTTTTTGGGGCCCTGAAAATGTCCATTGTGTGTGACATTTTTGCGTTTAGCTAAATACTGGTCGCAATTTTCAAGATATTAAGCTGAAATTTGGTACGGTGAAAGGGTTAGTGACTGTGACAAATTCTATTGTTGGGCGTTAAAATCGGTGCAGGGCCGGATCTTTTTTGGGGGCCCTGAATTTCTAACTGTTTTTTGGAATCGATATATCTCGGAAACGGTTGGTCGTATCGAAAAATGTTAAATGTACAGGTGTAAGATCTCCGCAGTATGCAACTTTTTAACTCAAAACGATTTTTTGATATCTCTCACCGTTTTCTTTTTTTGGGGCCCTGAAAATGTCCATTGTGCGTCACATTTTTGGGTTTAGCGAAGTACAGGTCGCAATAATCAAGATATCGAGCTGAAATTAGGTACGGAGAAGGAGTTAGTGACTGTGACGAATCCTGTTGTTGGGCGTTAAAATCGGTACAGGGCCGGATCTTTTTTGGGGGCCCTGAATTTCAAACTTATTTTTGGAATCGATATATCTCGGAAACGGTTGGTCGTATCGAAAAATGTTAAATGTACAGGTGTAAGATCTCTGCGGTATGCAACGTTTTTACTCAAAACGATTTTTTGATATCTCTCACCGTTTTCTTTTTTTAGGGCCCTGAATATGTCCATTGTGCGTGGCATTTTTTCGTTTAGCTAAGTACTGGTCGCCATTTTCAAGATATGAAGCTGAAATTTGGTACGGTGCAAGAGCTAGTGACTGTGACGAATCCTATTGTTCGGCGTTAAAATCGGTGCTGGGCCGAATCTTTTTTTTGGGGGCCCTGAATTTCAATTTTTTTTGGAATCGATATGTCTCGGAAACGGTTGGTCGTATCGAAAAACGTTAAATGTACAGGTGTAAGATCTCTGCGGTATGCAACATTTCTACTCAAAACGATTTTTTGATATCTCTCACCGTTTTCTTGTTTTGGGGCCCTGAAAATGTCCATTGTGCGTGACATTTTTGGGTTTAGCGAAGTACAGGTCGCAATTTTCAAGATATCGAGCTGAAATTTGGAGCTGTGAAAGAGTTGGACCCTGTGAGGAAACCTGTTGTCGGGCGTTAAAAACGGTGCAGGGCCAGATCTTTTTGGTGGGCCCTGAATTTCAAACTTTATTTTTGAATCGATATAGCTCGGAAACGGTTGGTCGTATCGAAAACCGTTAAAAGTACAGGTGTAAGATCTCCGCGGTATGCAACTTTTTTACTCAAAACGATTTTTTGATATCTCTCACCGTTTTCTTTTTTTGGGGCCCTGAAAATGCACGTATGTGCGTGACGTTTGGCGTTTAGCAAAGTACAGGACATAATTTTCACGATATCAAGCTGAAATTTGGTACGGAGAAAGGGTTACAGCCTGGGAGGAAACAAATTGTTGGGCATTGAAATCGGTGCAGGGACGGCCCTTTTTTTGGGGCCCTGAAATTAATCCTTCTTTTTTGGAATCGATATATCTCGGAAACGGTTGGTCGTATCGAAAAACTTTCAACGTACAGTTGTAAGACCTCCGCAGGATGCATCTTTTTTACTCTTACGGTTTTTCGATATCTCTCACCGTATTCTTTTTTTCGGGCCCTGAAGATGTCCATTGTGCGTGACATATATGGGTTTAGCGAAGTACAGGTCACAATTTTCAAGATATCGAGCTGAAATTTGGAGCGGTGAAAGAGTTAGACCCTGTGATGAAACCTGTTGTCGGGCGTTAAAAACGGTGCAGGGACGGATCTTTTTGGGGGGCCCTGAATTTCAAACTTTTATTTTTGAATCGATATATATCGGAAACGGTTGGTCGTATCGAAAAACGTTAAATGTACAGGTGTAAGATCTCCGCGGCATGCAACTTTTTTACTCAAAACGATTTTTTGATATCTCTTACCGATGTCTTTTTTGGGGCCCTGTAAATGTAAATTATGCGTGACATTTTTGCGTTTAGCAAAGTACAGGTCGCAATTTTCAAGATATCAAGCTGAAATTTGGTACGGTGAAAGAGTTAGGGTCTGTGAGGAACGCTATTGTTGGGCGTTAAAATAGGTGCAGGGACGGTCCTTTTTTGGGGGCCGTGAATGTCATCCTCTTTTTTTGAATCGCTATATCTCGGAAACGGTTGGTCGTATCGAAAAACGTTAAATGTACAGGTTTAAGATCTCCGCGGTATACATAGTTTTTATTCATGACGATTTTTTGATGTCTCTCACCGTTTTCGGTTTTTGGGGCCCTGAATATGTACGTATGTGCGTGACGTTTTTCCGTTTAGCAAAGTACAGGTAGCAAGTTTCAAGATATCGAACTGAAATTTGCTACGGTGAAAGGGCTAGGGCCTTTTAGGAACCCCATTGATGGGCGCTAAAATTTGTGCAGGGCCGGCCCTTTTTTTGGGCCCTGAATTTCATCCTCTTTTTTGGAATCGTTATATCTCGAAAACGGTTGGTCGTATCGAAAAACCTTAAATGTACAGGTGTAAGATCTCCGTGATTAACAACTTTTTTACCCCTTATCATATGTTGATATCTCTCACCGTTTAAATGTTATTAAATGCTTTTGGTTTTGGAAAAATGGAGCCCAAATGTATATAATAATTTGTAACAATTCAACTGATCGTCTCATTGAAATATACGGAATATTATCTATAATAACCCGTTTTGACCTTTTCAATAAGTTAAATAATGTATTTACAGCTGTAATATATTTTCCATTTCCGAGTACGTCCGGCTTTCATAACCAAGTGATGGTTTCAGCATTGCCTAGAATAACATTTTATAATTTTCCTACATTACCATACAATCGGGCAAAAGGCCCGAAATGCAAGGCATGAGACCTTGCTGCCAACGAAATTGTTGTTTGCGATTATTACCCCTCTTGCTCGCCGCTATCTTGCCGCACCTTCTCATCCAAAGCATGTCGTGCTGCGTGGACTCCTACTTGTTATGAAAGCCGGATCTAAAGATCCTATAGGCTTTCATATAGCCGTGGTAGGATTTTTCGAGATCTCGGAAACTAAGCGCCGCCCAGTGTTGAAACCTATTCCAATCGAATCAGAGTCGAAAAAAAAAATCTAAAAAAGTCTGTCTGTATGTACGTACGTACGTACGTACGAATGTACGTATGTGCGTGACTTTTTGCGTTTAGCAAAGTACAGGTCGCAATTTTCAAGATATCGAGTTGAAATTTGGTACAGTGAAAGAGTTGAGGCCTGTGACGAACCTTATTGTTGGGCGTTAAAATCGTTGCAGGGCCGGACCTTCTTTTGGGGCCCTGAATTTCATCCTATTTTTTTGAATCGATATATCTCGGAAACGGTTGGTCGTATCGAAAAATGTTAAATATACAGGTGTAAGATCTCCGCGGTATGCAACTTTTTTACTCAAAACGATTTTTTGATATCTCTCACCGTTTTCTTTTTTTGGGGCCCTGAAAATGTCAATTGTGCGTGACATTTTTGCGTTTAGCTAAGTACTGGTCGCAATTTCCAAGATATTAAGCTGAAATTTGGTACGATGAAAGAGTTAGTGACTGTGACGAATCCTATTGTTGGGCGTTAAAATCGGTGCAGGGCCGGATCCTTTTTGGGGGCCCTGAATTTCAAACTTTTTTTTGGAATTGTTATATCTCGGAAACGGTTGATCGTATAGAAAAAATGTTTAACGTATAGGTGTAAGACCTCCGCGGTATGCAACGTTTTTACTCAAAACGATTTTTTGATATCTCTCACCGTTTTGATTTTTTGGGGCCCTGAAAAAGTCAATTGTGCATGACATTTTTGGGTTGGGCGAAGTATAGGTCTTAATTTTCATGATATCCAGCTGAAATTAGGGGCGGTGAACGAGTTAGACCCTGAGAGGAAACCTGTTGTTGGGCGTTAAAATCGGTGCAGGGCCGGATCTTTTTTGGGGGCCCTGAATTTCAAACTTTTTTTTGAATCGATATATCTCGGAAACGGTTGATCGTATCGAAAAAATGTTTAACGTATAGGTGTAAGACCTCCGCGGTATGCAACGTTTTTACTCAAAACGATTTTTTGATATCTCTCACCGTTTTCTTATTTTGCGGCCCTGAAAATGTCCATTGTGCGTGACATTTTTGCGTTTAGCCAAGAACTGGTCGCAATTTTCAAGATATTAAGCTGAAATTCGGTACGGTGAAAGAGTTAATGACTGTGACGTATCCTATTGTTGGGCGGTAAAATCGGTGCAGGGCCGAATCTTTTTTGGGGGCCCTGAATTTCAAACTTTTTTTTGGAATCGATATATCTCGGAAACGGTTGGTCGTATCGAATAATGTTAAATGTACAGGTGTAAGATCTCTGCGGTATGCAACTTTTTTACTCTAAACGATTTTTTGATATCTCTCACCGTTTTATTTTTTTAGGGCCCTGAAAATGTCCATTGTGCGTGACATTTTTGCGTTTAGCTAAGTACTGGTCGCAATTTTCAAGATATGAAGCTGAAATTTGGTACGGTGAAAGAGTTAGTGACTGTGACGAATCCTATTGTTGGGCGTTAAAATCGGTGCTGGGCCGAATCTTTTTTTTGGGACCCTGAATTTCAGTTTTTTTTTGGAATCGATATATCTCGGAAACGGTTGGTCGCATCGAAAAAAGTTAAATTTGCAGGTGTATGATCTCCGCGGTATGCAACGTATTTACTCAAAACGATTTTTTGATATCTCTCACCGTTTTCTATTTTTTGGGCCCTGAAAATGTCCATTGTGCGTGACATTTTTGGGTTTAGCGAAGTACAGGTTGCAATTTTCAATATATCGAGCTGAAATTTGGAGCTGTGAAAGAGTTGGACCCTGAGAGGAAGCCAGTTGTCGGGCGTTAAAAACGGTGCAGGGCCGGATCTTTTTGGGGGGCCCAGGATTTCAAACTTTTTTTTTGAATCGATATATCTCGGAAACGGTTGGTCGCATCGAAAAACGTTAAAAGTTTAGGTGTAAGATCTCCGCGGTATGCATCTTTTTTACTCAAAACGATTTTTTGATATCTCTCACCGTTTTGATTTTTTGGGGCCCTGAAAAAGTCAATTGTGCATGACATTTTTGGGTTGGGCGAAGTATAGGTCTTAATTTTCATGATATCAAGCTGAAATTTGGGGCGGTGAACGAGTTAGACCCTGAGAGGAAACCTGTTGTTGGGCGTTAAAATCGGTGCAGGGCCGGATCTTTTTTGGGGGCCCTGAATTTCAAACTTTTTTTTGAATCGATATATCTCGGAAACGGTTGATCGTATCGAAAAAATGTTTAACGTATAGGTGTAAGACCTCCGCGGTATGCAACGTTTTTACTCAAAACGATTTTTTGATATCTCTCACCGTTTTCTTATTTTGCGGCCCTGAAAATGTCCATTGTGCGTGACATTTTTGCGTTTAGCCAAGAACTGGTCGCAATTTTCAAGATATTAAGCTGAAATTCGGTACGGTGAAAGAGTTAATGACTGTGACGTATCCTATTGTTGGGCGGTAAAATCGGTGCAGGGCCGAATCTTTTTTGGGGGCCCTGAATTTCAAACTTTTTTTTGGAATCGATATATCTCGGAAACGGTTGGTCGTATCGAATAATGTTAAATGTACAGGTGTAAGATCTCTGCGGTATGCAACTTTTTTACTCTAAACGATTTTTTGATATCTCTCACCGTTTTATTTTTTTAGGGCCCTGAAAATGTCCATTGTGCGTGACATTTTTGCGTTTAGCTAAGTACTGGTCGCAATTTTCAAGATATGAAGCTGAAATTTGGTACGGAGAAAGAGTTAGTGACTGTGACGAATCCAATTGTTGGGCGTTAAAATCGGTGCTGGGCCGAATCTTTTTTTGGGGCCCTGAATTAATTTTTTTTTTTAGAATCGATATATCTCGGAAACGGTTGGTCTTATCAAAAATCTTTAAATCTACATGTGTAAGATCTCCGCGGTATGCAACTTTTTTACTCAAAACGATTTTTTGATATCTCTCACCGTTTTCTTTTTTGGGGCCCTGAAAATGTCCATTGTGCGTGACATATTTGCGTTTAGCCAAGAACTGGTCGCAATTTTCAAGATATTATGCTGAAATTTGGTACGGTGAAAGAGTTAGTGACTGTGACGAATCCTGTTGTTGGGCGTTAAAATCGGTGCAGGGCCGGATCTTTTTGGGGGGCCCTGAATTTCTAACTGTTTTTTGGAATCGATATATCTCGGAAACGGTTGGTCGTATCGAAAAATGTTAAAGGTACAGGTGTATGACCTCTGCGGTATGTAACTTTTTTACTCAAAACGATTTTTTGATATCTCTCACCGTTTTCTTTTTTAGGGCCCTGAAAATGTCCATTGTGCGTGACATTTTTGCGTTTAGCTAATTACTGGTCGCCATTTTCAATATATGAAGCTGAAATTTATTACGGTGAAAGAGTTAGTGACTGTGACGAATCCTATTGTTGGGCGTTAAAATCGGTGCTGGGCCGAATCTTTTTTTTGGGGCCCTGAATTTCAGTTTTTTTTTGGAATCGATATATCTCGGAAACGGTTGGTCGCATCGAAAAAAGTTAAATTTGCAGGTGTATGATCTCCGCGGTATGCAACGTATTTACTCAAAACATTTTTTTGATATCTCTCACCGTTTTCTATTTTTTGGGCCCTGAAAATGTCCATTGTGCGTGACATTTTTGGGTTTAGCGAAGTACAGGTTGCAATTTTCAATATATCGAGCTGAAATTTGGAGCTGTGAAAGAGTTGGACCCTGAGAGGAAGCCAGTTGTCGGGCGTTAAAAACGGTGCAGGGCCGGATCTTTTTGGGGGGCCCAGGATTTCAAACTTTTTTTTTGAATCGATATATCTCGGAAACGGTTGGTCGCATCGAAAAACGTTAAAAGTTTAGGTGTAAGATCTCCGCGGTATGCATCTTTTTTACTCAAAACGATTTTTTGATATCTCTCACCGTTTTGATTTTTTGGGGCCCTGAAAAAGTCAATTGTGCATGACATTTTTGGGTTGGGCGAAGTATAGGTCTTAATTTTCATGATATCCAGCTGAAATTTGGGGCGGTGAACGAGTTAGACCCTGAGAGGAAACCTGTTGTTGGGCGTTAAAATCGGTGCAGGGCCGGATCTTTTTTGGGGGCCCTGAATTTCAAGCTTTTTTTGAATCGATATATCTCGGAAACGGTTGATCGTATCGAAAAAATGTTTAACGTATAGGTGTAAGACCTCCGCGGTATGCAACGTTTTTACTCAAAACGATTTTTTGATATCTCTCACCGTTTTCTTATTTTGCGGCCCTGAAAATGTCCATTGTGCGTGACATTTTTGCGTTTAGCCAAGAACTGGTCGCCATTTTCAAGATATTATGCTGAAATTTGGTACGGTGAAAGAGTTAGTGACTGTGACGAATCCTATTGTTGGGCGTTAAAATCGGTGCAGGGCCGGATCTTTTTTGGGGGCCCTGAATTTCTAACTGTTTTTTGGAATCGATATATCTCGGAAACGGTTGGTCGTATCGAAAAATGTTAAATGTACAGGTGTAAGATCACCGCAGTATGCAACTTTTTTACTCCAAACGATTTTTTGATATCTCTCACCGTTTTCTTTTTATGGGGCCCTGAAAATGTCCATTGTGCGTCACATTTTTGGGTTTAGCGAAGTACCGGTCGCAATAATCAAGATATCGAGCTGAAATTTGGTACGGTGAAGGAGTTAGTGACTGTGACGAATCCTGTTGTTGGACGTTAAAATCGGTGCTGGGCCGAATCTTTTTTTTGGGGCCCTGAATTTCAATTTTTATTTGTAATCGATATATCTCGGAAACGGTTGGTCGCATCGAAAAAAGTTCAAGGTACAGGTGTAAGATCTCCGCGGTATGCAACTTTTTTACTCTAACGATTTTTTAATATCTCTCACCGTTTTCTATTTTTTGGGCCCTGAAAATGTCCATTGTGCGTGACATTTTTGGGTTTAGCGAAGTACAGGTCGCAATTTTCAAGATATCGAGCTGAAATTTGGAGCTGTGAAAGAGTTGCACCCTGTGAGGAAACCAGTTGTCGGGCGTTAAAAACGGTGCAGGGCCGGATATTTTTTGGGGGACCAGAATTTCAAACTTTTTTTGAATCGATATATCTCGGTAACGGTTGGTCGCATCGAAAATGTTAAAAGTTCAGGTGTAAGATCTCCGCGGTATGCATCTTTTTTACTCATAACGATTTTTTGATATCTCTCACGGTTTTCTTATTTTGGGGCCCTGAAGATGTTCTTAAATGTTTTTGGTTTTTGAAAAAAAAATGGGGCCCAAATGTATATAATAATAGGTTAAAATTTAAACGATGGTCTAATTGAATTCTACGGAAAATTAACTATAATAACCCGTATTCACCTTTTCAATAAGTTAAATAATGTATTTACAGCTGTAATATACTTTCCATTTCCCAGGACGTCCGGCTTTCATAACCACGTGATGGTGTCAGCATTGCCTAGAATAACATTTTATAATTTTCCTACATTACCACACAATCGGGCCAAAGGCCCGAAATGCTAGGCATCAGGCCTTGCCGCCAACGATGTTGTTGTTTGAGATTATAACCCCTCTTGCTGGCCCCTTGCTGCTGCGCCACCGTGTCATCAAAAGCAGGTCGTGCTGCGGGGACTCCTACTTGTTATGAAAGCCGGATCTAAAGATCCTATAGGCTTTCATATAGTCGTGGTATATTGGAAAATGTCTGTATGTATGTATGAATGTATGTAAGTATGTGCGTGACGTTTTTGCGTTTAGCAAAGTACAGGTCGCAATTTTCAAGATATCGAGCTGAAATTTGGTACGGTGAAAGAGTTGGGGCCTGTGACGAACCCTTTTGTTGGGCGTTAAAATCGGTGCAGGGCCGGACCTTTGTTTGGGGCCCTGAATTTCATCCTATTTTTTTGAATCGATATATCTCGGGAACGGTTGGTCGTACCGAAAAATGTTAAATGTATAGGTGTAAGATCTCCGCGGTATGCAACTTTTTTACTCAAAACGATTTTTTGATATCTCTCACCGTTTTCTTTTTTTTGGGCCCTGAAAATGTCCATTGTAAGTGACATTTTTGCGTTTAGCATAGTACTGGTCGCAATTTTCAAGATATTAGGCTGAAATTTGGTACGATGAACGAGTTAGTGACTGTGACGAATCCTTTTGTAGGGCGTTAACATCGGTGCAGGGCCGGATCTTTTTTGGGGGCCCTGAATTTCAAACCTTTTTTTTTGGAATCGATATATCTCGGAAACGGTCGGTCGTATCGAAGAATGATAAATGTATAGGTGTAAGACCTCCGCGGTATGCAACTTTTTTACTCAAAACTATTTTTTGATATCTCTCACCGTTTTCTTTATTTTTTGGGCCCTGAAAATGTCCATTGTGTGTGACATTTTTGCGTGTAGGTAAGTACTGGTCGCAATTTTCAAGATATTAAGCTGAAATTTGGTACGGTGAAAGAGTTAATGACTGTGACGAATCCTATTGTTGGGCGGTAAAATCGGTGCAGGGCCGGATCTTTTTGGGGGGCCCTGAATTTCAAACTTTTTTTTGGAATCGATATATCTCGGAAACGGTTGGTCGTATCGAATAATGTTAAAGGTACAGGTGTAAGATCTCTGCGGTATGCAACTTTTTTACTCTAGACGATTTTTTGATATCTCTCACCGTTTTATTTTTTTAGGGCCCTGAAAATGTCCATTGTGCGTGACATTTTTGGGTTTAGCGAAGTACAGGTCGCAATAATCAAGATATCGAGCTGAAATTAGGTACGGAGAAGGAGTTAGTGACTGTGACGAATCCTGTTGTTGGGCGTTAAAATCGGTACAGGGCCGGATCTTTTTTGGGGGCCCTGAATTTCAAACTTATTTTTGGAATCGATATATCTCGGAAACGGTTGGTCGTATCGAAAAATGTTAAATGTACAGGTGTAAGATCTCTGCGGTATGCAACGTTTTTACTCAAAACGATTTTTTGATATCTCTCACCGTTTTCTTTTTTTAGGGCCCTGAATATGTCCATTGTGCGTGGCATTTTTTCGTTTAGCTAAGTACTGGTCGCCATTTTCAAGATATGAAGCTGAAATTTGGTACGGTGCAAGAGCTAGTGACTGTGACGAATCCTATTGTTCGGCGTTAAAATCGGTGCTGGGCCGAATCTTTTTTTTTGGGGCCCTGAATTTCAATTTTTTTTGGAATCGATATGTCTCGGAAACGGTTGGTCGTATCGAAAAACGTTAAATGTACAGGTGTAAGATCTCTGCGGTATGCAACATTTCTACTCAAAACGATTTTTTGATATCTCTCACCGTTTTCTTGTTTTGGGGCCCTGAAAATGTCCATTGTGCGTGACATTTTTGGGTTTAGCGAAGTACAGGTCGCAATTTTCAAGATATCGAGCTGAAATTTGGAGCTGTGAAAGAGTTGGACCCTGTGAGGAAACCTGTTGTCGGGCGTTAAAAACGGTGCAGGGCCAGATCTTTTTGGTGGGCCCTGAATTTCAAACTTTATTTTTGAATCGATATAGCTCGGAAACGGTTGGTCGTATCGAAAACCGTTAAATGTACAGGTGTAAGATCTCCGCGGTATGCAACTTTTTTACTCAAAACGATTTTTTGATATCTCTCACCGTTTTCTTTTTTTGGGGCCCTGAAAATGCACGTATGTGCGTGACGTTTGGCGTTTAGCAAAGTACAGGACATAATTTTCACGATATCAAGCTGAAATTTGGTACGGAGAAAGGGTTACAGCCTGGGAGGAAACAAATTGTTGGGCATTGAAATCGGTGCAGGGACGGCCCTTTTTTTGGGGCCCTGAAATTAATCCTTCTTTTTTGGAATCGATATATCCCGGAAACGGTTGGTCGTATCGAAAAACTTTCAACGTACAGTTGTAAGACCTCCGCAGGATGCATCTTTTTTACTCTTACGGTTTTTCGATATCTCTCACCGTATTCTTTTTTTCGGGCCCTGAAGATGTCCATTGTGCGTGACATATATGGGTTTAGCGAAGTACAGGTCACAATTTTCAAGATATCGAGCTGAAATTTGGAGCGGTGAAAGAGTTAGACCCTGTGATGAAACCTGTTGTCGGGCGTTAAAAACGGTGCAGGGACGGATCTTTTTGGGGGGCCCTGAATTTCAAACTTTTATTTTTGAATCGATATATATCGGAAACGGTTGGTCGTATCGAAAAACGTTAAATGTACAGGTGTAAGATCTCCGCGGCATGCAACTTTTTTACTCAAAACGATTTTTTGATATCTCTTACCGTTGTCTTTTTTGGGGCCCTGTAAATGTAAATTATGCGTGACATTTTTGCGTTTAGCAAAGTACAGGTCGCAATTTTCAAGATATCAAGCTGAAATTTGGTACGGTGAAAGAGTTAGGGTCTGTGAGGAACGCTATTGTTGGGCGTTAAAATAGGTGCAGGGACGGTCCTTTTTTGGGGGCCGTGAATGTCATCCTCTTTTTTTGAATCGCTATATCTCGGAAACGGTTGGTCGTATCGAAAAACGTTAAATGTACAGGTTTAAGATCTCCGCGGTATACATAGTTTTTATTCATGACGATTTTTTGATGTCTCTCACCGTTTTCGGTTTTTGGGGCCCTGAATATGTACGTATGTGCGTGACGTTTTTCCGTTTAGCAAAGTACAGGTAGCAAGTTTCAAGATATCGAACTGAAATTTGCTACGGTGAAAGGGCTAGGGCCTTTTAGGAACCCCATTGATGGGCGCTAAAATTTGTGCAGGGCCGGCCCTTTTTTTGGGCCCTGAATTTCATCCTCTTTTTTGGAATCGTTATATCTCGAAAACGGTTGGTCGTATCGAAAAACCTTAAATGTACAGGTGTAAGATCTCCGTGATTAACAACTTTTTTACCCCTTATCATATGTTGATATCTCTCACCGTTTTAATGTTATTAAATGCTTTTGGTTTTGGAAAAATGGAGCCCAAATGTATATAATAATTTGTAACAATTCAACTGATCGTCTCATTGAAATATACGGAATATTATCTATAATAACCCGTTTTGACCTTTTCAATAAGTTAAATAATGTATTTACAGCTGTAATATATTTTCCATTTCCGAGTACGTCCGGCTTTCATAACCAAGTGATGGTTTCAGCATTGCCTAGAATAACATTTTATAATTTTCCTACATTACCACACAATCGGGCAAAAGGCCCGAAGGCAAGGCATGAGACCTTGCTGCCAACGAAATTGTTGTTTGCGATTATTACTCCTCTTGCTCGCCGCTATCTTGCCGCACCTTCTCATCCAAAGCATGTCGTGCTGCGTGGACTCCTACTTGTTATGAAAGCCGCATGGGCTTTCATATTGCCGTGGTAGGATTTTTCGAGATCCCGGAAACTACGCGTCGCCCAGTGTTCAAACCTATACCAATCGAATCAGAGTCGAAAAAAATTGATTAAAAAAAACTCTGTCTGTATGTACGTATGTACGTATGTGCGTGACGTTTTTGCGTTTAGCAAAGTACAGGTCGCAATTTTCAAGATATCGTGCTGAAATTTGGTACGGTGAAAGAGTTGGGGCCTGTGACGAAGCCTATTGTTGGGCGTTAAAATCGGTGCAGGGCCGGACCTTTTTTGGGGGACCTGAATTTCAAACTTTTTTTTGGAATTGTTATATCTCGGAAACGGTTGATCGTATAGAAAAAATGTTTAACGTATAGGTGTAAGACCTCCGCGGTATGCAACGTTTTTACTCAAAACGATTTTTTGATATCTCTCACCGTTTTGATTTTTTGGGGCCCTGAAAAAGTCAATTGTGCATGACATTTTTGGGTTGGGCGAAGTATAGGTCTTAATTTTCATGATATCCAGCTGAAATTAGGGGCGGTGAACGAGTTAGACCCTGAGAGGAAACCTGTTGTTGGGCGTTAAAATCGGTGCAGGGCCGGATCTTTTTTGGGGGCCCTGAAATTAATCCTTCTTTTTTGGAATCGATATATCTCGGAAACGGTTGGTCGTATCGAAAAATGTTAAAGGTATAGGTGTAAGATCTCCGCGGTATGCAACTTTTTTACTCAAAACGATTTTTTGATATCTCTCACCGTTTTCCTTTTTTCGGGCCCTGAAAATGTCCATTGTAAGTGACATTTTTGCGTTTAGCTAAGTACTGGTCGCAATTTTCAAGATATTAGGCTGAAATTTGGTACGATGAACGAGTTAGTGACTCTGACGAATCCTATTGTTGGGCGTTAAAATCGGTTCAGGGCAGGATCTTTTTTGGGGGCCCTGAATTTCAAACCTTTTTTTTGAATCGATATATCTCGGAAACGGTTGGTCGTATCGAAAAACGTTAAATGTACAGGTGTAAGATCTCCGCGGTATGCAACTTTTTTAATCAAAACGATTTTTTGATATCTCTCACCGTTTTCTTTTTTTGGGGCCCTGAAGATGTACGTATATGCGTGACGTTTGGCGTTTAGCAAAGTACAGGACATAATTTTCACGATATCAAGCTGAAATTTGGTACGGCGAAAGCGTTACAGCCTGTGAGGAAATAAATTGTTGGGCATTGAAATCGGTGCAGGGACGGACCTTTTTTTGCGGCCCTGAAATTAATCCTTCTTTTTTGGAATCGATATATCTCGGAAACGGTTGGTCGTATCGAAAAACTTTCAACGTACAGTTGTAAGACCTCCGCAGTATGCAACTTTTTTACTCTTACGATTTTTCGATATCTCTCACCGTATTCTTTTTTTCGGGCCCTGAAGATGTCCATTGTGCGTGACATATTTGGGTTTAGCGAAGTACAGGTCACAATTTTCAAGATATCGAGCTGAAATTTGGAGCGGTGAAAGAGTTAGACCCTGTGATGAAACCTGTTGTCGGGTGTTAAAAACGGTGCAGGGACGGATCTTTTTGGGGGGCCCTGAATTTCAAACTTTTATTTTTGAATCGATATATATCGGAAACGGTTGGTCGTATCGAAAAACGTTAAATGTACAGGTGTAAGATCTCCGCGGCATGCAACTTTTTTACTCAAAACGATTTTTTGATATCTCTTAACGTTGTCTTTTTTCGGGCCCTGTAAATGTAAATTATGCGTGACATTTTTGCGTTTAGCAAAGTACAGGTCGCAATTTTCAAGATATCAAGCTGAAATTTGGTACGGTGAAAGAGTTAGGGTCTGTGAGGAACGCTATTGTTGGGCGTTAAAATAGGTGTAGGGCCGGTCCTTTTTTGGGGGCCGTGAATGTCATCCTCTTTTTTTGAATCGCTATATCTCGGAAACGGTTAGTCGTATCGAAAAACGTTAAATGTACAGGTTTAAGATCTCCGCGGTATACATCGTTTTTATTCATGACGATTTTTTGATGTCTCTCACCGTTTTCAGTTTTTGGGGCCCTGAATATGTACGTATGTGCGTGACGTTTTTACGTTTAGCAAAGTACAGGTAGCAAGTTTCAAGATATCGAACTGAAATTTGCTACGGTGAAAGGGCTGGGGCCTTTTAGGATCCCCATTGATGGGCGCTAAAAACGGTGCAGGGCCGGCCTTTTTTGGGGCCCTGAATTTCATCCACTTTTTTTGGAATCGATATATCTCGAAAACTGTTGGTCGTATCGAAAAACCTTAAATGTACAGGTGTAAGATCTCCGTGATTAACAACTTTTTTACCCCTTATCATATGTTGATATCTCTCACCGTTTTAATGTTATTAAATGCTTTTGTTTTTGGAAAAATGGAGCCCAAATGTATATAATAATTTGTAACAATTCAACTGATCGTCTCATTGAAATATACGGAAAATTATCTGTAATAACCCGTTTTCACCTTTTCAATAAGTTAAATAATGTATTTACAGCTGTAATATATTTTCCATTTCCGAGTACGTCCGGCTTTCATAACCAAGTGATGGTTTCAGCATTGCCTAGAATAACATTTTATAATTTTCCTACATTACCATACAATCGGGCAAAAGGCCCGAAATGCAAGGCATGAGACCTTGCTGCCAACGAAATTGTTGTTTGCGATTATTACCCCTCTTGCTCGCCGCTATCTTGCCGCACCTTCTCATCCAAAGCATGTCGTGCTGCGTGGACTCCTACTTGTTATGAAAGCCGGATCTAAAGATCCTATAGGCTTTCATATAGCCGTGGTAGGATTTTTCGAGATCTCGGAAACTAAGCGCCGCCCAGTGTTGAAACCTATTCCAATCGAATCAGAGTCGAAAAAAAAAATCTAAAAAAGTCTGTCTGTATGTACGTACGTACGTACGTACGTATGTACGTATGTGCGTGACTTTTTGCGTTTAGCAAAGTACAGGTCGCAATTTTCAAGATATCGAGTTGAAATTTGGTACAGTGAAAGAGTTGAGGCCTGTGACGAACCTTATTGTTGGGCGTTAAAATCGTTGCAGGGCCGGACCTTCTTTTGGGGCCCTGAATTTCATCCTATTTTTTTGAATCGATATATCTCGGAAACGGTTGGTCGTATCGAAAAATGTTAAATATACAGGTGTAAGATCTCCGCGGTATGCAACTTTTTTACTCAAAACGATTTTTTGATATCTCTCACCGTTTTCTTTTTTTGGGGCCCTGAAAATGTCAATTGTGCGTGACATTTTTGCGTTTAGCTAAGTACTGGTCGCAATTTCCAAGATATTAAGCTGAAATTTGGTACGATGAAAGAGTTAGTGACTGTGACGAATCCTATTGTTGGGCGTTAAAATCGGTGCAGGGCCGGATCCTTTTTGGGGGCCCTGAATTTCAAACTTTTTTTTGGAATTGTTATATCTCGGAAACGGTTGATCGTATAGAAAAAATGTTTAACGTATAGGTGTAAGACCTCCGCGGTATGCAACGTTTTTACTCAAAACGATTTTTTGATATCTCTCACCGTTTTGATTTTTTGGGGCCCTGAAAAAGTCAATTGTGCATGACATTTTTGGGTTGGGCGAAGTATAGGTCTTAATTTTCATGATATCCAGCTGAAATTAGGGGCGGTGAACGAGTTAGACCCTGAGAGGAAACCTGTTGTTGGGCGTTAAAATCGGTGCAGGGCCGGATCTTTTTTGGGGGCCCTGAATTTCAAACTTTTTTTTGAATCGATATATCTCGGAAACGGTTGATCGTATCGAAAAAATGTTTAACGTATAGGTGTAAGACCTCCGCGGTATGCAACGTTTTTACTCAAAACGATTTTTTGATATCTCTCACCGTTTTCTTATTTTGCGGCCCTGAAAATGTCCATTGTGCGTGACATTTTTGCGTTTAGCCAAGAACTGGTCGCATTTTTCAAGATATTAAGCTGAAATTCGGTACGGTGAAAGAGTTAATGACTGTGACGTATCCTATTGTTGGGCGGTAAAATCGGTGCAGGGCCGAATCTTTTTTGGGGGCCCTGAATTTCAAACTTTTTTTTGGAATCGATATATCTCGGAAACGGTTGGTCGTATCGAATAATGTTAAATGTACAGGTGTAAGATCTCTGCGGTATGCAACTTTTTTACTCTAAACGATTTTTTGATATCTCTCACCGTTTTATTTTTTTAGGGCCCTGAAAATGTCCATTGTGCGTGACATTTTTGCGTTTAGCTAAGTACTGGTCGCAATTTTCAAGATATGAAGCTGAAATTTGGTACGGAGAAAGAGTTAGTGACTGTGACGAATCCAATTGTTGGGCGTTAAAATCGGTGCTGGGCCGAATCTTTTTTTGGGGCCCTGAATTAAATTTTTTTTTTAGAATTGATATATCTCGGAAACGGTTGGTCTTATCAAAAATCTTTAAATCTACATGTGTAAGATCTCCGCGGTATGCAACTTTTTTACTCAAAACGATTTTTTGATATCTCTCACCGTTTTCTTTTTTGGGGCCCTGAAAATGTCCATTGTGCGTGACATATTTGCGTTTAGCCAAGAACTGGTCGCAATTTTCAAGATATTATGCTGAAATTTGGTACGGTGAAAGAGTTAGTGACTGTGACGAATCCTATTGTTGGGCGTTAAAATCGGTGCAGGGCCGGATCTTTTTGGGGGGCCCTGAATTTCTAACTGTTTTTTGGAATCGATATATCTCGGAAACGGTTGGTCGTATCGAAAAATGTTAAAGGTACAGGTGTATGACCTCTGCGGTATGTAACTTTTTTACTCAAAACGATTTTTTGATATCTCTCACCGTTTTCTTTTTTAGGGCCCTGAAAATGTCCATTGTGCGTGACATTTTTGCGTTTAGCTAATTACTGGTCGCCATTTTCAATATATGAAGCTGAAATTTATTACGGTGAAAGAGTTAGTGACTGTGACGAATCCTATTGTTGGGCGTTAAAATCGGTGCTGGGCCGAATCTTTTTTTTGGGGCCCTGAATTTCAGTTTTTTTTTGGAATCGATATATCTCGGAAACGGTTGGTCGCATCGAAAAAAGTTAAATTTGCAGGTGTATGATCTCCGCGGTATGCAACGTATTTACTCAAAACGATTTTTTGATATCTCTCACCGTTTTCTATTTTTTGGGCCCTGAAAATGTCCATTGTGCGTGACATTTTTGGGTTTAGCGAAGTACAGGTTGCAATTTTCAATATATCGAGCTGAAATTTGGAGCTGTGAAAGAGTTGGACCCTGAGAGGAAGCCAGTTGTCGGGCGTTAAAAACGGTGCAGGGCCGGATCTTTTTGGGGGGCCCAGGATTTCAAACTTTTTTTTTGAATCGATATATCTCGGAAACGGTTGGTCGCATCGAAAAACGTTAAAAGTTTAGGTGTAAGATCTCCGCGGTATGCATCTTTTTTACTCAAAACGATTTTTTGATATCTCTCACCGTTTTGATTTTTTGGGGCCCTGAAAAAGTCAATTGTGCATGACATTTTTGGGTTGGGCGAAGTATAGGTCTTAATTTTCATGATATCAAGCTGAAATTTGGGGCGGTGAACGAGTTAGACCCTGAGAGGAAACCTGTTGTTGGGCGTTAAAATCGGTGCAGGGCCGGATCTTTTTTGGGGGCCCTGAATTTCAAACTTTTTTTTGAATCGATATATCTCGGAAACGGTTGATCGTATCGAAAAAATGTTTAACGTATAGGTGTAAGACCTCCGCGGTATGCAACGTTTTTACTCAAAACGATTTTTTGATATCTCTCACCGTTTTCTTATTTTGCGGCCCTGAAAATGTCCATTGTGCGTGACATTTTTGCGTTTAGCCAAGAACTGGTCGCAATTTTCTAGATATTAAGCTGAAATTCGGTACGGTGAAAGAGTTAATGACTGTGACGTATCCTATTGTTGGGCGGTAAAATCGGTGCAGGGCCGAATCTTTTTTGGGGGCCCTGAATTTCAAACTTTTTTTTGGAATCGATATATCTCGGAAACGGTTGGTCGTATCGAATAATGTTAAATGTACAGGTGTAAGATCTCTGCGGTATGCAACTTTTTTACTCTAAACGATTTTTTGATATCTCTCACCGTTTTATTTTTTTAGGGCCCTGAAAATGTCCATTGTGCGTGACATTTTTGCGTTTAGCTAAGTACTGGTCGCAATTTTCAAGATATGAAGCTGAAATTTGGTACGGAGAAAGAGTTAGTGACTGTGACGAATCCAATTGTTGGGCGTTAAAATCGGTGCTGGGCCGAATCTTTTTTTGGGGCCCTGAATTAATTTTTTTTTTTAGAATCGATATATCTCGGAAACGGTTGGTCTTATCAAAAATCTTTAAATCTACATGTGTAAGATCTCCGCGGTATGCAACTTTTTTACTCAAAACGATTTTTTGATATCTCTCACCGTTTTCTTTTTTGGGGCCCTGAAAATGTCCATTGTGCGTGACATATTTGCGTTTAGCCAAGAACTGGTCGCAATTTTCAAGATATTATGCTGAAATTTGGTACGGTGAAAGAGTTAGTGACTGTGACGAATCCTATTGTTGGGCGTTAAAATCGGTGCAGGGCCGGATCTTTTTGGGGGGCCCTGAATTTCTAACTGTTTTTTGGAATCGATATATCTCGGAAACGGTTGGTCGTATCGAAAAATGTTAAAGGTACAGGTGTATGACCTCTGCGGTATGTAACTTTTTTACTCAAAACGATTTTTTGATATCTCTCACCGTTTTCTTTTTTAGGGCCCTGAAAATGTCCATTGTGCGTGACATTTTTGCGTTTAGCTAATTACTGGTCGCCATTTTCAATATATGAAGCTGAAATTTATTACGGTGAAAGAGTTAGTGACTGTGACGAATCCTATTGTTGGGCGTTAAAATCGGTGCTGGGCCGAATCTTTTTTTTGGGGCCCTGAATTTCAGTTTTTTTTTGGAATCGATATATCTCGGAAACGGTTGGTCGCATCGAAAAAAGTTAAATTTGCAGGTGTATGATCTCCGCGGTATGCAACGTATTTACTCAAAACATTTTTTTGATATCTCTCACCGTTTTCTATTTTTTGGGCCCTGAAAATGTCCATTGTGCGTGACATTTTTGGGTTTAGCGAAGTACAGGTTGCAATTTTCAATATATCGAGCTGAAATTTGGAGCTGTGAAAGAGTTGGACCCTGAGAGGAAGCCAGTTGTCGGGCGTTAAAAACGGTGCAGGGCCGGATCTTTTTGGGGGGCCCAGGATTTCAAACTTTTTTTTTGAATCGATATATCTCGGAAACGGTTGGTCGCATCGAAAAACGTTAAAAGTTTAGGTGTAAGATCTCCGCGGTATGCATCTTTTTTACTCAAAACGATTTTTTGATATCTCTCACCGTTTTGATTTTTTGGGGCCCTGAAAAAGTCAATTGTGCATGACATTTTTGGGTTGGGCGAAGTATAGGTCTTAATTTTCATGATATCCAGCTGAAATTTGGGGCGGTGAACGAGTTAGACCCTGAGAGGAAACCTGTTGTTGGGCGTTAAAATCGGTGCAGGGCCGGATCTTTTTTGGGGGCCCTGAATTTCAAGCTTTTTTTGAATCGATATATCTCGGAAACGGTTGATCGTATCGAAAAAATGTTTAACGTATAGGTGTAAGACCTCCGCGGTATGCAACGTTTTTACTCAAAACGATTTTTTGATATCTCTCACCGTTTTCTTATTTTGCGGCCCTGAAAATGTCCATTGTGCGTGACATTTTTGCGTTTAGCCAAGAACTGGTCGCCATTTTCAAGATATTATGCTGAAATTTGGTACGGTGAAAGAGTTAGTGACTGTGACGAATCCTATTGTTGGGCGTTAAAATCAGTGCAGGGCCGGATCTTTTTTGGGGGCCCTGAATTTCTAACTGTTTTTTGGAATCGATATATCTCGGAAACGGTTGGTCGTATCGAAAAATGTTAAATGTACAGGTGTAAGATCACCGCAGTATGCAACTTTTTTACTCCAAACGATTTTTTGATATCTCTCACCGTTTTCTTTTTATGGGGCCCTGAAAATGTCCATTGTGCGTCACATTTTTGGGTTTAGCGAAGTACCGGTCGCAATAATCAAGATATCGAGCTGAAATTTGGTACGGTGAAGGAGTTAGTGACTGTGACGAATCCTGTTGTTGGACGTTAAAATCGGTGCTGGGCCGAATCTTTTTTTTGGGGCCCTGAATTTCAATTTTTATTTGTAATCGATATATCTCGGAAACGGTTGGTCGCATCGAAAAAAGTTAAAGGTACAGGTGTAAGATCTCCGCGGTATGCAACTTTTTTACTCTAACGATTTTTTAATATCTCTCACCGTTTTCTATTTTTTGGGCCCTGAAAATGTCCATTGTGCGTGACATTTTTGGGTTTAGCGAAGTACAGGTCGCAATTTTCAAGATATCGAGCTGAAATTTGGAGCTGTGAAAGAGTTGCACCCTGTGAGGAAACCAGTTGTCGGGCGTTAAAAACGGTGCAGGGCCGGATATTTTTTGGGGGACCAGAATTTCAAACTTTTTTTGAATCGATATATCTCGGTAACGGTTGGTCGCATCGAAAATGTTAAAAGTTCAGGTGTAAGATCTCCGCGGTATGCATCTTTTTTACTCATAACGATTTTTTGATATCTCTCACGGTTTTCTTATTTTGGGGCCCTGAAGATGTTCTTAAATGTTTTTGGTTTTTGAAAAAAAAATGGGGCCCAAATGTATATAATAATAGGTTAAAATTTAAACGATGGTCTAATTGAATTCTACGGAAAATTAACTATAATAACCCGTATTCACCTTTTCAATAAGTTAAATAATGTATTTACAGCTGTAATATACTTTCCATTTCCCAGGACGTCCGGCTTTCATAACCACGTGATGGTGTCAGCATTGCCTAGAATAACATTTTATAATTTTCCTACATTACCACACAATCGGGCCAAAGGCCCGAAATGCTAGGCATCAGGCCTTGCCGCCAACGATGTTGTTGTATGAGATTATAACCCCTCTTGCTGGCCCCTTGCTGCTGCGCCACCGTGTCATCAAAAGCAGGTCGTGCTGCGGGGACTCCTACTTGTTATGAAAGCCGGATCTAAAGATCCTATAGGCTTTCATATAGTCGTGGTATATTGGAAAATGTCTGTATGTATGTATGAATGTATGTAAGTATGTGCGTGACGTTTTTGCGTTTAGCAAAGTACAGGTCGCAATTTTCAAGATATCGAGCTGAAATTTGGTACGGTGAAAGAGTTGGGGCCTGTGACGAACCCTTTTGTTGGGCGTTAAAATCGGTGCAGGGCCGGACCTTTGTTTGGGGCCCTGAATTTCATCCTATTTTTTTGAATCGATATATCTCGGGAACGGTTGGTCGTATCGAAAAATGTTAAATGTATAGGTGTAAGATCTCCGCGGTATGCAACTTTTTTACTCAAAACGATTTTTTGATATCTCTCACCGTTTTCTTTTTTGGGGGCCCTGAAAATGTCCATTGTAAGTGACATTTTTGCGTTTAGCATAGTACTGGTCGCAATTTTCAAGATATTAGGCTGAAATTTGGTACGATGAACGAGTTAGTGACTGTGACGAATCCTTTTGTAGGGCGTTAACATCGGTGCAGGGCCGGATCTTTTTTGGGGGCCCTGAATTTCAAACCTTTTTTTTTGGAATCGATATATCTCGGAAACGGTCGGTCGTATCGAAGAATGATAAATGTATAGGTGTAAGACCTCCGCGGTATGCAACTTTTTTACTCAAAACTATTTTTTGATATCTCTCACCGTTTTCTTTATTTTTTGGGCCCTGAAAATGTCCATTGTGTGTGACATTTTTGCGTGTAGGTAAGTACTGGTCGCAATTTTCAAGATATTAAGCTGAAATTTGGTACGGTGAAAGAGTTAATGACTGTGACGAATCCTATTGTTGGGCGGTAAAATCGGTGCAGGGCCGGATCTTTTTGGGGGGCCCTGAATTTCAAACTTTTTTTTGGAATCGATATATCTCGGAAACGGTTGGTCGTATCGAATAATGTTAAAGGTACAGGTGTAAGATCTCTGCGGTATGCAACTTTTTTACTCTAGACGATTTTTTGATATCTCTCACCGTTTTATTTTTTTAGGGCCCTGAAAATGTCCATTGTGCGTGACATTTTTGCGTTTAGCTAAGTACTGGTCGCAATTTTCAAGATATGAAGCTGAAATTTGGTACGGAGAAAGAGTTAGTGACTGTGACGAATCCAATTGTTGGGCGTTAAAATCGGTGCTGGGCCGAATCTTTTTTTGGGGCTCTGAATTAAATTTTTTTTTTAGCATCGATATATCTCGGAAACGGTTGGTCTTATCAAAAAACTTTAAATCTACATGTGTAAGATCTCCGCGGTATGCAACTTTTATACTCAAAACGATTTTTTGATATCTCTCACCGTTTTCTTTTTTGGGGCCCTGAAAATGTCCATTGTGCGTAACATATTTGCGTTTAGCCAAGAACTGGTCGCAATTTTCAAGATATTATGCTGAAATTTGGTACGGTGAAAGAGTTAGTGACTGTGACGAATCCTATTGTTGGGCGTTAAAATCGGTGCAGGGCCGGATCTTTTTGGGGGGCCCTGAATTTCTAACTGTTTTTTGGAATCGATATATCTCGGAAACGGTTGGTCGTATCGAAAAATGTTAAAGGTACAGGTGTAAGACCTCTGCGGTATGCAACTTTTTTACTCAAAACGATTTTTTGATATCTCTCACCGTTTTCTTTTTTAGGGCCCTGAAAATGTCCATTGTGCGTGACATTTTTGCGTTTAGCTAATTACTGGTCGCCATTTTCAATATATGAAGCTGAAATGTATTACGGTGAAAGAGTTAGTGACTGTGACGAATCCTATTGTTGGGCGTTAAAATCGGTGCTGGGCCGAATTTTTTTTTTGGGGCCCTGAATTTCAATTTTTTTTTGGAATCGATATATCTCGGAAACGGTTGGTCGCATCGAAAAAAGTTAAATTTGCAGGTGTATGATCTCCGCGGTATGCAACGTATTTACTCAAAACGATTTTTTGATATCTCTCACCGTTTTCTATTTTTTGGGCCATGAAAATGTCCATTGTGCGTGACATTTTTGGTTTTAGCGAAGTACAGGTTGCAATTTTTAATATATCGAGCTGAAATTTGGAGCTGTGTAAGAGTTGGACCCTGTGAGGAAGCCAGTTGTCGGGCGTTAAAAACGGTGCAGGGCCGGATCTTTTTGGGGGGCCCAGGATTTCAAACTTTTTTTTTGAATCGATATATCTCGGAAACGGTTGGTCGCATCGAAAAACGTTAAAAGTTCAGGTGTAAGATCTCCGCGGTATGCATCTTTTTTACTCAAAACGATTTTTTGATATCTCTCACCGTTTTCATTTTTGGGGCCCTGAAAATGCCATTGTGCGTGACATATTTGCGTTTAGCCAAGAACTGGTCGCCATTTTCAAGATATTATGCTGAAATTTGGTACGGTGAAAGAGTTAGTGACTGTGACGAATCCTATTGTTGGGCGTTAAAATCGGTGCAGGGCCGGATCTTTTTTGGGGGCCCTGAATTTCTAACTGTTTTTTGGAATCGATATATCTCGGAAACGGTTGGTCGTATCGAAAAATGTTAAATGTACAGGTGTAAGATCACCGCAGTATGCAACTTTTTTACTCCAAACGATTTTTTGATATCTCTCACCGTTTTCTTTTTATGGGGCCCTGAAAATGTCCATTGTGCGTCACATTTTTGGGTTTAGCGAAGTACCGTTCGCAATAATCAAGATATCGAGCTGAAATTTGGTACGGTGAAGGAGTTAGTGACTGTGACGAATCCTGTTGTTGGACGTTAAAATCGGTGCTGGGCCGAATCTTTTTTTTGGGGCCCTGAATTTCAATTTTTATTTGTAATCGATATATCTCGGAAACGGTTGGTCGCATCGAAAAAAGTTAAAGGTACAGGTGTAAGATCTCCGCGGTATGCAACTTTTTTACTCTAACGATTTTTTAATATCTCTCACCGTTTTCTATTTTTTGGGCCCTGAAAATGTCCATTGTGCGTGACATTTTTGGGTTTAGCGAAGTACAGGTCGCAATTTTCAAGATATCGAGCTGAAATTTGGAGCTGTGAAAGAGTTGCACCCTGTGAGGAAACCAGTTGTCGGGCGTTAAAAACGGTGCAGGGCCGGATATTTTTTGGGGGACCAGAATTTCAAACTTTTTTTGAATCGATATATCTCGGTAACGGTTGGTCGCATCAAAAATGTTAAAAGTTCAGGTGTAAGATCTCCGCGGTATGCATCTTTTTTACTCATAACGATTTTTTGATATCTCTCACGGTTTTCTTATTTTGGGGCCCTGAAGATGTTCTTAAATGTTTTTGGTTTTTGAAAAAAAAATTGGGGCCCAAATGTATATAATAATAGGTTAAAATTTAAACGATGGTCTAATTGAATTCTACGGAAAATTAACTATAATAACCCGTATTCACCTTTTCAATAAGTTAAATAATGTATTTACAGCTGTAATATTCTTTCCATTTCCCAGGACGTCCGGCTTTCATAACCACGTGATGGTGTCAGCATTGCCTAGAATAACATTTTATAATTTTCCTACATTACCACACAATCGGGCCAAAGGCCCGAAATGCTAGGCATCAGGACTTGCCGCCAACGATGTTGTTGTTTGAGATTATAACCCCTCTTGCTGGCCCCTTGCTGCTGCGCCACCGTGTCATCAAAAGCAGGTCGTGCTGCGGGGACTCCTACTTGTTATGAAAGCCGGATCTAAAGATCCTATAGGCTTTCATATAGTCGTGGTATATTGGAAAATGTCTGTATGTATTGAACCCTTATTGATCTTCGATAAATAAGTATTCATATTTATTATTATTATTACTACGGCCTAGGCAGCACATAAGGAAGTCGACTTGGATATTAGGGAGGCCAGCATTTCGTAATGATTGCAACAGAAGCTGAGTTGGTAGCTATTCCTGGGGGACGGCCAGAATTAGTCGAGTTCAAGGCCAAATTGTGCAACTACTGTACCAAAATTGGAGACATAAAGGAAGAATCACGAGGTCCTCTCAACGAACATACGATTGAATCAGCCAATCGCAAGAGACCAAGCCGTGACCACGAGGTGGACGGCGTCAGTAGTAAAAAGCGCGCGGAAGTGTGTATCTAAGGAACCGCCGAACGGATTAATCTCCGCTCGAGTAATGTGAGACGTTGGATTTATTTGGAGAAGAATGACACTAGCCCCATCTTTGTGAGACAAAAACTCTGGAAGTTTTTATCCGACTCCGCCCCACTCCTCCGCCCTTGTCAGTTTCTCATAAATAGTCTGGCCTGACGCCAATCTAAGTCTTATTGTGTGGAGCCTTCAGAGGTATACTCCACGCCAGTTTGAAGTGTGATTTTGACGCTCGAATTTATCGGAGTACTTATTGTGTGGAGCCTTCAGAGGTATACTCCACGCCAGTTTGAAGTGTGATTTTGACGCTCGAATTTATCGGAGTACTTAACTTGTGGAGCCTTCAGAGGCATACTCCACGCCAGTTCGAAATGTGATTTTTACGCTCTAAAATCAGTGAAGCTAATTTATTTTCTGAGCTCTGGGGAGCTAAAGTCGCAGCGTTTGCAATATCGAATTTTAAAAGCTATAATACATTTTGTTCTAAAATCAACTAAATTGTGTGATCTAAATATTTCACGCCAGCGCGTGATAAACTGTAACATTCTTTTAAAGACGACGAGTTCAACTTTAAGGGGGAAGTATCGTATCACCCTAATTAGCGCTTACCAGAACCGAAGTCCAAGACGGGACGGAAATACCGGACGAGATAGCGACTGCTGGTGCAGCCAGGATTTTGAACTTGTTAACGAGCCAGTGGCGCGGACTCGAGATGTATATTTTATGTATAAATTGTGTGTATTGTATGTGTGTTTTATAGTGCGTATG
The DNA here is from genome assembly GCA_946902985.2 of Meconema thalassinum. Taxonomy (NCBI): domain Eukaryota; kingdom Metazoa; phylum Arthropoda; class Insecta; order Orthoptera; family Tettigoniidae; genus Meconema; species Meconema thalassinum. Next base: position 75,451,884 of record OX336401.1, read on the forward strand.
TGCGATATAATTAGGGCCAGTCTTCGCTATTAATCGCAGTAGGACAATTGTGGGTGAACTGAGTAGCCTGCAAGCGATTATAGATAGGCAAATATTTAACATTGAACTTTTCTGCCAAGGAGTCGAGACCAAGATGATCAGCACGTGGTTTGAAGTTGGGATGAGCTTCAAGAAATCAACGCAGACGACTACTATGGAGTGCTAAATTGTCCATAGGGCAATGGGTTGAGGAGGATGTCCTTAGTCCTACATGCAGAAGCGGTGATGTACTAAAATTGGATTATTTCAATTATGTAGTTAGATTTGGCCGGGGAACTTTGAAATAGTCATGTTTTTCTTTCTTGTTTTATAGCTGTTTTTCTTGTACCGACACTATATGTTTAAATGTCCGTTGGCGCGTGGCCAAAGTGTTTGTTGATATTTGAATTTTTTCTTGAGTCATGTGTAATGTACGCGGCGTGCGTGCGTGATTTTATCCTTGCAATTGCGGAACCCGTTACATTCGATAAATGGTGCTTTATTAACGTTAATATTTGAAATAGGAATGGGAGGAATTGATTGTAAAACATTTTGCTGAACAGGTTATTATTCATGTTAGGGTAGCCGAGTGCACCAACTTAAAAGTAATTGTAGAACACCTTCGTTCTAATTTGATAGATTTTTCTTGAGTCCTTTTCAGGTGACTAGTCACGGCATAGAACGATGGCGCCAGCATGTGGATATTATTTGTGTCTTTTATTTCAGGGTCTGTCACAACCCATACGTGTGATTAAGTGTGTGTTGATGTGTCTAGTGTGTGTTGATTCTACGTGAGGAGGGGGTAGTTGTCCTACCGCCCTTATATATTTTTGCTGCTGTTGTTTTTTTAGATGGAAAGACAGAGTGCTCTTGGGAGACTGCTGATTCTTGTCCATATGTTTTTCTGACACACACGTATTATTGTGCTTTGGGGCACATTTCTTCGAGGTTCGACCCCATGCTCTGGGAGGTCGAGGTTATTGACACGTGGGTTGACAGACATGCAGAGTTCCACAAACCGCCCGTTTTGCCTGTGACTTATTTTGATAGGCAGTCCTATTTGTCCGACTGAACCCTGTAAGCTTTCACGCAGCAAACCTGTTCATTGTGATGGCTAATTTTAAGACATAATTAATTGGGGAGTTCGCCATGTGTGTAACGGATTGTTGTACCTTGTATGGATAAGAATATTGTGATTAACGTAAATGTTGGCTGTTTGCCTATTGCTTTGTTGATGACTCGATTTCAGGTAATTTTGTTTGTCACACCCGTTTGGTGTAGTGGTAGAGTATTTGTAAATTTTGACAGCGGTCATTTGAGTATTTTCCTATTGGTCACGTGTTAATGTACTTGTGTTGATTTGTGTGAGAAGTCCTAAGTTTTTAGGCAGTAAATGTTGCTACGGCAATTTAAGTCCAATTTCACACGGAAATTTTTGTGTTTGTTTATAGTAGATTTAGGAAGTGTCGGTTTAATTTAATGTATTGTAGTTGTGTTCCCTCGTGTCGGTCTAGCTCTAGGAAATGCGGATTCGTTGTCTGAAGGGTCATTCTGGATGATAACGAATCACGCATTCAAAGTACACATCGTGATGCATGTAGAACGGCGTACGCACTTATATGGTCACTTTTTGGTATCGTTTTATTTAAGGACACTTGGTCCAGGTAATTAATCTCTCCAGAGATATCGCCTAAGTTTTTGGCATTTTTATTAAGCGGGAGTCAGTTGGGAGTTTTTGTTGTTAATTGTTTAAGTGTAAATATGGTGATTTGTTATTAAATTCAGTTGTTTTTAACCCTGGCTTCACTCTTTCCTGCATGTTATTTTGTTATATGTTACCCTGCAAGTTAATGAAGCGCCCTGACAGCAACTTACGAATATGACCTGTTACGCCCCGAATCTGAGTCTCATATGCTTCTTTGCAAGGGTTCAGTATGTATGAATGTATGTACGTATGTGCGTGACGTTTTTGCGTTTAGCAAAGTACAGGTCGCAATTTTCAAGATATCGAGCTGAAATTTGGTACGGTGAAAGAGTTGGGGCCTGTGACGAACCCTATTGTTGGGCGTTAACATCGGTGCAGGGCCGGATTCTTTTTGGGGGCCCTGAATTTCTAACTGTTTTTTGGAATCGATGTATCTCGGAAACGGTTGGTCGTATCGAAAAATGTTAAAAGTACAGGTGTAAGATCTCCGCGGTATGCAACTTTTCTACTCAAAACGATTTTTTGATATCTCTCACCTTTTTCCTTTTTTGGGGCCCTGAAAATTTCCATTGTGTGTGACATTTTTGCGTTTAGCTAAGTACTGGTCGCAATTTTCAAGATATTAAGCTGAAATTTGGTTCGGTGAAAGAGTTAGTGACTGTGACGAATCCTATTGTTGGGCGTTAAAATCGGTGCAGGGCCGGATCTTTTTTGGGGGCCTTGATTTTCAAACTTTTTTTTGGAATCGATATATCTCGGAAACGGTCGGTCGTATCGAAGAATGATAAATGTATAGGTGTAAGATCTCCGCGGTATTCAACTTTTTTACTCAAAACGACTTTTTGATATCTCTCAACGTTTTCTTCATTTTTGGGCCTTGAAAATGTCCATTGTGTGTGACATTTTTGCGTGTAGGAAAGTACTGGTCGCAATTTTCAAGATATTAAGCTGAAATTTGGTACGGTGAAAGAGTTAGTGACTAAATATTCCTGTTGTTGGGCGTTAACATCGGTGCAGGGTCGGATCCTTTTGGGGGGCCCTGAATTTCCAACTGTTTTTTGGAATCGATATATCTCGGAAACGGTTGGTCGTATCGAAAAATGTTAAATGTACAGGTGTAAGATCTCCGCAGTATGCAACTTTTTAACTCAAAACGATTTTTTGATATCTCTCACCGTTTTCTTTTTTTGGGGCCCTGAAAATGTCAATTGTGCGTCACATTTTTGGGTTTAGCGAAGTACAGGTCGCAATAATCAAGATATCGAGCTGAAATTAGGTACGGAGAAGGAGTTAGTGACTGTGACGAATCCTATTGTTGGGCGTTAAAATCGGTACAGGGCCGGATCTTTTTTGGGGGCCCTGAATTTCAAACTTATTATTGGAATCGATATATCTCGGAAACGGTTCGTCGTATCGAAAAATGTTAAATGTACAGGTGTAAGATCTCTGCGGTATGCAACTTTTTTACTCGAAACGATTTTTTGATATCTCTCACCGTTTTCTTTTTTTAGGGCCCTGAAAATGTCCATTGTGCGTGGCATTTTTTCGTTTAGCTAAGTACTGGCCGCCATTTTCAAGATATGAAGCTGAAATTTGGTACGGTGAAAGAGCTAGTGACTGTGACGAATCCTATTGTTGGCGTTAAAATCGGTGCTGGGCCGAATCTTTTTTTTGGGGCCCTGAATTTCAATTTTTTTTTGGAATCGATATATCTCGGAAACGGTTGGTCGTATCGAAAAACGTTAAATGCACAGGTGTAAGATCTCCGCAGTAAGCAACATTTTTACTCAAAGCGATTTTTTGATATCTCTCACCGTTTTCTTTTTTTGGGGCCCTGAAAATGTCCATTGTGCGTGACATTTTTGGGTTTAGCGAAGTACAGGTCGCAATTTTCAAGATATCGAGCTGAAATTTGGAGCGGTGAAAGAGTTAGACCCTGTGATGAAACCTGTTGTCGGGCGTTAAGAACGGTGTAGGGACGGATCTTTTTGGGGGGCCCTGAATTTCAAACTTTTATTTTTGAATCGAAATATATCGGAAACGGTTGGTCGTATCGAAAAACGTTAAATGTACAGGTGTAAGATCTCCGCGGTATGCAACTTTTTTACTCAAAACGATTTTTTGATATCTCTTACCGTCTTCTTTCTTGGGGCCCTGTAAATGTCCATTATGCGTGACATTTTTGCGTTTAGCAAAGTACAGGTCGCAATTTTCAAGATATCAAGCTGAAATTTGGTACGGTGAAAGCGTTAGGGTCTGTGAGGAACGCTATTGTTTGGCGTTAAAATAGGAGCAGGGCCGGTCCTTTTTTGGGGGCCGTAAATGTCATCCTCTTTTTTTGAATCGCTATATCTCGGAAACGGTTGGTCGTATCGAAAAACGTTAAATGTACAGGTTTAAGATCTCCCCGATATACATCGTTTTTATTCATGACGATTTTTTGATGTCTCTCACCGTTTTCGGTTTTTGGGGCCCTGAATATGTACGTATGTGCGTGACGTTTTTACGTTTAGCAAAGTACAGGTAGCAAGTTTCAAGATATCGAACTGAAATTTGCTACGGTGAAAGGGCTAGGGCCTTTTAGGAACCCCATTGATGGGCGCTAAAATCTGCGCAGGGCCGGCCCTTTTTTTGGGTCCTGAATTTCATCCTCTTTTTTTGGAATCGATATATCTCGAAAACGGTTGGTCGTATCGAAAAACCTTAAACGTACAGGTGTAAGACCTCCGTGATTAACAACTTTTTTACCCCTTATCATATGTTGATATCTCTCAACGTTTTAATGTTATTAAATGCTTTTGGTTTTGGAAAAATGGAGCCCAAATGTATATAATAATTTGTAACAATTCAACTGATCGTCTCATTGAAATATACGGAAAATTATCTATAATAACCCGTTTTCACCTTTTCAATAAGTTAAATAATGTATTTACAGCTGTAATATATTTTCCATTTCCGAGTACGTCCGGCTTTCATAACCAAGTGATGGTTTCAGCATTGCCTAGAATAACATTTTATAATTTTCCTACATTACCACACAATCGGGCAAAAGGCCCGAAAGCAAGGCATGAGACCTTGCTGCCAACGAAATTGTTGTTTGCGATTATTACCCCTCTTGCTCGCCGCTATCTTGCCGCACCTTCTCATCCAAAGAATGTCGTGCTGCGTGGACTCCTACTTGTTACGAAAGCCGGATCTAAAGATCCTATAGACTTTCATATAGCCGTGGTATATTGGAAAATGTCTGTATGCATGTATGTACGTATGTGCGTGACGTTTTTGCGTTTAGCAAAGTACAGGTCGCAATTTTCAAGATATCGAGCTGAAATTTGGTACGGTGAAAGACTTGGGGCCTGTGACGAACCCATCCTATTTTTTTGAATCGATATATCTCGGAAACGGTTGGTCGTATCGAAAAATGTTAAATGTATAGGTGTAAGATCTCCGCGGTATGCAACTTTTTTACTCAAAACGATTTTTTGATATCTCACACCGTTTTCTTTTTTTGGGGCCCTGAAAATGTCCATTGTAAGTGACATTTTTGCGTTTAGCTAAGTACTGGTCACAATTTTCAAGATATTAAGCTGAAATTTGGTACGAGGAAAGACTTAGTGACTGTGACGAATCCTGTTCATGGGCGTTAATATCGGTGCAGGGCCGGATCTTTTTTGGGGGCCCTGAATTTCAAACTTTTTTTTGGAATCGATATATCTCGGAAACGGTTGGTCGTATCGAAAAATGTTAAATGTACAGGTGTAAGATCTCCGCAGTATGCAACTTTTTAACTCAAAGCGATTTTTTGATATCTCTCACCGTTTTCTTTTTTTGGGGCCCTGAAAATGTCCATTGTGCGTCACATTTTTGGGTTTAGCGACGTACAGGTCGCAATTTTCAAGTTATCGAGCTGAATTTAGGTACGGAGAAGGAGTTAGTGACTGTGACGAATCCTATTGTTGGGCGTTAAAATCGGTACAGGGCCGGATCTTTTTTGGGGGCCCTGAATTTCTAACTGTTTTTTGAATCGATATATCTCGGAAACGGTTGGTCGTATCGAAAAATGTTAAAAGTACAGGTGTAAGATCTCCGCGGTATGCAACTTTTTTACTCAAAACGATTTTTTGATATCTCTCACCGTTTTCTTTTTTTGGGGCCCTGAACATGTCTATTGTGCGTGACATTTTTGCGTTTAGCTAAGTACTGGTCGCAATTTTCAAGATATTAAGCTGAAATTTGGTACGATGAAAGAGTTAGTGACTGTGACGAATGCTGTTGTTGGGCGTTAAATTCGGTGTAGGGCCGGATCTTTTTGGGGGCCCTAAATTTCAAACTTATTTTTGGAATCGATATATCTCGGAAACGGTTGGTCGTATCGAAAAATGTTAAATGTACAGGTGTAAGATCTCTGCGGTATGCAACTTTTTTACCCAAAACGATTTTTTGATATCTCTCACCGTTTTCTTTTTTTAGGGCCCTGACAATGTCCATTGTGCGTGACATTTTTTCGTTTAGTTAGTACTGGTCGCCATTTTCATGATATGAAGCTGAAATTTGGTACGGTGAAAGAGCTAGTGACTGTGACGAATCCTATTGTTGGGCGTTAAAATCGGTGCTGGGCCGAATCTTTTTTTTGGGGCCCTGAATTTCATTTTTTTTTGAATCGATATATTTCGGAAACGGTTGGTCGTATCGAAAAACGTTAAATGTACAGGTGTAAGATCTCCGCGGTATGCCACATTTTTACTCAAAACGATTTTTCGATATCTCTCACCGTTTTCTTTTTTTGGAGCCCTGAAAATGTCCATTGTGCGTGACATTTTTGGGTTTAGCGAAGTACAGGTCGCAATTTTCAAGATATCGAGCTGAAATTTGGAGCTGTGAAAGAGTTGGACCCTGTGAGGAAACCTGTTGTCGGGCGTTAAAAACGGTGCAGGGCCAGATCTTTTTGGTCGGCCCTGAATTTCAAACTTTATTTTTGAATCGATATATCTCGGAAACGGTTGGTCGTATCGAAAAACGTTAAAGGTACAGGTGTAAGATCTCCGCGGTATGAAACTTTTTCATCGAAACGATTTTTTGATATCTCTCACCGTTTTCTTTTTTTGGGGCCCTGAAGATGTACGTATGTGCGTGACTCTTTGGCGTTTAGCAAAGTACAGGACATAATTTTCACGATATCAAGCTGAAATTTGGTACGGCGAAAGGGCTACAGCCTGTGAGGAAACAAATTATTGGGCATTGAAATCGGTGCAGGGCCGGACCTTTTTTTGGGGCCCTGAAATTAATCCTTCTTTTTTGGAATCGATATATCTCGGAAACGGTTGGTCGTATCGAAAAACTTTAAACGTAGAGTTGTAAGACCTCCGCAGTATGCAACTTTTTTACTCTTACGATTTTTCGATATCTCTCACCGTATTCTTTTTTTCGGGCCCTGAAGATGTCCATTGTGCGTGACATATTTGGGTTTAGCGAAGTACAGGTCACAATTTTCAAGATATCGAGCTGAAATTTGGAGCGGTGAAAGAGTTAGACCCTGTGATGAAACCTGTTGTCGGGCGTTAAGAACGGTGCAGGGACGGATCTTCTTGGGGGGCTCTGAATTTCAAACTTTTATTTTTGAATCGATATATATCGGAAACGGTTGGTCGTATCGAAAAACGTTAAATGTACAGGTGTAAGATCTCCGCGGTATGCAACTTTTTTACTCAAAACGATTTTTTGATATCTCTTACCGTCTTCTTTCTTGGGGCCCTGTAAATGTCCATTATGCGTGACATTTTTGCGTTTAGCAAAGTACAGGTCGCAATTTTCAAGATATCAAGCTGAAATTTGGTACGGTGAAAGGGTTGGGGTCTGTGAGGAACGCTATTGTTGGACGTTAAAATAGGTGCAGGGCCTGTCCTTTTTTGGGGGCCGTGAATGTCATCCTCTTTTTTTGAATCGCTATATCTCGGAAACGGTTGGTCGTATCGAAAAACGTTAAATGTACAGGTTTAAGATCTCCGCGGTATACATCGTTTTTATTCATGACGATTTTTTGATGTCTCTCACCGTTTTCGGTTTTTGGGGCCCTGAAGATGTACGTATGTGCGTGACGTTTTTCCGTTTAGCAAAGTACAGGTAGCAAGTTACAAGATATCGAACTGAAATTTGCTACGGTGAAAGGGCTAGGGCCTTTTAGGAACCCCATTGATGGGCGCTAAAATTTGTGCAGGGCCGGCCCTTTTTTTGGGCCCTGAATTTCATCCTCTTTTTTGGAATCGATATATCTTGAAAACGGTTGGTCGTATCGAAAAATCTTAAATGTACAGGTGTAAGATCTCCGTGATTAACAACTTTTTTACCCCTTATCATACGTTGATATCTCTCACCGTTTTAATGTTATTAAATGCTTTTGGTTTTGGAAAAATGGAGCCCAAATGTATATAATAATTTGTAACAATTCAACTGATCGTCTCATTGAAATATACGGAAAATTATCTATAATAACCCGTTTTCACCTTTTCAATAAGTTAAATAATGTATTTACAGCTGTAATATATTTTCCATTTCCGAGTACGTCCGGCTTTCATAACCAAGTGATGGTTTCAGCATTGCCTAGAATAACATTTTATAATTTTCCTACATTACCACACAATCGGGCAAAAGGCCCGAAATGCAAGGCATGAGACCTTGCTGCCAACGAAATTGTTGTTTGCGATTATTACCCCTCTTGCTCGCCGCTATCTTGCCGCACCTTCTCATCCAAAGCATGTCGTGCTGCGTGGACTCCTACTTGTTATGAAAGCCACATGGGCTTTCATATTGCCGTGGTAGGATTTTTCGAGATCTCGGAAACTACGCGTCGCCCAGTGTTCAAACCTATACCAATCGAATCAGAGTCGAAAAAAAATTATTAAAAAAAAAGTCTGTCTGTATGTACGTACGTACGTACGTATGTGCGTGACGTTTTTGCGTTTAGCAAAGTACAGGTCGCAATTTTCAAGATATCGAGCTGATATTTGGTACGGTGAAAGAGTTAGGGTCTGTGAGGAACGCTATTGTTGGGCGTTAAAATAGATGCAGGGCCGGTCCTTTTTTGGGGGCCGTGAATGTCATCCTCTTTTTTTGAATCGCTATATCTCGGAAACGGTTGGTCGTATCGGAAAATGTTTAATGTATAGGTGTAAGATCTCCCCGGTATGCAACTTTTTTTTTACTCAAAACGATTTTTTGATATCTCTCACCGTTTTCTTTTTTTGGGGCCCTGAAAATGTCCATTGTAAGTGACATTTTTGCGTTTAGCTAAGTACTGGTCGCAATTTTCAAGATATTAGGCTGAAATTTGGTACGATGAACGAGTTAGTGACTGTGACGAATCCCATTGTTGGGCGTTAAAATCGGTGCAGGGCCGGATCTTTTTTGGGGGCCCTGAATTTCAAATCTTTTTTTGGAATCGATATATCTCGGAAACGGTTGATCGTATCGTAAAATGTTAAAGGTATAGGTGTAAGACCTCCGTGGTATGCAACTTTTCTACTCATAACAATTTTTTGATATCTCTCACCATTTTCCTTTTTTGGGGCCCTGAAAATGTCCATTATGTGTGACATTTTTGCGTTATCTAAGTACTGGTTGCAATTTTCAAGATAAGCTGAAATTTGGTACGATGAAAGAGATAGTGACTGTGACGAATCCTCTTCATGGGCGTTAATATCGATGCAGGGCCGGATCTTTTTTGGGGGCCCTGAATTTAAAACTTTTTTTGGGAATCGATATATCTCGGAAACGGTCGGTCGTATCGAAGAATGTTAAACGTATAGGTGTAAGATCTCCGCGGTATGCAACTTTTTTACTCAAAACGATTTTTTGATATCTCTCACCGTTTTCTTTATTTTTGGGCCCTGAAAATGTCCATTGTGAGTGACATTTTTGCGTGTAGGTAAGTGTTAGTCGCAATTTTCAAGATATTAAGCTGAAATTTGGTACGGTGAAAGAGTTAGTGACTGTGACGAATACTTTTGTTGGGCGTTATCATCGGTGCAGGGCCGGATCTTTTTGGGGGCCCTGAATTTCTAACTGTTTTTTGGAATCGATATATCTCGGAAACGCTTGGTCGTATCGAAAAATGTTATACGTACAGGTGTAAGACCTCCGCCGTATGCAACTTTTTTACTCAAAACGATTTTTTGATATCTCTCACCGTTTTCTTTTTTTGGGGCCCTGAAAATGTCCATTGTGTGTGACATTTTTGCTTGTAGCTACGTACTGGTCCCAATTGTCAAGATATTAAGCTGAAATTTGGTACGGTGAAAGAGTTAGTGACAGTGACGAATTCTATTGGTGGGCGTTAAAATCGGTGCAGGTCCGGATCTTTTGGGGGGGCCCTGAATTTCTAACTGTTTTTTGGAATCGATATATCTCGGAAACGGTTGGTCGTATCGAAAAATGTTAAATGTACAGGTGTAAGACCTCCGCAGTATGCAACTTTTTTACTCAAAACGATTTTTTGATATCTCTCACCGTTTACTTCTTTTGGGGCCCTGAAAATGTCCATTGTGCGTCCCATTTTTGGGTTTACCGAAGTACAGGTCGCAATAATCAAGATATCGAGCTGAAATTTGGTATCGTGAAGGAGTTAGTGACTGTGAAGAATCCTATTGTTGGGCGTTAAAATCGGTGCAGGGCCGAATCTTTTTTGGGGGCCCTGAATTTCAAACTTATTTTTGGAATCGATATATCTTGGAAACGGTTGGTCGTATCGAAAAATGTTAAATGTACAGGTGTAAGATCTCTGCGGTATGCAACTTTTGTACTCAAAACAATTTTTTGATATCTTTCATCGTTTTCTTTTTTTAGGGCCATGAAAATGTCCATTGTGCGTGACATTTTTGCGTTTAGCCAACTACTGGTCGCCATTTTCAAGATATGAAGCTGAAATTTGGTACGGTGAAAGAGTTAGTGACTGTGACGAATCTTATTGTTGTGTGTTAAAATCGGTGCTGGGCCGAATCTTTTTTTTGGGGCCCTGGATTTCAAATTTTTTTTGGAATCGATATATCTCGGAAACGGTTGGTCGCATCGAAAAAAGTTAAAGGTACAGGTGTATGATCTCCGCGGTATGCAACTTTTTTACTCTAAACGATTTTTTGATATCTCTCACCGTTTTCTATTTTTTTGGGCCCTGAAAATGTCCATTGTGGGTGACATTTTTGGGTTTAGTGAAGTACAGGTCGCAATTTTCAAGATATCGAGCTGAAATTTGGAGCTGTGAAAGAGTTGGACCCTGTGAGGAAACCAGTTGTCGGGCGTTAAAAACGGTGCAGGGCCGGATCTTTTTGGGGGGCCCAGAATTTCAAACTTTTTTTTAATCGATATATATCGGAAACGGTTGGTCGCATCGAAAAACGTTAAATGTTCAGGTGTAAGATCTCCGCGGTATGCATCTTTTTTACTCATAACGATTTTTTGATATCTCTCACCGTTTTCTTATTTTGGGGCTCTGAAGATGTTATTAAATATTTTTGGTTTTTGAAAAAAAAAATGGGGCCCAAATGTATATAATATTAGGTAAAAATTTAAACGATGGTCTAATTGAATTCTACGGAAAATTATCTTTAATAACCCGTTTTCACCTTTTCAATAAGTTAAATAATGTATGTACAGCTGTAATATACTTTCCATTTCCCAGGACGTCCGGCTTTCATAACCACGTGATGGTGTCAGCATTGCCTAGAATAACATTTTATAATTTTCCTACATTACCACACAATCGGGCCAAAGGCCCGAAATGCTAGGCATCAGGCCTTGCCGCCAACGAAGTTGTTTGAGATTATAACCCCTCTTGCTGGCCCCTTGCTGCTGCGCTACTGTCTCATCAAAAGCAGGTCGTGCTGGGGGGCTCCTACTTGTTATGAAAGCCGATCCGGCTTTCATATAGCCGTGGTATGTTTTTTCGAGATCTCGGGAACTAAGCGTCGCCCAGGGTTCAAACCTCTACCAATCGAATCAGAGTCGAAAAATTTTCTTTCAAAAAAAAAGTATGTCTGTCTGTCTGTCTGTATGTATGTATGTATGTATGTATGTATGTATGTGACGTTTTTGCGTTTAGCAAAGTACAGATCGCAATTTTCAAGATATCGAGCTGAAATTTGGTACGGTGAAAGAGTTACGGCCTGTGACGAACCCTATTGTTGGGCGTTAAATTCGGTGCAGGGCCGGACCTTTTTTTGGGACCCTGAATTTCATCCTTTTTTCAGACCCGTATTATCTCGGATACGGTTGGTCCTATACAAAAAAGTTAAATTTACAGGTGTAAGACTTCAGTTGTTAGCAACTTTTTTATCCTTAACAATTTTTTGATATCTCTCACTGTTTTCATTTTCTGGGGCCCTGAATTTATTTCTGTTTCTTCGAATCGTTATATCTGGGAAACAGTTGGTTGTATCGAACAAAATTAAAGTTTAAATGTAAGATCTCAGTGATTAGCAACTTTTTTAACCCTTATGAATTTTTGATATCTCTCACTACTTTCATTTTTTGGGGCCCTGAATTTCATCCTTTTTTTTGGAAACGACATTTCTCGAAAACGGTTGGTCGTATGGGGGAGTGGTGGCTCAGAGGTCTAGCTGTATGCCTCTCACCAAGGCGGTCCGGGTTCGATTCCCGGTCAATGCATGTGAGATTTTCGAAGTGGAATGCCATGTCCTGTGGTTCGGATTCCACGTAAAAAGGAGGTCCCGTGGCTCATAATCAAAAGATTCACGGTCACGTAAAACTACAATCTTCCTTCCTTCCTTTGGTTGGTCGTATCGAAAGAAGTTAAATATACAGGAGTAGATCGCGGTGATTAGCATCTTTTTTACTGCTTATAATTTTTGATATCTCTTACCGTTTTGATTTTCTGTGGCCCTGTATTTCTTCCTTTTTTTTCGAATCGTTATATCTGGGAAACGGTTGGTCGTATCGAACAAAGTTAAGTCTACAGGCGTAGGACCTCAGTAATTAGCAACTTTTCTACCTCTTATCATATTTTGATATCTCACACCGTTTTGATGTTATTAAATGTTTTTGGTTTTTGAAAAAAATGGGGCCCAAATGTATATAATAATTAATAAAAATTCAACTGATGGTCTAATTCAATTCTACGAAAAATTAACTATAATAACCCGTTTTAACCTTTTCAATAAGTTAAATAATATATTTACAGCTGTAAGATATTTTCCATTTCCGAGGACGTCCGGCTTTCATAACCACGTGATGGTGTCAGCATTGCCTAGAATATTATTTTCTAATTTTCCTACATTTCCAGGCGATCGGGCCGAAGGTCAAAAATGCAAGGCCTTGCCGCCAACGAAGTTGTTGTATGAGATAATTACCCTTCTTGCTCGCCGTTATGTAGCCAAACCGTCTCATCCAAATCAGGTCGTGTGGCGTGGACTCCTACTTGTTATGAAAGCCGGAACTAAAGATCCTATAGGATTTCATATATCCGTGGTAGGATTTTTCAAGATCTCGGAAACTAAGCGTCGCCCAGTGTTCAAACCTATACCAATCGAATCGGAGTTGATTTTTTTTTTCAAAAAAAGTCTGTATGTATGTATGTACACACATCAAAAAAAGTTTTGCATCACCTCGGTTCCCAGATCTCCGGCATATAGACGTTGACTGTGTATATTGTATCAAAGATACAGTCCCTTTGACTGTTCATAGATGTCACTAAAACTGCTCAAAGATGTAAACAACCATGCATGAGCAGGGCCTATTAGACGGAGGGGGTACGACAGCTGATCAGTTCCAGTCATTCCACCAGGACGAAGGTACGCTGCTCATGTTGTCTGTAGTTCTACCATGCCTAGAAGGTCAATACCGCAGTTCGATCGCGTCCGCATTGTTACTTTGTGTCAAGAAGGGCTCTCAACAAGGGAAGTTTCCAGGCGTCTCAGAGTGAACCAAAGCGATGTTGTTCGGACATGGAGGAGGTACAGAGATACAGGAACTGTCGATGACAGGCCTCGCTCAGGCCGCCCAAGGGCTACTACTGTAGTGGATGACCGCTACTTACGGATTGCCGCTCGGAGGAACCCTGACAGCAATGCCACCATGTTGAATAATGCGTTTCGTTCAGCCACAGGACGTCGTGTTTCAACTCAAACTGTGCGCAATAGGCTGCATGATGCGCAACTTCACTCCCGACGTCCATGGCGAGGTCCAGCTTTGCAACCCCGACACCATGCAGCGCGGTACAGATGGGCCCAACAACATGCTGAATGGACCCCACAGAATTGGCATCACGTTCTCTTCACCGATGAGTGTCGCATATGCCTTCAACCAGACAATCGTCGGAGACGTGTTTGGAGGCACCCTGGTCAGGCTGAACGTCTTAGACACACTGTCCAGCGAGTGCAGCAAGGTGGTGGTTCCCTGATGTTTTGGGGTGGCATTATGTGGGGCCGACGTACGCCACTGGTGGTCATGGAAGGCTCCGAAACGGCTTTACGATACCTGAATGACATCCTCCGACCCATAGTGCACCCATATCGGCAGAATATTGGAGAGGCATTTGTCTTCATGGACGACAATTCTCGACCTCATCGTGCACATCTTGTGAATGCGTTCCTTCAAGATAACGACATCACTCGACTACAGTGGCCAGCATGTTCGCCAGACATGAACCCTATCGAACATGCCTGGGATATGTTGAAAAGGGCTGTTTATGGACGTCTTGACCCACCAACCACTCTGAGAGATTTACGCCGAATTGTCGTTGAGGAGTGGGACAATTTGGACCAACAGTGTCTTGATGAACTTGTGGATAGTATGCCACGACGAATACAGGCATGCATCAATGCAAGAGGACGTGCTACTGGGTATTAGAGGTAGTGGTGTGTACTGCAATCTGGACCACAAATGCTGAAAGTCTAGCTGTATGATGGTACAACATGCAATGTGTGGGTCTCATGAGCAATAAAACGAGCTGAAATGTTGTTTGTGTTGATCTCTATTCCCTTTGTATTTAAAGGTTCCGGAACTCTTGGAACCGAGGTGATGCAAAACTTTTTTTGATGTGTGTATATGTACGTACGTATGTGCGTGACGTTTTTGCGTTTAGCAAAGTACAGGTCGCAACTTTCAAGATATCAAGCTGAAATTTGATACGGTGATAGAGTTGGGGCCTGTAAGGAAACCTGTTGTCGGGCGTTGAAATCGGTGAAGGGCCGGACCTATTTTGGGGGCCCTGAATTTCAAACTTTTTTTTGGAATCGATATTTCTCGGAAACGGTTGGTCGTATCGAAAAACGTTAAATGTAAAGGGTGTAAGATCTCCGCGGTAGGCAACTTTTTCCTAAAAACGTATTTTTGATATCTCACACCGTTTTCTTATTTTGGGGCCCTGAAAATGTCCATTGTGCATGGCATTTTTGGGTTTAGCAATGTACAGGTCGCAATTTCCAAGATATCGCGCTGAAATTTGGAGCGGTGAAAGAGTTAGGTCCTGTGAGGAAACCTGTTGACGGGCGTTAAGAACGGTGCAGGGCTGGATCTTTTTGGGGGGCCCTGAATTTCAAACTTTTTTTTGGAATCGATATATCTCGGAAACGGTTGGTCGTATCGAAAAACGTTAAATGTGCAGGTGTAAGATCTCCGTGGTGTGCAACGTTTTTACTCCAAACGATTTTTTGATATCTCTCACCGTTTTCGTTTTTTGGGGCCCTGAAGACGTCTATTGTGCGTGACATTTTTGGGTTTAGCGATGTACAGGTCGCAATTTTCAAGATATCGAACTGAAATTTGGAGCGGTGAAAGTGTTAGACCCTGTGAGAAAATCTATTTTCGGGCGTTAAAAATAGTGCAGGGCCGGATCTTTTTGGGGGGCCCTGAATGTAGAGCTTTTTTTGAATCGATATATCTCGGAAACGGTTGGTCGTATCGAAAAATGTTAAATGTACAGGTGTAAGGTCCCCGCAGTATGCAACTATTTTACTAATAACGATCTTTTGATATCTCTCACCGTTTTATTTTTTTGGGGCCCTGAAGATGTCCATTGAGCGTGACATTTTTGGTTCTAGAAAAGTACAGGTCGCATTTTTCAAGATATCGAGCTGAAATTTGGAGCGGTGAAACGGTTAAACCCTGTGAAAATCCTATTGTCGGGCGTTAAAAATGGTGCAGGGCCGGATCATTTTTGGGGCCCTGAATATCAAACATTTTTTTAGGAATCGATATATCTCGGAAACGGTTGGTCGTATCGAAAAACGTTAAATGTACAGGTGTACTTTTTACTTCATACCATTTTATTTTATCTCTCACCGTTTTCTTTTTTTGGGGGCCCTGAATGTGTACGTATGTGCGTGACGTTTTTGGGTTTAGCAATGTACAGGTAGCAATTTTCAAGATATCAAGCTGAAATTTGGAGCGGTGAAAGAGTTTGAGCCTGAGAGGAACCCTATTTTTGGGCGTTAAAATCGGTGCAGGACCGGTCTTTTTGGGGAGGCCCTGAATTTCATCCCTTTTCTTGGAATCAATATATCTCGGAAACGGCTGGTCGTATCGAAAAATGTTAAATATACAGGTGTAAGATCTCCGCTGTATGCAACTTTTTACTCCTAACGATTTTTCGATATCTCTCAACGTTTTCTTTTTTTGGGGTCCTGAAGGTGTTCATATGTGCGTGACATTTTTGGGTTTAGCAAAGTACAGGTCGCAATTTTCAAGATATCAAGCTGAAATTTGGGTCGGTGAAAGAGTTAGAGCCTGTGAGGAACACCGTTATTGGGCGTTAAAATCGGTGAAGGGCCGGACCTTTTTTGGGGGCCCTGAATTTCATCCCTTTTTTTTGGAATCGATATATCTCGGACACTGTTGGTCGTATCGAAAAACGTTAAATGTACAGGTGTAAGATCTCCGCAGTATGCAACTTTTTTACTCAAAACGATTTTTGATATCTCTCACCGTTTTCTTTTTTGGGGCCCAGAATATGTGCGTATATGCGTGACGTTTTTGGGTTTAGCAAAGTACAGGTCGCAATTTTCAAGATATCAAGCTGAAATTTGGAGCGGTAAAAGAGCTAGAGTCTATGAGGAACCCTATTTTTGGGCGTTAAAATCGGTGCAGGGCCGGATCTTTTTTGGGGTCCCTGAATTTGAAACTCTTTTGGAATCGATATATCTCTGAGACGGTAGCTCATATCGAAGAAAGTTAAATTCACAGGTGTAAAATCTCCGCGGTATGCAACTTTCTTACCCATAACAATCTTTTGATATCTCTCAACGTTGTCTTTTTTGGGGCCCTGAAAATGTACGTATGTGCGTGACGTTTTTACGCTTAGCAAACTAAAAGTCGGAATTTTCAATATATCGAGCTGAAATGTGATACGGGGAAAGACATCGGACCAGTGAGGAACTCTGTTGTCGGGCGTTAAAATTGGTGCATGGCCGGACCTTTCTTTGGGGCCCTGAATTTCATCCTTTTCTTTACCCCTGATGATGGTTTGATATCTCTCACCGTTTTCCTTTTCTGGGGCCCTAAATGTCTTCCTTCTTTTCCAACCGTTCTATCTGGGAAACGGTTGGCCGTATCGAACAAAGTAAAATCTACAGGTATAAGATCTCAGTGATTAGCAACTTTCTCAACCCTGAAGATTTTTTGATATCTCTCTCCGTTTTGATTTTCTGCGGCCCTGAATTTCTTCCTTTTTTTCGAACCGTTATATTTGGGAAATGGTTGGCCGTATCGAACAAAGTAAAATCTACATATATAGGACCTCAGTAATTAGCAACTCTTTTAACTCTTATGATTTTTTGATATCTCTCACCATTTTCCTTTTTGAAGCCGTGAATTTCATTCTTTTTTTTTTTTCGAATCGTTATATCTCGGAAAGCGTCGATCCTATCGAAAAAAGTTAAATCTTCAGGTGTAAGATCTCAGTGATTTGCAACTTTTCTACCCCTTATCATATTTTGATATCTCTCACCGTTTTGATGTTATTAAATGTTTTTGGTTTTTGAAAAAAATGGGGCCCAAATGAGTATAATAATTGGTAAAAATTCAACTGATGGTCTAATTGAATTCTACGGTAAATTATATATAATAACCCGTTTTAACCTTTTCAATAAGTTGAATCATGTATTTACAGCAGTAAGATATTTTCCACCTCCGAGGACGTCCGGCTTTCATATTCAAGTGATGGTGTCAGCATTGCCTAGAATAACATTTTATGATTTTCCTACACTTCATCGCAATCGGTTCGAAGGTCCTAAATGCATTTCCGCAGGCCTTGCCTCCAACGAAGTTGTTGTTTGAGATTATCTCCCCTCTTGCTGGCCCCTTGCTGCTGCGCCACCGTCTCATCAAAATCAGGTCAAGCTGCGTGGACTCCTACTTGTTTGTATTGCCATTATCAGGATAACAATCAGTCCCTTGAAATATTCTTCCTCGCAGCTTGGAAAACTGACACAACTGAAATAAAGACCCCGTGATTATTGATTTGATTGTTATCAATTTCTCATGAGCAGTCTTACCATCCAGATAATGCGAGGAATTCAATAAATTCACGGTTGAAATCCAAATACAGAACGCGTTTTAAACGTGTGTTGTTTGTGTTGAGGAATAATAATAAAGGTACATCATCAATAATCACATGGCGCTGATAAGGAGTACGATACTTTCTGATACCAACGTTAGATAATGGAACGTTTAGCTGTTGATACTCTGAATTTCTCGTATTAAATTACTCCTCTCTGTCCTCCTATAAAATAAGAATGATAAGTATCTAAGTAGTTCAGTCTTGAGCATTCATTTTGTTTGTCATAAAGTAACATAGAAATCTGAATAGCATTCTCGATAAACAGAATATGACTGATCACAGATGGTGATATGAATGTGAAATAATGCCCCTAAACGAGCCCGTGTTTGAAATATGACAAACATCAACCATCCGTCAGAAAGCAGTGATATACGGTATCATCTTTCTTCTGGCCGGCAGGTGTCAGCACTAACCATCCCTGTCACTGTAGGTTTGGCTTTGATAAATGAATATTGGCGAATCATTTCGGGATTTTCCGACAACGTGGAAACGTGTGTGAAATCTGTTTGATAACCCTTGCCATTATAATGGCTGTCACTGTGTACATTTTGTAATTGGGGTTTAGGTAGGAGTTGGCCATGGCCTTCTCCTAAGTACAATCCCGGTAATTCCATAGTGTGGAAGAGGGTAAATCATGGAAAATCACTTCTGGAATGGATGAGGTAGGAATCGAATCCACGTCTTCTCAGTTTATTCCTTCACAGACCTCAGACGAGACTTACATTTCTGCACTGAGCCAGTCAGGATTTGAACCCGTATACTAGTCACTACACACTCTAGTACAAACATCACATTAACACAGGTTATCACACTAATTAATACACAAACACTTAAATATGACCACAATCAAAATTCCCCCAAATAAGCAACAACAACTAAACCATTATAATAAATTAAGGTTATGGCCGACCTTTCGGCGTAAGTGAATGCCTGTGTCTTATCATCTTCTGTTTGTTGCTGTTGTTGTTCATTTGAAGGGTTTGGAGATCGGTGTAATGTAGTCCCGTGTACTTGGGTGTGTGTGGAATCTTTATCTGATAACCTGTTTTATAGTTATGGCTGAATCAGTTTGTGTTTTGGAATTCAGGTGAGGATTGGGAAGGAGACCGCCGTGGCCTTACGTTAGGAACCATTAGAAGTGGGAAACCACAGATGGCTGGGATGGGAATTGAAAACTCTTTTTACAGTTTCCCCTTATGAGGCTACCTGTACCCATTCCAGTCTTCAGTCCAGAACTTATGTTCTTGGCAGAGCAGTGATTCAGTATCTCTTTCTAAAGAACTTCCCAATACGAAGAGGCAAATTTTGTCAGAAATAGCAAATATTTTCGACCCCCTTCAATTTCTCGGTCCAGTCATTGTTAACGCCAAACTGTTCATGCAAGATCTATGGTCTCTTAAGTGCGAATGGGATAAAGCTGTCCCCACTTCTTTCCTTAATAGATGGCTTTCCTTTCGCTGTAGTTTGCTTCATCTTTCACTTATTGGAATGTCCAGAACTTTAGTAAATACTTCAAATAACACACCCCTTGTACTTCATGTCTTTGCTGACAGTTCCGAAAAAGCTTATGGTTGTTGTGCATACCTTGTTATGAAAGCCGGATCTAAAGATCCTATAGGCTTTCATATAGCCGTGGTAGGATTTTTCGAGATCTCGGAAACTAAGCGTCGCCCAGTGTTCAAACCTATACCAATCGAATCGGAATTGAAAAAATGTTTTCGAAAAAAGTCTGTCTGTATGTGTGTATGTATGTATGTATGTACGTACGTATGTGCGTGACGTATTTGCGTTTAGCAAAGTACAGGTCGTATTTTCCAAGATATCGAGCTGAAATTTGGTACAGTGAAAGAGTTGGGGCCTGTGAGCAACCCTACTGTTGGGCGTTAAAATCGGTGCAGGGACGGACCCTTGTTTGGGGCCCTGAATTTCATCCTATTTTTTTGAATCGATATATCTCGGAAACGGTTGGTCGTATCGAAAAAAGTTAAATATACAGGTGTCAGATCTCCGCGGTATGCAACTGTTTATTCCAAACGATTTTTTTATATCTCTCACCGTTTTCTTTTTTTTTGGGCCCTGAAAATGTCCATTGGGCGTGACATTTTTGCGTTTAGCAAAGTACAGGTCGCAATTTTCAAGATATCAAGCTGAAATTTGGTACGGTGATAGAGTTAGGGCCTGTGAGGAAACCTGTTGTCGAGCGTTGAAATCGGTGAATGGCCGGAGCTTTTTGGGGGGCCTGAATTTCAAACTTTTTTTGGAATCGATATATCTCGGAAACGGTTGGTCGTATCGAAAAACGTTAAATGTACAGGTGTAAGATCTCCGCGGTATGCAACTTTTTCCTAAAAACGATTTTTTGATATCTCACACCGTTTTCTTTGTTTGGGGCCTTGAAAATGTCCATTGTGC
This sequence comes from Meconema thalassinum, assembly GCA_946902985.2. NCBI lineage: Eukaryota > Metazoa > Arthropoda > Insecta > Orthoptera > Tettigoniidae > Meconema > Meconema thalassinum. The sequence continues at coordinate 75,472,580 of OX336401.1, forward strand.
ATGGCATTTTTGGGTTTAGCAAAGTACAGGTCGCAATTTTCAAGATATCGAGCTGAAATTTGGAACGATGAAAGAGTTAGGTCCTGTGAGGAGACCTGTTGACGGGCGTTAAAAACGGTGCAGGGCCGGATCATTTTGGGGGGCACTGAATTTCAAACTTTTATTTGAATCGATATATCTCGGAAACGGTTGGTCGTATCGAAAAACGTTACAGGTGCAGGTGAAAGATCTCCGCGGTGTGCAACGTTTTTACTCCAAACGATTTTTTGATATCTCTCACCGTTTTCGTTTTTTGGGGCCCTGAAGACGTCCATTGTGCGTGACATTTTTGTGTTTAGCGATGTACAGGTCGCAATTTTCAAGATATCGAACTGAAATTTGGAGCGGTGAAAGTGTTAGACCCTGTGAGAACATCTATTGTCGGGCTTTAAAAACGGTGCAGGGCTGGATCTTTTGGGGGGGGCCCTGAATTTAAAACTTTTTTTTGAATCGATATATCTCGGAAACGGTTGGTCGTATCGATAAATGTTAAATGTACAGGTGTAAGGTCTCCGCAGTATGCAACTATTTTACTCATAACGATCTTTTGATATCTCTCACCGCTTTCTTTTTTGGGGCCCTGAAGAAGTCCATTGTGCGTGACATTTTTGGTTCTAGAGAAGTACAGGTCGCAATTTTCAAGATATCGAGCTGAAATTTGGAGCGGTGAAACGGTTAGACCCTGTGAAAAATCCTATTATCGGGCGTTAAAAACGGTGCAGGGCCGTATCTTTTTTGGGGCCCTGAATTTCAAACTTTTTTTTTGGAATCGATATATCTCGAAAACAGTTGGTCGTATCGAAAATCGTTAAATGTACAGGTGTAAGATCTCCGCCGTATGCAACTTTTTACTCCATACCATTTTATTTTATCTATCACAGTTTTCTTTTTTTGGGGGCCCTGAATGTGTACGTATGTGCGTGACGTTTTTGGGTTTAGCAATGTACAGGTAGCAATTTTCAAGATATCAAGCTGAAATTTGGAGCGGTGAAAGAGTTTGAGCCTGTGAGGAACCCTATTTTTGGGCGTTAAAATCGGTGCAGGACCGGTCTCTTTGGGGGGGGGGGGCTGAATTTCATCCCTTTTCTTGGAATCAATATATCTCGGAAACGGCTGGTCGTATCGAAAAATGTTAAATGTACAGGTGTAAGATCTCCGCTGTTTGCAACCTTTTACTCCTAACGATTTTTCGATTTCTCTCACCGTTTTCTTTTTTGGGGCCCTGAAGGTGTTCATATGTGCGTGACATTTTTGGGTTTAGCAAAGTACAGGTCGCAATTTTCAAGATATCAAGCTGAAATTTGGAGCGGTAAATGAGCTAGAGCCTATGAGGAACCGCAATCGCTGGTCTCATGAACAATAACAACAATTGTTAAATTATTAATTTATACATCTTAACGACCTCTGGAATTTACGATACTGACCTCCTCACTTAATACTCTTGAAACGATACTCTGATAAGTATAAACTGTCGTGCATACATTTAGTAATAATACTACATCTTATCTTCACACATCTGGGTTCGACTTTAATCGAGGAAGGAATATTCTGTCTACAACGTGGCATGATATTACTCCTCGTAAATATTTAATCACATCATCTCTATGTGTTTGTGTCCAACAAGAATCTATCACGACGAGGATATCGAACGATAACTACCCTAACGTCGGATGATAAAAAAAAACTTCCAAGAGGATTCTAGCTTCCAATAAATTAAATGACTGAATGTTTAAAGCTTTCTTCAATAAAACAAACAGTATATTCGTATTCTCTTCATTCAGAACGAATGTCTATGAGTTCTGACGATAATAATCGTGTCCACGTTAAATGTTTCTTTTCCACAATGTGAAATGATATTTCACAATATATCACTACCAAGATCTTCTTTCTTGACGTTTCTTCTCGACGGATAAAATGCCCAAATTAAACTAATAAAAATTAATTTAATGGGTAACATAGACGAAAATGTCTATCACCTGCATTCAGAATGAATACAAAAACGTCGAAATTAAAATACTGTTCATTAAAGGTAATGACAGAAGCTTGTTCCTCGAACAAGTAAATAATCTCAGTTCAGAAACTGGATTCCTAACAAACGAAGATAATAGCGTCGCAAGACGATCACTATAATAAATTCGAAGAATATAAATGATATACATGGAGTACATAAATACTGTATCAAAATATGGATAAAGGATTTGCTCAGAAAATGTCACTACAAGCTCTAACTACAAGGTTAGTGAACACTGCTACCTAGTCTCGAAGTCTAGAAGATCAAGATAGAGTATAACAAAATACTCGGATGCTACATCTCCAAAAGATCTGGGCTGGATCCTAGCTTGTCTCCACGAACTCGTGACCTCAGGAAAGGAACGAATTCCCCCACTGGAAACAGCAAGCTCCGACCGGAATCGAACTGCGGGCCTCCAATCATCATCTTCCTTGTGACCGGGATAACCCTGGACCTCTTGATAATCTTGATGTTTCTTCTATCTCCGTCACAGCACAGTCTCATCATAACAGTGAGTAGCGTCGAAAGTTCTGCTTTCCACTTCAAAAGGCATTTGAAGAGAAAGTCTTGGACCTCACTCGTATAACGAACATTCATGTAGATGGAATCTGAACATCGTTCTGTAGTCGCTGATGTTAATGTTGAGCTTATGTTTGACAAGAATGCACTAGAATAGAGTTGTGCATCAAGTCTCATGATCGCTCACTATGTAGACATTCACGAACAGTCTCCTCTAACGAAGCTCCATCGTTGACTATATTGCTTCTATCTGCCTATACTCCTGGCGCACATAATAATTTAGTCCATAATAATCTTCATAATACTAGACTGAACATTGTTCTTCACTATGGAATACATCTCCATACGAAGTGTTGTAATACAGTTCCACACAAGCAATATTAATACGCACTCGTACTCACTTGTGGCTGTCGCCTGAGCTGCAGTCGCTCGGACAAAAGTGTATTATCGCGCTGGAAAGAAACACTTTTCTCGCGCTTCACAAAACTGCTTATAATTGCTGAAATACTTCTCTCAAACTTCTGTAAGTTCGTAATATACAATATCTGCTAGTCAGCTACAACATGTAGTTGAAATAAATTATCTGAAGCCGATCAGACCAAAGTGATTGCGGTAAATATGTTCCTCGCAACTTCACCTAGATTCAAGGCGCGGTCGTCTCCTAATTCCGCCCTTGCTTAAGCCTTGTCTCCACGAGTCACCTTCTACTAGCTCGGTGAAACACTCGGAACTCCTTTCTCTTCCAATCGCACACGTCTGACCTCTTCGACGTTCAGATACACAAGAGCCCCGGTGCTTGGCATCTCCCCTCCAAGTCTACCGATCTTAGCCGCCTTTTCGAGTTTCCTCTCGAATTCGCGCGGGCTCTAGCAAATCGCTTATTTTTTCCAATAGCGACCTGCTATTGACTTATAAAATATTTCCAATATTTTATTATCATATTCTTCTCTTTTCCGATATATAAATTCATTCTCTAAGGGCTTAAATGAATTAAATATCCATAAATTTTAGTTGCTGGAACTCCCGTCTTCTATAACACTTCTTCCTATTGGCTGTAAGCTCATATCCAATGGGATAATTTATAACAATATTTAAACAAATCCTGGGAATATTCGCTGTTGCTAGGTCGATTCCAAGCTTCTAGAAACTTCCTTTGCGCAATACAATCACGTGACGGAATATCTCTCCTTGCTTGACGTCGCCTCACGACTGGTTTCTGTCAAGATCCAGCCATCATATTCCTTGGTTAAATTTTATCATGGGCTTCGAAAAAAAATGTATTATTCCCATTTTCATCCCTTATAATTCATTTTACGGGGGCAGTATGAAGATGACATTCTACTCACATCGGAATCTCTGGAGGAGCACATGAGAGAGTTAAAGAAATTGCTGGATAACCTTAGAGAAGCCAATTTTAAGGTTAACATAAAGAAGTCTCATTTCTGTCAGAAGGAAGTTAAATTCCTAGGGCACGTTATTGACGAAAATGGAGTAAGGCCTAACCCAGAGAAATTAGAGGTGATTCGAAATTTTCCTCGACCCTCGAAAGTTAAGCACGTCCGACAGTACTTGGGAGTTATTGGATTCTTTGCTAATCACTGCCCAAACTACACTGCAACTGTGGCATCCCTGCAGGATCTATTGAAGAAAGGCGGCAGGTGGAATTGGACGGAGCATTGCCAAGAAGCATTCGTGAGGTCTAAACAAATGCTTTTGGAGTACGTGAAGCTGGGATACCCTGATTATACCCAGAAATTCATAATACAGTCGGATGCGTCACTTGTTGGAATAGGGGCGATGCTATTCCAAAAAAATATTGATAAGCCTGAGGAGAAAGTTTTTATTGCCTTTATAAGTAGGAGATTGAATTCCCAAGAGAAGAATTACACGATTACAGAGTTAGAGTTGCTCGCAATATTGTACGCTTTACAGTATTGGCGCAAAGTCGTGTACGGATTTCAAATCGTCCTCAGAACAGACCATAAAGCTTTAACATTCCTGTTAAAAACGGACTTGTCCAGCCAGAGGTTGACAAGATGGCCCCTGTATATTCAACAGTTCAATGTGGAAATAGAATACTGTCCAGAGAAAGAGAACGTAATAACGGACATGCTAAGCCGATATCCGAGAGAAGAGGAAACTCTAGCTGTCGAGATAGAGAACTGAGACCAGAAGACCTTAGATGACTTGAAGAATCTCACCATCTTACAACGTCAAGATCCTTGGATAAAGATGATGATCGATTACTTTGAGGGACGCTTAGCAAGGGGAACTGCAATATACAGAGGGGCAGAGGCGTTATCAACAGAGTACTTGTGGTACAATCAGATACTACATAAGTGGAGCGACCTAGAGCATACCCGCCAAAGGATTGTTATTCCTGCATCTCTACAGAGGAGATTGGTATGGATTGCGCACAGAGCGTTTGGTCACCCTGGAATAGACAAGGTAACTGCCCTACTGAAAGAAGCATTCATTTGGCCGAAATTAAGAGAAACTGTAAGAAATGCTACTAGGACATGTGATTTGTGCCAAAGGGTAAAGCCAAATCCCGTTTTAATGAGACAACGACCCATTCCGTTGTTACCAGAGAAACCTAGGCAGTTAATGAGTGTAGATAACTTTGGTCCATTGCCTAGGGCACGTAGAGGCAATAAGCACATTTTTGTAGCTATGGATGTGTTTTCAAAAATGGTGGTACTATGCCCCATACAGAAGACCAGCTCGAAGCAGGTGCTAAAGAGACTGAAAGAGAGAGTTATTCCGATACTTGGGAAACCGGATAATTTACTCTCAGATCACGGGAGCTGTTTCACTAGCACAGAATTTCGTCGGGAATTGGCAAATCTAGGAATTAGGCATATTTTATCTACCATTCGCCATCCTGAGGCTATCCCCGTGGAACGTGTAATGAGAGAGATCCAAAAATACATGAAAATCTATTGTTCAGAGGAAAACTGGAGATGGATCGACGTCTTGGAGATCATAGAATACCGCATCAATAATTCTGTGCACGAAGCGACAGGACAAGTGCCCGTAAGCCTACACCTTGATCAAAGACCGGAGAGGCCATCGACTGGTGTCATTCAATTACCTGTAGATGCACAGCCAGGACGGGAATTGAGGATCCAGCGAACCTTTGAGTATCTCCAAGTACAGGCTGAAAGACGCCAGAGAAGGAACCGTGGGAAGCGTTATCTTAGACCGCTACTCATTGGAGAGAAAGTTTTAGTGAAGAGACCAGCCAGTTCGGATCCAGACGCCCGCAAATACAAGAAATTCAATTTTAATTACCACGGCCCGTTCGAAATTATAAGAGACCTACAGAACAATGCATATAGGGTAAGGCATTTAGAGACTGGAAACGAGGTCGTTATGAATGCTGCAAATCTCAAAATTTACTATTCACCAGAAGAATTCGATGTGCAAGAAGAAGTTGTCGCAGCACACACCCAAGTGCACGTGGACAGCGAAGTCAGGCAGGCAGAAGAGTTGGGAGGCTCACTCAGCGAGACGAAAGGAAACCCAATCAGCTTGTCTATTGAAGAAAGCAGAGAGACAGAGTGCAAGTGCCAGAAACAGCTTTACAATGAAATGGTTGTGTTAGCAGGGGAGGTGGAAGCAATGAATGAAGCCCTCCGCAAGGACAATGCACGTCTGAAAGCCAGCCTGAGACGGTAAGGGGAGAAGCAGACGAACCTACCCGCATTCAGACGAGTTGAACGACCGCTAGTATAAACAGAGAGGTGCGGTCACAACACAGTCAGCTGGTGACTTAAAGAAGTTCACTTGCAAATGACTTCTATAAGTTTAGCAAGGGGAAGATGTACCCTAGGGCATTAGGCTGACTGGTGTTGAGCCTGGGACACTGGGAAAGTGAGAACGGAATAGAGATGCCAGCGAGGAGTGAACCCAGGGTCTCTGAGGGAGTTTATTCAAGAGAAACCCCTAGAGATAGGACACATTAAACCACTAATGTGATTTAAATGAATTCTGGCATTATTTGTTAATGTAATGCAGAAAAGATGGAAAGAATACGGCAATATTTGGCTGTAAAATGCATACAGTTCTGAAGTTAGCACTAAGAGTTGGAGCTCTTGACATTTTACAAATGAGTTTAGAAACTGGGCGTGTTTTCAAGGCACCACGTCAGCCACTCGGATCTATTTACACCGTCTAGAGGAGGGTGAGAGTCGCAGATGTGTTCCAGTAAACCCCCTTACCACAAGAGAGGAGACCAGTGGAGTGAGGAACTGCAAGGATAATTTAATGATTACTCGCGATTGGAGTATGCCAGAGACATAAGGATTGCACCTGCTTGAATGAATTGCAAGGAGGCTAATTATCAAGCCATCAGACATCGAAATTGAGGCAGATTTAAGGTAATGTGCATGGACACAGCAGAGATGAGACCAGCGCAGAAATATTACCAGGTCATAGGGGAATCACCACCCACGCCGCGTCGGTACGCACTGGGGGAGGCAATTAATTATAATTAATTGACCGATCGATTCTCATGCACGCGGGCAGATATGGAAACAGTGATGCAGGACGCATCTGAAAAACATCATTTCAAGAGAGGAAAAGCATGTAAAGAAGAGATGAAGCTCCAAGGAATTTACGGACCTACTTTTCTGGTGAAAACAGATATAAGGTCACTGGAGCAGGCAGTCGAGGACAGTTGAAACAAGTCGCTGGGCAGAGACCACGCTGGTCTGGTCCAGGAAAAGGGACGCGCAAACAAAAGACTTTAACAATTTTTAGTGTGAATTATTAAGTTATTAGCCGTGCAGTATAAGTATGTACGAGTTAGAAAAGCATCATAATACGTCAATCGAACCTCATAACGAAGAGATAATGTATTGTTATATAAATGTACGTGGGACTGTACAAGACTTTGTTAAAAGCGTACAGTTCAGGAAGACTGTAAGTGCAGTCAGAGGACAATGAGAGTGGTAATTGTACAAGTACAATGTACGATGGACAAGCGCAGTATAGAACATATATGTTAGACATGGATACAGTATTTAGAATTGCGCAGGTATAAACATTGTGTTAAAACGGGTAAAGTATTTTCACATAAGTACCACATTGATTAACGTTCTGTACGATATGGAAGCATATCTATGCTGGTATCGGGAACATACCACTGGATAGGAGTTGACGAACGTTGGGAATGACGGGGGATTTTCAAGGAACAGGAATCCACTAGGGAACTTCAGGCAGTGTCACGAGACTCTCAAACGGGATGCAGGGTTATTCGGGGAGGAAAGATCTACAAAACCTGTGTTTCTGAGATTCTGCAAGAAGTGTCAACCAGTGAAAAAATGTATATAATTATCGTGTGTTTTTAAGTGATTTGTTATTTAAATGTGTGTATTCTACAAGTGTAGTGGTCAATATAATGTGTTTTACGGAAAAAGGAAGCGATAGCTTCAGCATGGATAAGCTAAGTGCAGTGTGTTTCTCAATGGAAAAATTATATAAAGTGTGTGTGAAAAGTGTAAGGACGCCTTGCTAAAATGCAACTATGGCAGGCATCAATGGAGTATGTGTTTGGGCGGTGACGCCAGGATAATACGTAAGTACAAGAAAAACCATGATTTTATTGTAAACATGTAGCCCACTGTATGTCGGTAATATCAAAAGTTATAAAATATGCCAATGAAAATTGAATTTGGAAGGTAGAACCTTCATACATTAATGTTGTGTTGATTTTTGTCAAGTTAAGATGTTCGTTTTACATCGAGTTATGTGTAAATCCGTTACAAGTAACGTAGAAATGGCATTTGAGTTAGTAAGCTTTATAAATTTAATGAACACGGATGTTCAGTTATTGATGATATAAATATGGCTACGTTGTGTCGAGATAAGGGAAAACATGTCAGTAATAATAATAATAAATAAACATCAGGGAAATTGTAAACAAATATATGTTATAAATAATTCATGCTTTTGGGCTAATGCCGTGTGTATTTTTAATTTAAACCATACGTTTCGGAGAAACCTTGCCTCCTTTTTCAATGGAAATAAACAATGTGGCCAAAGAAAGTATATCAATGAGATTACAAAAAATATAGATAAATTCCTCTGTTCGTCACCAGAGAGCAGCTGCCAGAAATAACTGTATGGACCATGGTGGAACGGCGGACAGAGTAGTAGGCCTAAGTAACAAGAAGGTAAAGGGGGCGGTGTGAAAATATAGAAACTCCTCGAAGAATGAGGAGGGGGGGGGGTAGATGGATACAAGGAAACATAAACAAAAGGGAAGTGTATCTGAACAATACCTAACGTCAGTCAACGGCGAAAAAACAGATGGAAACTCCTCCAGTGACGAACAAAGGAGATCAAATCCAGGCTCTGAGCCCTAGAGGGAAAATGTACAATTTTAAATATGTGAAGATCAGAGAGACTGAGAGGAACTATCTCCCTAGATCCTTAATAACTGGTAGCCAAGTGTCACTTAGCTGATATCCAGTGTCTCTGTTAAAATTATTGGGATTTTTACGAATTTCAACTGCCTCCCTTATAATTCTAGACCAGTTGTGCTTAACAAGGGCAAGCGCATGAGCATCCTTGAAACATACATCGTGCCCTGCGTAAAAATCCCAATAATTTTAACAGAGACACTGGATATCAGCTAAGTGACACTTGGCTACCAGTTATTAAGGATCTAGGGAGATAGTTCCTCTCAGTCTCTCTGATCTTCACATATTTAAAATTGTACATTTTCCCTCTAGGGCTCAGAGCCTGGATTTGATCTCCTTTGTTCGTCACTGGAGGAGTTTCCATCTGTTTTTTCGCCGTTGACTGACGTTAGGTATTGTTCAGATACACTTCCCTTTTGTTTATGTTTCCTTGTATCCATCTACCCCCCCCCCCCCTCCTCATTCTTCGAGGAGTTTCTATATTTTCACACCGCCCCCTTTACCTTCTTGTTACTTAGGCCTACTACTCTGTCCGCCGTTCCACCATGGTCCATACAGTTATTTCTGGCAGCTGCTCTCTGGTGACGAACAGAGGAATTTATCTATATTTTTTGTAATCTCATTGATATACTTTCTTTGGCCACATTGTTTATTTCCATTGAAAAAGGAGGCAAGGTTTCTCCGAAACGTATGGTTTAAATTAAAAATACACACGGCATTAGCCCAAAAGCATGAATTATTTATATAATAATCCGGGCCGTGAAAGCATTAATATGCAAAATATATGTTAGCTTAATCGAGGTATGGAATCTCGTATAGCCAAGGGGCATACGGAGATATAAACTGCTATCGAGCGTAAATAGAGGGATCCCTAACTCCGATTATTGCTAATAAAGCGTTCCGGATTCGAATCCAGGGGCGTATGGCAGGAAAACGAGGACACCTCGCCATGACGCAGGATATCGACCGTGAAGTAGCTATTGTGTGAATTAATTCATCTCTTTGGGAGTGAATTTGACGGCAGGAAGTTGTGCCCTGAACGTGGTCTTTAACAAAAGCGCCGACTGTTCCAAAACCGACTTTTTGAAAAGTGAATCTCGTTTCCTTGGCCTGAATTAATTGTGCCTGTGTGCGGCCAGCTTTAAATCCTAAATGATAGGAGTACATGTTTAAACAATTCCATATTCCGTATTGCATTCTGTAAGAATTAGGTCAGTAATATTTAGTGGGTCGTTATGACGCCACATTGTGTATGTCTGGGAGCAGCAGACAATTGCTTGGAGCGGAGCAAGGGGAAGAGACGTGAGGAAAAGAGGCAGCGACCAGGCTGGTTGACCGCCTGCGGCGAGGGTCCACTGTACTAAGAGAAGGGACAGGAGAGAACTCACCCTTGTATTCTTGGAGTAGGATGTATAAATTAGAAGTCATTGAAACCCTGATTGTTAGAAAATGTTGATTGTAGTAATGAATATATAATAGGTGTGCAATAATACACACTGCTAATTAAGAATCGTTCTGATATCTTAATATTTGGCTATGTTATAAGATGGTAAAAGTTACATTTTTATACTGACACGTAATTCCGAGAATGGATACTATATTAATTACGCTTTGTCCACTTGACGGATAGCATAAAGTTCCACTCGACACAGCGGTAACAGAATAAATATATGGAAGAAAACTCATTACGGCATACAGTGGAGTTACAATTAATAGATTGGTTAATGCATGGTAGGTTCAAGTATTTTGGCGGGAAGAAAATGACAAGTGATGATCTTATGCACATTGTATAGTTGAAAGTGTTCACTATGATTAACGAAAGATTGTAAGATTGACATTGTTTGTGTAAAGTTTACCAGTTCATTAGCGCACATGGAAATTATTTTTATGGTAATTTCAAGGTAAAGTAAAATCAACAATTATGTGGATTTGTGTGAGGTTAAAGTGCGAATAATAATTGAGGGTAACAGTATGTTTTGCATTTTTTTGTGTGTGTAATATAATTGTGTTGCTGTTTTGATGTGTGTGAAGCCATGATTTAGACTCCAATTAAATCTTTTAGAGTAGAGTTGCGTGTTGTTATTGTAGAGTTGATACCTCCTAGTCTCAAATCCAAAATATGCAACTGCTCAGTGGGTTGAATGGTACACGCCCGAGGACTGCCGCTAGCTGGAGGCGGGAGCATATTTTCCATGGAAATTCTTCACATGGGTACAGTACACATCTATACCGTTTCACCGATCTGAACGGCAATTTGTATACTTACCCTTTGGAACCCTGCGAGTAACACTGACTGCATGAAATTTTGGACAGACCCCTCTATTCCCTGCATTTAGGCCCTTCATCACAAATCTACACCGTTTCTCTTAATTGCACCAAATTTTACATACACTTTGAAACCCTGCTGGTAACACTGTTCACTTGATATTTTGGACAACGCTCCCCATTCCCTACATTTAGAATAACAGACAAAATTAACTTGGAACCCACGTATTAAAGGCCTAGAACCATTCATGTCCGTAGTAGTGTAACTGTAAGAGTATTTTAATAAGTCTGATGTTGACGGGCAGTTCGGTCTGCTTCACGTCACCCCTACCAGTGTTCTGGTGCAGAATTGCGAAAATAGTTGCATATTGCGCTGTTTATAAATTGCAGTCACGGGGGTTAAATAGTGCAAAAAGATTTCTTAGGTCCCTTTATACAGTTATCATCATGAAAATATTATGCCTCTGTATAAGTGCAATGGTGTTGGTGCAGTACATTGAGGTTATCAGCTGCAATAAGCGTTGGTGCTTTCAAATTTACCTTCAATTATTCTGAAACTTATCGTTAAGCGCTTTGTGGCGATAAATGATACTATTGCTACCTTAGTAGCTCGGGACAGCCGAAGTTTGCCAAAGAGTTCTGATTATTTTCCTACGGCGCTATGCGACAAAAGGCGACTCTATTGGTCTCTACATTTCTAACAGCCAATGAGATATTGGCGCTAGGCAGTGTCTTTTGTTTCACTTACTGTTCTTTCTATTTATTTATTTTGTAAATTTGTTTGTAAATTACATGTGTCAGTTCTGTAGTTAGTAAATAGCTGTTTCCCTATTCATAATTATCATTACGGGAAATTGACCTGAATGTTACGTCCATTATACTGTACTACCTATCACCCCCACAACAACCACCACCACCACCACCACCACCACAAAAATATATATTTTTAAAATATTGGTTTCTGTTAGTTACGTATCATGTGCCAGTTCTGTAGTAGTATTCATTATCATCCATAAAACAAATAAATCCACCGTGCGAAGCCGGGCACTACTGCTAGTATGTAATAAATTACAGAAATATGTGTATCTGTTTCTCACTAATAATTGAACGACGGTAGCCATTTTCTTCGAGCGCATGTGGTTCGTTTCCCAACTGTTATCTAGACGGATACATTGACGAGACATGACGTCACAGGGTAGTGTTACAAAAAATCGAAAGTAGGTTAAGAGTTGGATTGGTTGTTTTTTAAGAGGCAAATATCAAGGTTATATGCTCCTAATGATACGTGTGATTTTGCAAATGAAATGCTAACCTGTCTGTTAGGTAATCAGCCCGAAGGCTGGTTGGATCCTCAAAAAGTACCGCCATTAGGTTTTGTGGGTGTCTACCCACAAAAATCCCAGGCAGTGCTATATTGAGGCGTACTAGGCAAGAAGAGGAGTGAGGTAGTTTGCCATTGCTTTCCTCACTGGGTCAGAACAACTGAACTAGCCCTATGAGTAGAACCTTTCACAGCATCCACAGGCACTGACTGTGGCCTGGATGTCATTACTAAGCACCACCCATACCTCAGTAGCTTCCATATAATCACAGCCTTGAGTGAGACTGAGACATCGGTGAAAAGCCACATTTTACTCTAGCCTGTGCCAACAGACAAATGCAAATGTACTGCATTCATCAAGAGATGGTAAACAGGCCACAAATGCTAACCACTGATTGTCAACTAAATTACGTACTGGAAGATGAAATGGATAAAAACAAAGGAATAAAGGAGATAAAAGACAGGGGAAATAAATGTCCTGAGCTCTTGAAGGAGGAGGATTGAGGGACTTGGAAGGAAGTAGAGCCATGAACGGCGCAGTCGAAAGGGGGAAAATTGAGAGAGCCCACCCCAAAGCCAATTTAAAAAAAACGGAAACGGGCAGAGTTCATGGATCATTCGCGATCGCCAAATTCCGAACTCGCCAGCAGTTTCTTGTTGTTGTTGCTGCTGCAGATGTTTTTATCATTTCAAATGATCTTGTCGACTTCGTCGTTTTGTTTTGGGTCTAACGTTATGCGTTACGGAGACGGCCGCGTTACGGAGACGGTTGCGCTACGGAGACGGAGACTGTGACGTCATGCAGCCACGCGGGAAGCCTAAGTTAATGGGTAAAGGATATACAAGACGCCAGATAAGAATACAAGGTGACTCTTAAAGAGATATACAAGATGCCAGATAAGAATACAAGGTGACTCTTAAAGAGGTGTACAAGATGTCAGATAAGAATACAAGGTGACTCTTAAAGAGGTGTACAAGATGTCAGATAAGAATACAAGGTGACTCTTAAAGAGGTGTACAAGATGTCAGATAAGAATACAAGGTGACTCTTAAAGAGGTGTACAAGATAGCAGAGAAGAATACAGGGTGACTCCTAAAGTGGTGCACAAGATGTCAGACAAGAATACAGGGTGACTCCTAAAGAGGTGTACAAGATGTCATACAAGAATACAGGGTGACTTCTAAAGAGATATACAAGATACCAGATAAGAATACAGGGTGCCTCCTAAAGAGATGTGCAGGATGTCAGAGCAAAATACAGGGTGACACTTAACGAGGTGTACAGTATGTTAGATTCAATTCAAATACAGGGTGACTCTTAAATAGGGCGTGGTGGCTCAGCGGTCTAGCTGTATGCCTCTCACCAAGGCGGTTCGGGTTCGATTCCCGGTCAATGCATGTGAGATTTTCGAAGTGAAATGCCATGTCCTGTGGTTCGGATTCCACGTAAAAAGGAGGTCCCGTGGCTCATGATCTCGAGATTAACGGTCACGTTAAACTACAAGCTTCCTTCCTTAAATAGGTTTGCAAGATATCAGATTCAAATAATGGGTGACACTTAAAGAGTTGTAAAATATGTCAGACTCAAATACAGAGTGACCTTTAAAGAGGTGCCCGCGCGGGAAGCCTAAGTTAATGGGTAAAGGAGTCTGTTGAAAGAGTTCTGGGGCTTCGAGCGAAGCGAGAAGCCCTCTTGAGCCTTTCTAACATGTGTAGCATTTGTAGCATGCGTCATTTGAAATGATATAACGTCTAGTCTTTCAGACTGACTGTAATTATTTATTTGTTCCTTTTCTGTGTTTCATTTAGCCTACCTTAAAAAGACAATCAAAACACTACCTCAAATGCGTGTTAAAGCTGTAACCACAGTCGACTAGATCCGTCACCTTGTTCCTTCATACACTGACTTGACAATCGCTCATCAAATATGTGTTAAAGCTGTAATCACAGCCAACTCGATCGGTCGCCTTTCTCCTTTACACACAGCCTTGACAATCGATCATCAGTCAAGTACTAAAGATGTAATCACAGCTGACTCGATCCGTCGCCTTGTTCCTTTACATACAGCCTTGGCAATCGTTCATCGGATAGAGCTGTCAAACTCCACCGGTATTTTTCAACAAATGACGTACTAAAATTGATTTCTTGCTATAGATTACAATGTTAGTATTTTATTCTTCTTAGAACATGTAGTTTAATGGAATTTACTCACTTCTATCGATTTAGAGGGCGAGGTTATCACATGTTTCTCTGGCATAGGACTTTTATTGCTTTTCTTTGTGACGGAGACATGACCTAATAGTAATTGTCCTCATAAACTGCTTTAACTCTGCAAACCCATCAACGACAGGTAACTTAGTATATATTACGTGCGCAAGATACAATCTACTGTCAATTAAGAAAAGTAATACACGGCTCATCAGGGAATATGGCTTAATCGAAACATCGCGTGGACATTTCATCATACCAGTCCATTCGAACTGACAATCCAGGTGAGTGCAGTTAAATTGTAGTTACAAAAGTCGCGTTGGCTTAACCTTCCGTCGGCACGGTATATGCGCTGGACGAGATTGGGCGCGGGGTATCAAAATGAGCACTCAACATATTCTTTCAACCTAAATTGTGTTTAGAAATATTTACTAAGCATTTGCGTGTAGATGCCTGAATTAGTTTACCAGTTACATTAAAAACAAGTAGTTCCATGAAGAACTATACAGCCTATTTTCATATATCCTACTTATGTTAACTGCCACTATCAACATACAAAATTTCAGTTTGATTGCTGTAATAGATTCGTAGATATTGAGAGCCATGTCGGATTTTATATATGTAGGTCCCAGAGTTATGTACTCTTACATGAAGATTATTGTGTACGTGTAGCATTCAAACTTCAATCGCATGATTAGGACACAAGAAGTAACAAGGAGACTTTAAAATTTCGCACAGCTGCCATCTTATGGTTATGGAAACAATTGAAATAAATAAGATGCCAATGGATTAACATTCGTATAAGGATTTACTGTACCAAGTTTCACTGCGCTCGGATGGTTAAATTGCGAGAAACGTCCATGTGAATATTTACAATTCGCGTCGCCGCCATGTTGGATTTGTGATCACCAGGTTATTTAATGTCCTATAGGTGAACATAAGTTCCTAGCCCCTATGAACATTAAAAAATTCAGTTTGATTGCTATAATAGTTTCGTAGATATTCAGAGCCGTCTAAATATTTCAGATGGTCGCCATGTTGGATTGTTAAATGTATAGGCCATTGAGTCGTGTACCATTAAAGGAAAATTATTGCGTAGGTTTATTATTCAAACTTTCACTTCGATCGCATGATTACGACACAAGAAATAAAAACTTAATTTTAAAATTCGCAAAGCCGCCATCTTGAGGTTATGCAAACAATTGAACTAAATTAGATACCAGTGTATTATAATGTGTATAAACATTTCCTGTACCAGATTTCATTGCGTTTGGAACATTAAATCGCGAGAAAGGTCTATTTAAAATTTTCAAATTCGCTTGGCCGCCATGTTCGTTTTGTAGTTAACCGGTTTTTGAAAGGCTTATAGATGAACTTCCAGTAGTGCCCTTTATCTCCGTACAAAATGTCAGGGTGATACCGCTAATAGTTTCAGAGATATAGAATGCCGGTGAAATATTTCGCACATTCGCCATCTTGAGGTTATGTAAACAGTTGAGCGAAGTTAGATGTCGGTGCATTACAATGTGTATAAACATATACTGTACCAAGTTTTATTGCGTTTGGTTGGTTAAATCGCGAGAAACGTCTATTTAAAAGTCGCAAATACGCGTTGCCGCCATGTTGGTTTCGTAGTTACCAGTTTTTCAAATGTCACATAGGTGAACTTCTAGTAGTTCCCTTTATCACGGTAGAAATTCCAGGGTGATATCGGGAATAATTTCGGAGATATTGAATGCTGGTGAAATATTTCGCACAGCCGCCATGTTGGATTGGTGAGACGTAACAAAATTTGAAGGGCACGGTCGGGGTCGTCCGGAATTGTGCTATGAACTTACCGAGTTTCATTGAAATCGCTCCAGCCGTTTAGAAGTTATTAGTGGGACACCCACACACTCACGAATCACACACGCACACAAAGGCAGACACGCGGACTAAAGGTGATCTCATAAGCCTATTTTTTTTTCAAAATTGAAAATAGGCTAAATAAACATTTGTTTTTTTGAACTCAGAATATTTCAAATTGGTGAAGGTTCTTATATCACTAAAATATATTGTATGTCACTTACAGAAACAATACCGTACATCAATTTGAGCTCTTTGCCATCTACGAAGCTCGGCAGTTTGCACTAGAGGATGCACGAATCCACTTTCTCGTGTGTACCGACTCTTTGAGTTTGTTGCAGTCAATTGCTACATGTTTCCCGCAACACCCCCTAGTGCAGCGGATCCACGACCTACTAGCCGGGTTGTGCCGCGCTGACACTCGAATCACCTTTCTGTGGCTTCCAAGCCACATGAGAATTGCGGGAAATGAGTTAGCTGCAAAGAGGCGGTATCACTACCACCTCGACCAATGGAGGTACCTGCTAGAGATATTCACTGTCAGTTACGCTTACAACTTCTGGCATTTTGGGAGAGTCAGTGGCTAGCTGACCTACTACCCAGTAAACTGAGAGCTATCAAGGGAACTACTCACGTGTGGAGGAGATCTTTCCGGTAACGGAGAGAGTCCGTCATTTTGTGCAGGCTAAGGATATGTCATACAAGATCCACCCACTCGTACCTAATGAGAAGGGAAGACCCTCCACTTTGTACCAGTGGAGCCGTTTTCACAGTGGCCCTCATTTTAACCGAGTGTGTGGATCTTGCTGACTTACGAAGGAACCTTGGTTTGCAGATGACACTCAAACTTACAGTATATTAGCTTTGTAAGTGAGAATGGGTTAGGGCCGGCAATCTAAATTTTCCAGTTTACATTGACTCAACGACTTGTTCGTTTTTGAATGATACTTTTTTCCGTAATTTTTGTTTATTGATGTGTAACATCTTTCCGCTTGGTTGCTGGATAGTTTTGTGGGAGTGATTTTGAAAATTGGGGACGGAAGTGAATCGGGCGGAAGTGGATCGAACGGAAGTGGATCGGACGGAAATGAAGACGCACTGCCAGAAAAATGGGACGGAAGTGAATCGGGCGGAAGTGGATCGAACGGAAGTGGATCGGACGGAAATGAAGACGCACTGCCAGAAAAATGGGACGGAAGTGAATCGGGCGGAAGTGGATCGAACGGAATGGATCGGACGGAAGTGAAGACACACTGCCAGCTGGAAGTACAATTGAAAATGTGTGTATTGGAAACAAGGCAGTGTGTGCTCTGTAGCGCGAGAATGTTATGGCAATATAGTAGGCAGTGCATTTAGCAGGCACTGGTTTGACGAGCACAGTGGCAAATGTTTCACCGACTTTCATTTGTCATTGAGCAGTTTATGAAGCTTCACGGTCAAGGTTGAATATCACGTGGGGTAGGACAAAGACGACTAATGACATTTAAGTAAGCGGCATTATTGTCAAGCTGTGGGTGAGTAGTCAAATATTAAATGCATAACAGAATGTTGTTATATGAGTGGAATAAAAGCTGTATTTTCATCATATGTGAGACTAGGTCATTTCATGATTGTAGGAAGCCATGTTTTGATTATTTACGACGAACTGTATGAGCGCCTTGAGAATAATGAATGTTATAGTTACTGATGAATGTGCTCACAGTATTTGAGAGTTCTGTCGACGTTGTGTGTCACTTTGTTATTATGAATTATTAATGTAAAAGGAAGGAAGGAAGCTTGTAGTTTTGCGTGTCCGTTAATCTCACGATCATGATCCACGATACCTCCCTTATAAGTGGAATGCGAACCACAGGACATGGCATCTCAATTCGAAATTCTCACATGTATTGACCGGGAATCAAACCCGGTCTACCTTGGTGAGAGACTAACAGCTTGACCGCTGCGCAAAAAAATGTGACAGTAGCATATCTCCAATTCAATCTATACATTCATCATAGTACCAGTATGAAAATGGAGTGTAAATTAACATTTAAGAATGTCCAAGCTGTGTAGTATACGAGTAGGATAACATGACAGATGTTACACATCATATGTGACTACTGTAATGCTCGTATCTTTTTTTATATGCTTAATTTTTATTAATTTTTTTGTTATATTAATTTTAGGTCTTTTCAAATGTAGGTGTTCACCTCAACATTTTATATACAATTCCAAATTTGTATTCTTTAATCTGTGTTAAGAGGGGCAGATGACCTCGTAGTTCCGCCCCTTAAAACAACAATTATAATATAGTAATAATAATTTGAGTCGCCTCCGTAGCGTAGCGGTCAGCATGGTTAGCTGCCGCCCCGGAGGTCCTGGGTTCGATTCCCGGCACTGCCACGAAATTTGAAAAGTGGTATGAGGACTGGAACGGGGTCTACTCAGCCTCGGGTGGCCCAAATGAGTAGAGGGGGTTCGATTCCCACCTCAGCCATCCTCGAAGTGGTTTTCCGTGGTTTCCCACTTCGTCTTCGGGCAAATGCCGGGATGGTACCTACTGTAAGGCCACGGCCGCCTCCTTCCCTCTTCCTAGCCTATCCATCCCACTCTTCCATCCCTTCCCATCCCTCATGAGGCCCCTGTTGGCTTTGCAGGTGACGCCGCCTGGGCGAAGTGCTGATCACACCTCCCCAGTTGTATCCCTCCCGACCAGATGTCCCAAGCTCCAGGACTCTGCCCATAGAGGCGGTAGTGGTGAGTTCCCTCGCTGAGTCCGTGGGAACCACCAACCTAGAGGGTAAATTGACTAAATAAAAAAAATAGATATTTGAATGTAATAGAATGTTGGAACGACCCCAAAATAAGATAAATGCATTTTACATTCTAAAGTATTACTCACCGTGTGAGGGGCAGATGACCTCGTAGTTCCGCCCCTTAAAACAATAATAACTAACTAACTAACTAACTCACCGTGTGGTGTAGAAAACGAAAGAAACGTATTTTTGCAATGAAACAGGCAGAGGCGCAGTGTATTAAATCGATCAGTTGACAACAGCAGTTAGTCTCATTATGCAGTTCATGCCAACGGAGAGGATTGAGAGACAGGAAGCTATTATCGAGAAAAGACTTTTACTCTCGATTGTCGACAAACATTCGACAGAGAATGGTTGGTTGGTTGGTTCCTTAGTTTAGGGGTTGCGACAACGCGGTCATGTAGCCCCGTGTACTTTGGGTGTGTGTAGAATCTGTCTGATAACCGGTGTTAATTGTGATGACTGTATTAGTGTATCTGTTTTAATTCAAGTAAGGACTGCAGACATTCAATTTTTCCAAGTAGTTCCTACTTTTGCCGCCAAACGCCACAGTCAATGACCAACTAGTTCAGAACTTAGTTACCAAATGCCACCACAGCCGGCTCTTGACGACGAACGTAGGAACCTAAGAACGTTAGTCAAATGTTTAACATATATACAGGGTGTCTTTTATGTACCTTTGGAGAATGGTAGGTTGTGTAAGGGACGGGTATAGAAGTAATTTGAGATAGGGAACTTGGGGTTGGAGCGGCCTCCTTAACCCCTAAAATAAGGATTGATTCAGGCCCTCCACCCTGTAGTCACATGATACATGATACAGTCGGAGAAGAGAGTGCAAATACGGCAAATAACATTTTAAAAAATGAAAAAAAAGAAGATTTTGCCCAAGCCCGGAATCGAACCCGGGACTACCGGCCTTTCGCACCGCAACGCTATCCATTACACCAGCGTCACATGGTGAAATGAATCTTGCCAAGTGTTAAAGGATTGAGAAAGGTATGAGAGCCTTGGGTCGGTTGCCCAACTTACAGGGTGGAGGGCCTGAATCAACCCTTATTTTAGGGGTTAAGGAGGCCGCTCCGACCCCAAGTTCCCTATCTCAAATTACTTCTATACCCGTCCCCTACATTCTCCAAAGGTACATAAAGGACACCCTCTACAATTTAGCTTCACACAGGTGTAATTAGTGGAAGGTTCCTTAACATGCCATAAATCTATGACATGGGACTGCCGGCTTTACTTCCTCACCGAAGGAAGGCATACTGAGGGATTTTTAATCCGACGACTTCGGCCGGGTTTGAACCCGCGATCTTGGGCATAGAAGCTCAGCATGCTACCAACCGCGCCACCGAAACCGCTCGATGGAGAATGTCAACTTGTATCCATCTGATCAGCTGCGCCCGACGGAAGTTTAAGTGAGGGGTAGACGAGGAAGACAAGGAGTGTGGGGTTTTACCCTGGGTCAGGTCAAAGGGAACCATCCCATAGGTCAGTCATGGGCCAAGTGCGGCCCTTGAGCTAGCCCGCGACATGGTTTCGAATTACAATTACACACCCCGTGGTGTTGGGGTAGCGCGCCTGCCTCTCACCCGGAGGCCCCGGGTTCGATTCCCGGCTCCGTCAGGGATTTTAGAAACTGACGAGAAGACTGGAACGGGGTGCACACTCAGCCTCGTGAGGACAATTGAGTAAATGTCTGACGGTCACGAAAACCAAGATTAACAGCCGAGGGGACCCGACGCGCTAATCACGCGTCACCCCAAATCTGCAGGTCAAATGGATGGGCAGCGGTCGCTTGGTAGGCCTAGGCCCTTCACGGGCTGTAGTGCCAGGGGTTATAATTAATCTACAATTACACATAGGTCTAGGTCATATATTCTGCTCCTTTTTTTACGCGTATGGCTTTATGTGCCGGTAGTGTCCGAGGACATGTTCGGCTCGCCAGAGTTTGTAGCTGCTTCTATGCGGACACCCATGGGGTGAGCTACAAGTACCGTCGCGAGTGGAGTGTTGTCTGGGGAGGAAAGTTTGAATGTAAGGACGAGGAGTTGGAAGGTAGTGGCTGTGGCCTATAGTTAGGGACCAACCCCGGCATTTGCCTGGAAGGAAGACGGGAAACCACAGAAAACCATCTTTAAGGTTGCCGGCGAGGGGATTCGAACCTCCTCGCCTCCCGGAGGTGAGTGACTTCCTGTAGCCACGCCGTAACAACCACGGCTAACTCCCCCGGTTATTCTGCGCTGTGTACCTAGAACAGAAAAACTGTTTCAATCTCATTGCGTTTATGCGTTTTGATTTACAATGTAACAATGAATTCCTCAAAGTTTCGAAAATTGAGATCTACAAGTACCGTACCTACCAACTTCCAGCTTCCCAAACTTGAAATCTCATGCACAGGAGATAACTGCCATGTTCGCATCTTTCTATATCTAATAATATCTATATCTGTGAACAGGTCTTTTCTACAATGACGTTTCTCAAATATAGCGTCAGAAAAAGATGGACAGAACACCATTTAGCTGCGCTACTAAGAATCAGTTCATCCCAGATTATGAAAAACCTTTAGAAGCACAGTCACAGTTTCACTTGGTCACTTACTCCTTCCTCTTCTAACAAATAATGAAGGTGTGTTCCTTTTTCCTAAGTTTTCTACCTTTAAAGCCTATGAGTTTTGTTTGATTTAGAATGCAGAACGTCGGCTAAGTGTCATGGAGACCAAGCTGCTTAGATGGACAGCTGGCATTACTGGGTTGGATCACATCCCCAATGAAAGAATAAGGGAACGATTTGGTATCGCAGCAATCAATAACAAAATGCGTGAGGTTCGTCTGCCATGGTTTGGGCATGTGCTACGGTCAGGAGCGGACACCATTGCAAAACAGGCTACACACTGGAGGTCGCCGGGAAAAGACCAAAGGGGCGACCGAGACAACGTTGGGTCGATACACTGCACAGGGATCTGAAAAGCGTCAACCTTCATCCGAACATGGCCCATGACCGAGTAAAGTGGAGACAGCGGATTCAAATAGCGGACCCTGCCACGGGGTGGGACAAACGCTAAAGCAAAAAAAGAAGAAGAAGAAGAGAATGCAGAAATACAAAGTTTATAATCTATCTATAAACATGTGTTGTTGTTTTTTTTTCGGCACGCCTAGATTATTTTGTATTGTGTAAGGTGCGTTCAAAAAGTAACGAGCCGGAAGCTGTAATGCGCAAATCGGTGACGACATCGGCTAATCGTGGCGTGTGTAACGAGGTGTGGTTCCTACCAGAGCGTGGAAGGTCACAGACTGTCGCTAGAGGGCACGCGTGCACGTCACGTGACGATAAAAGCGAGCAGCAGTATGCATCAATCGTCCAACGCTGCCAGTCCCATTGCAAACAGTGACATGGAGGCGTCAAACGAAGAGCAGAGAGGTGTTGATCGGTTTCTGACAGTGAAAGGAGTAGGGGGAACGGACATTCATCGCCGAATGTCACAAGTGCACGGCGAACACTGCATGTCCCTTGCAAGAGTCAAGACGTGGCACAAGCCCTTCAGAGAAGGACGGATGTCGTTAGCCGATTATGCCCGGTCTGGGGCACCCCCGTGCATTACCAGTGACAACGTCCAGCTGGTTGATGCACTCATTACCCAGGACCGCCGAGTTACATTGTACGCCATAGCCGCCGTGGTCGGATTGAGCGTCGGAACTGTGCACACCATCATGAAGGAACGACTGCACTTGCGGAAAGTGTGAGCCCAATGGGTGCCCCACAGTCTTCAACCACACCAGGAGGCATGTCGAATGGCCTACGGTCTTGGTCTTGGTGCCCTCTAGCGACAGTCTGTGACCTTCCACGCCTTCTTCCTCTTCTACTCGATCAGGCCCAGTGGAGCGCGCGCTGCTACAAGTTCCCTTCTCCATCGTCTCCTATCCATAGCTGCCATCCGCCAACTGTCCACACGTATCGCTGCCTGTTGCAGATCTTCATGGAGTCCATCACTCCACCGCTTCCTTGGTCTCCCTGGTGGTCTTCTTCCTGTGGGGATGAAATCCAGTAGCTTCCGTGGCCATCGGTGGTCTTCCATGCGGGCTACATGTCCAGCCCACTGCAGTCTTCTAGTATTCGTATTGATGGTTCCATCTATGTTGGCATCATGGTACAGGTCTTCTACTTCATGATTCACCCGTATCTACATCCCTCACCGGTCCGAAGATCTTCCGAAGTACTTTTCTCTCTCAAAAAAAAAAAACGAGTAGTTTATGAAGGTCATGTTTTCGGATACTCCATGTCTCCCATCCATATAGTGCAACGGGTTGGATCAGAGATTTATACAGACGAATTTTGAACAGTCTGGAGAGACAACTGGACCGAAGAAGCTGTGTTGAGCTGTAGAGAGTTCGGTTTCCTACTTGGATCCTGGCGTTGATTTCTGCCTCACATGATGAGTTCTCCGTAAAAAGCGATCCTGTGAATTTATTTACCGTATTTTTTATTTTGTTTTATTTTGTTTTGTATAATTTGTTTTGTTTTATTTTTTCCGTTTTATTTTGTTTATAATAGTTTTGTTTAATTATTTTTTGTTTTATTTTCATTGTGTTTTGTTTATTTTGTTTTATTTTATTTTGTTTTGTAGACTATTATTTTGATTTTCCAGAAAACAAACACAAAACAAAAAACATGAAGCAAAAGCAAAATTCAAAAACAAAAGCAAAAGCAGAAAACCAAAAACAAGAAACACAAAGCAAAAAGCAAAATTCAAAAAACGCAAAAGCAGAAAACAAACTCAAAACCAAGATAGAAAAGCAAAAGCACAAAGCAAACACAAAACCAAAAACCGAAAACACAAAGCAAAAAGAAAAAAAAGATAACAATAAACACAAAAGATAAAAAAAGGAAGCTTGTAGTTTAACGTGACCGTTAATCTTGAGATTATGAGCCACGGGACCTCCTTTTTACGTGGAATCCGAACCACAGGACATGGCATTTCACTTCGAAAATCTCACATGCATTGACCGGGAATCGAACCCGGACCGCCTTGGTGAGAGGCATACAGCTAGACCGCTGAGCCACCACGCCCCCCACAAAAGATAGGTGAGGCAAAGTCCAGAAAAACGTTTCTCGTGGAAATGATTCTTATTCACAAGTGGATTAAACGAGTTTTGCAGCTGGACGACGCATTATCATGATTATTTTAAAGTGACAGAACATCGAGGTCCCCCACCCCTCGTAGCATAGTTAAAATAACATGATGATGATGATGATGATGATAATTGTTGTTTAAATGGGCCGAACATCTTGGTTATCGGCCCCTAATGGTTTGGGTGATCGTGAAGATGATAATGAAAAATTAACTATAACTAAAACTAACTACCAACTTATATACTAGAAGAAGAAATGGAAAACAATAGGAGAATAAGGCAAATCAAGGTCAGGAGGAAAAGAAACGCCCTCAACCCTCGAGGAATGAGGATTGAGGTACTTGGAAGGAAGGAGAGCCATGAAAGGCAGATAGGAAAGTGAAAAAGGAGAGGGTCCGCCCCAGAGGCAAAGGAAAAAGGGGGAAACTTGACCTAGCTCAGGAATTCTTCGGGGTCGCCAACTCCCGAACTCACCAGCCATGTACCCTTGAGGGTGTAGCACTATCGAGGGTGCACCAGAAGGGGTGGGGCTACGCACACCCTGCCTCCTTAAGGGCCTTGATCAGAAGGCAGGAGATCTCACGAAAAGAAAAAGATGGCTGATCCCTCAAAGAATGAGGGTATCAGGAAAGATGAGACAAGGGCCAATTAAGGTGGGAAAGTGAGAGACTCCCTGGGCCTCGGATACCCTAATACCGTCGGGGTAGGAAAAGAACAAGAGTTGACCAAGGGAGGTCGATAGGAAAGATGACAGAAAGGAGCCCGGCACAAGTAAGTGGAAGTAATGCCGAACTCAGCTGGGGCCCCGTGGTCGCCAACCCACGTCCCACTAGTAGTGAGGCCCTGGGGCGGGGGGTAAAATAACAATTTCGAATTTTACATTACATTACATTTTCATTTTGGCCGACACGCCTGACGATTTGAATGAGTTTTTGAATGGTATGCACCCCGTTTTAAGGAAATAATTCATGATGAAAATTAATAAATGTAAAACAAGAATATTGGAATGTTGCCGAAATAAATCAGAATCCTCTATGGACATCAAATTGGCAGGTGAAAAACTAAAGGAAGTAGGAGACTTCTGTTACTTAGGAAGCAAAATAACCAGTGATGGACGAAGCAAAGGGGATATAAAAAGTAGGTTGGCTCAGGCAAGGAAAGCATTTCTACAGAAAAGGAATCTGTTGACATCGAATATAGATTTAGGTATTAGGAAGACATTTTGAAGACCTTTGTCTGAAGCGTGGCGCTCTATGGAAGTGAAACTTGGACTGTTGGTGCAGCAGAAAAGAGGAGAATTGAAGTTTTTGAAATGTGGTGTTACAGGAGAATGATGAAGATCAGATGGGTAGATATGGTTACAAACGAAGAGGTATTAAGACGAGTGGTAGAGGAGAGATGTTTCTGGCGACTGCTAATGAAGAGAAGAGATAGGTTGGTAGGACACATTCTAAGACACCCAGGAATAGCAGGCTTAGTTATGCAAGGAAGGGTCGAGGACAATAACTGTAGGTGTAGACCAAGGTTAGAGTATGGTAGCTATGTAGAGATGAAACAGAGGAAAGAGAGGCATGGACAGCTGCATCAAAAGACTGAAGACTCAAACAACAACATACATTTTCATTTGAGACTGTTTTGCCTTTCAGCGTCCAGTCTAGTCTGCAAGACTCTGTTTACGAACAAGTCGCCTCCATGATCCCCTATCAGCAGTTAGCATTGTGGCCTCCTCTCCTTCTACACCTCACACTTTGAAATCGTTAGACACTGAATCTATAACGATCGCCTCTTAGGTCTACCTCTACTTATCTTACCCTCAACAGCCGAGCCCTCTACCTCCTCCCCCATTCTCTTCACATGACCACACCATCTGAGTCGGCTCATACGAACCGTTTCATCTAGCGTGTTCATTTCTAACTTAGCCTTTATCTCTGCACTAACAGAAGTGTCCGGCTTCGCCCGGTGGATTTATTTGTTTTATGAGTGATAATGAATACCACTACAGAACTGGAGCGCTCAAGGATAAGGATCGGAAAGCACCAACGCTTATTGCAGCTAATAACCTCAGTATACTGCATTAACACCATCGCCCTTATACGGAGGTATACTATTGTCATGATCATAACTGTTTTAAGGGGCCTAAGAAATCTTTTCGCACTAATTACTCCCCGTGACTGGAATTTATAAGCAGATCGCAATTCTGCACCAG
Organism: Meconema thalassinum; assembly: GCA_946902985.2. NCBI lineage: Eukaryota > Metazoa > Arthropoda > Insecta > Orthoptera > Tettigoniidae > Meconema > Meconema thalassinum. Next base: position 75,499,343 of record OX336401.1, read on the forward strand.
AACACTGGTAGGGGCGACGTGATGCAGCCCGCATTGCCAGACAACAATAGATTTAGGTATTATTGAAGCTGTTTGTGAGCGCTGTTCTTCCGACATACTGAACAAAAATCAGTCTTTAAGGTTACCTGAGAAGTGTAGTCTAATGCTACACAGCCTAAACTATTCCTCTTGAATCTGGCTATCATATACAACATATTTTTTCGAATACGACTGGTAGTTCCAGAGATTAGCGCGTTTAAACTTACAAACAAATAAACTCTTGAGCTTTATTATATTAGTATAGACCACGAGTACATTCTGCCATTACTCCCATCTCTTTGTCCCAGCAATCATTCGTGCCACTCTCATACCGGTTATCTGCTTCTTATGTATCAGATACCCTGAATCCATACAGCAAGGTCAGTGTAAATATTGAGCGATGTAGGGAGAGTTTGTCATGTTATATAACTTAAAATGTGTAATCGTGGTCGTCTTTAAATGTAAATTTAATATCACAACGTTCACAAACATTTTGGAAACGCGGATGATAATCTGGTAAATACTACACCAGATCTGGTGTTTTTCAAAGAAAAAAATCTGGTGTCAGATTAAGTGCCACGTCGCAATGTTTAGTGATTTATTTACTAATCTGGTGTTGCAATAAGGTCCTTAGTCCTATCCTCACACTATTCACCCTGTGGCCGGTCCAGAACATAAAGTATTGCAAGATTCTAATTTTCATCTCATGGGTGCAGCACACTTGTTCAGAGAATGCAATGAAATCAAGATAATAATAGCTAAGTTTGAATATAAATTTAATATCACAACGTTCACAAACATTTTGGAAACGCGGATGATAATCTGGTAAATACTACACCAGATCCGGTGTTTTTCAAAAAAAAATCTGGTGTCAGATTAAGTGCCACGTCGCCAAGTTTAGTGATTTATTTACTAATCTGGTGTTGCAATAAGGTCCTTAGTCCTATCCTCACACTATTCACCCAGTGGCCGGTCCAGAACATAAAGTATTGCAAGATTCTAATTTTCATCTCATGGGTGCAGCACACTTGTTCAGAGAATGCAATGAAATCAAGATAATAATAGCTAAGTTTGAATACAAAGGGGATATGTGGTTCTTGTTGTTTGAGTCTTCAGTCTTTTGACTGGTTTGATGCAGCTCTCTATTCCTACCTGTCCTGAGCTAATCGTTTCATCTCTACATAGCTACCACACCTTACATCCGAGGCAATCTGTTTAACATATTCTAACCTTGGTCTACCCCTACGATTCTTGTCCTCAACCCTTCCTTCCATAACTAAGTTGCTAGACCTGGGGGTCTTAGTATGTGTCCTACCAACCTATCTCTTCTCTTCATTAGCAGTCGCCAGAAACATCTCTCCTCTCTCCTTAGTCTTAATACCTCTTCATTTGTAACCCTATCTACCCATATGATCTTCATCATTCTCCTGTAACACCATATTTTAAATTATCCTATTATCCTCTTTTCTGCAGCACGAACAGCCCAATTTTCACTTCCATACAGTGCCACGCTCCAGACATAGGCTATCAAAACTGACTTTCTAATACCTACAGTAAATCTATATTTGATATCAATAGATATCGTTTCTGTAGAAATTCTGTCCTTTCCTGAGTCAACCTACTTTTTGATGTGTAACATCTTTTAACTCTGTTGCTGGATATTTCTTGTGGGAGTGATTTTGGAAAAGGGACGAAAATGGGACGGAAATGTGTAAGAGGAAACATCGCATACGGTTTACTTCAAGGTTTGGAGGCCCCATTAAAGATATTCCTACAATAAATAATCTTCAAGTTGTCGTTCTTTGCTGTGAAAATATTCATTATATCATATTGGCTGAAAACTATTATGATTTATTAAATCTTCATACTTGTGCTGTATTCTTATTTAATACTAGCTGTACCCCGCATGCGTTGCAATGCCAATCAAAGAAAGTGTTGGCGTTGTAACTTTGTTTGTTGAAGTGCTTTTGGATTCCCAATATTATTTTCTTATTCCGTTAACCACCTCTAATCTATTGTAAAATTGATTTACTATCTCAAAAGAAATCATGGGAGCGTGCTGAACAACTCACCAAAGTGTTATCGCAATGAAATGAATGGTATATGGACGCACACGGGACTTTGTTGAAACGATTCGAGCGCCGTCACCCATTTGTTGAATATACTCGTACGCTACCTATTGTAAAATGCATTTACTAAGTAGAAAACCTTTCCTGGCGTGTACACAACAACTCATGAAAGTTTCTTCGCAATCGGATGATTGGCATATGAACGCATACAGATTTTTTTTAAACGATACGCGCGCCGTTACTAATTTCTTGAATCTACTCGTGAGCTACCTATTGTAAAAAGGATTTACGAAGTCAGAAACCTTTCCTGGAGTGTGACCAACAATTCAACCAAAGCTTCATAGCAATCGGATGAATGGTATATGAACGCATACGGGGCTTTGTTTAAGCGATTCGCGTGTCGTCGCTCATTTGTTGAATCTACCTGTGCGATACCTATTGTAAAGTGGATGTACTATGTAGAGAACCTTTCCTGGTGTGTACACAACAACTCATCAAAATTTCATCGCAATCGGATGAATGGCATATGAACGCATACGGGATTTTGTTTAAACGATTCGCGCGCAGTCACTCATTTGTTGAATCTTCTTGTGCGCCACCCATTGAAAAACGGATTTACTAATTCATACACCTTCGCAGGACTGTACTCAACTCACCAAAGTTTTATCATAATCAGATGAATGTTATATGAACGCATACGGGACTTGGTTGAAACGATTCATGCGCTGTCGCTCATTAATTGAATCGACTCTTGCGCTACCAATCGTAAAATGGATTTACTAAATCAGAAATCTGTGCGGGAGTGGAAAAAACATTTCTCCAAATTGCATTGCAATCGCATGAATGGTATATGAACGCATAGGTAATTTTTTAAACGATCCGCGCGCCGTTACTCATTTCTTGAAATTACTCGTGCGCTACCTATTGTAAAAAAGGATTTACTAAGTCAGAAACCTTTCCTGCAGTGTGATCAACAATTCAACCAAAGTTTCATAGCAATCGGATGAATGGTATATGAACCTATACGGGACAATTTTTAAGTGATTCGCGTGCCATCGCTCATTTGTTGAATCTACTTGTGCGATACCTATTGTAAAGTGGATGTACTAAGCCAGAAACCTTCCCTGAATTATACACAACATCTCACCCAAGTTTCATCGCTATCGGACGAATGGTATATGAACGCATATGGGACTTTGTTGAAACGCATCGCGCGTCTTCGCTCATTTGTTGAATCTACTTGTGCGATACCTATTGTAAAATGGATTTACTAAGCCTCAAACTTTCCCTTGAATGTACACAACAACTCTCAAGTTTAGTCGCTATCGGACGAATGGTATATGAACGCATACGGGACTATGTTGAAACACTTCGCGCGTCGTCACCCATTTGTTTAATCTACTTGTGCGATACCTAATGTAAAGTGGATTTACTAACCCTGAAACCTTCCCTGAAGTGTGCACAACATCTCACCCAAGTTTCATCGCAATGGGATGAATGGTATCTGAACGCATGTGGGACTTTCTTGAAACAAACGCACGCCATTTTGTTGAAAGTACTCGCGCGCCATCTATTGCAAATTGGATTTACTACGCCTATAACTTTTCTGGGACTGTGCACAACAACTCACCAAAATTTGATCGTAATCGGATTAATTGTATATGAACGCATGGCCATTACGCATTATTGTTTAATCTACTCGCGTGCAATCTATTGTGAAATGGATTAACTAACTATGCCTATAAACATCCCGAAAGGGTGTACAAACACTCACTCACCAAAATTTGATAGCAATAGGATGAATGGTTTATGAACGCATAAAAGACGAACAGACAGACATTCCTTTATATAGGCTATATATATATAAGATATAGCATAAGCATTCGAGGTACTGTCGGTCACGGAAATGGGACGGAAATGTGTAAGAGAAAATATTCCTACAATAAATCATCTTCAAGTTGTCGTTCTTTGCTGAAAACAATTATGATTTGTTAATTATATCTTCATTCGTTTGCTGTGGAATGTATATCGCATACGGTTTACTTCAAAGTTTGGAGGCCACATTAAAGATATTCCTTTCAAAGACCAACAGAGTTCACTGTTAACAACGGATTTGCGCTCCCGGCAAAACTAATGGGTCATCGGCTTATTAATATCTCGCGAACCAATAATGCTAGGGACTTGTATGAAGTGTCCTAGGAGTCGGACTGACGCCCCCCGTTTTTCTATCCCCCTCTTAGTTCAACGAAAGGGCCCAAAACCAATAAGTCATCGGTGTTTTAATATCTCGAAAACCAATAATGCTTGGGACTTGTACGAGGTGTCCTAGGACTCGGGGTGACACCCCCCGTTTTTCTATCCCCCTCTTAATTTAACCAAAGGACCCAAAACTGAAGGGTCATCGGTTTTTTAATATTTCGCGACCCAATAATGCTGTATGTGGTGTTGTAGGACTCAGGGTGACGCCCCCTTTTTTCATGATATTGTGATTTGTAGAGATGGGTAAATTCAGAGCAGATTATATGCCAAATTATCGCCAATAGAAACGTGAGAAAAAATTAAAAACTGCAGGTGTACAGCCGAAAAGAATTACTTCACATAGCCTATATTCGTCTCAATTTCATAGTAGGATAACATGTCAGATGTTACACATCACATGCGACTACTGTAAGGCTCGTAATTTTTAGCCTACTTTTCACATTTTGCAAAAATGAGGAACAAGTAGACTTATGAGATCGATCCGGGCAAATGTGTGTCTGTCTGTCCCCCCTCAACTCCTAAATGGTTGCAGCAAACGAATCAAATTTTATATTAATAAAGGTCTATACCTGAATATCTCAATCCCATATGTGAAAATGATGTCAGTGCTACCAACTGCTGAAAAACAGAACTAGAAATTTGAGCTCCATGTTGGATATCGTGGAAGGCATGCATGGCAGCTATTCCTAAATTGGCACACATATATATAATAATATATCAGATCAATTTCCAGTAGGCCCCACATGGCAGTGTTGCCAAAATGATTCTAAGCCTGATGATAGGTCCAATTTTTAATGCATATAACTTCTACACTATCAATTGGATATCAACAAAGTTTCGTATGTAATATGTGTTTGTAAACAGATAAGACTGGGCATAACCATAAGAGCCACCAGGGCTGTCAACTGTTAATAAATGCTTTCTTTATTTTTTTTTATCCCAATATCAATATATCAGAAAGTATGTAATCCAACAGCTCTAAACTTTGCACACGTAGATTAATTTCAACTAATATAAGTCAGTGCTGGCAACATGATTCTAAGCTTGCTGATAGGTCCAATTTTAAAATGCATGTAACTCCTATACTAACAAATGGATTTCATCCAAAATTGGCACAACTAGATATCATAATACTATATTTCAAATTATTTCTGACCAACACATGCATGACATTGTTGCCAACATGATTTTACGCGCACTGATAGATACAATGTCTAACTGCATGTAACGTTCGTTCTATCCATTGGACTTCAACCAAATTTTGTATTCTGTACCGTAAGAGATGGAACTAATATATATATATATATATATATATATATATATATATATATATACAGTCACCAGGACAGCCAACTGTAGTGCTCTATTAGGCTACATTATACCAGCTATATTTTGAAAAAATTAGAAATTTTGATATTACCAACTTAATTTCGTCATTATTCTAGATAAATTAATCATTGGCGTGGAACTTAATTTTAAGAAAAGTAGGCTCTTTTGTTCGTCACGGAACGTCTTGTTTATATCCTCTTTGCTTCGTCCATCACTGGTTATTTTGCCTCCTAAGTAACAGAAGTTTCCTACTTCCTTTAGTTTCTCCCTACCAATTTGATGTCCATAGAGGTTTCTGATTTATTGCGGCTGCATTCCAGTAGTTTTGTTTTACATTTATTAATTTTCATCTTGAAATCCTTTCCTCAAGACCGAGTCCATACCATACGTCTTCACCAGCCTATTTTAATTGGGCAGCACTTAAAACGTTCACTTTATATACTGGATGTAGTTAAAAATTGTACATGAAAACACACATAGATCACTAAAAGTATACACTGTAACACATTAAAAAGTTGTTAAAACATTTTATTATGTTAAAAGTTCAATAAAACCTTCAGCCGGTCTTGACAGTCTTTCTTGGTTTATTTCATGTCCTGTTTCAAATGTTAGCTTCAAAAGCCCAAGCAAGGGGTGACCATTCCCAAGATGTAATGCGGCTATGAGTTAACAGAGCCGTGCTGTTTTAAGTGCTGCCCTACTAAAATAGGCTGATGAAAACGTCAATATATGTTAGACGTCCAAACATGTACCATGAGTTGAAAGACAGGTAATAATAATAATAATATCGTATGGCCTCGGGTGCCTGGTACAAGCTTTGCTAATTGACACCCAGAGGGTAGCTTGCATGTCGAATTTCGTCGTTCCTTTGAACGCTATGAAAGTCAAGGAGGTTAGATATCTAAACTCCTTGACACTACAGCGCTTTCAAGTAGAGAATGGTGGAACTTTGTGTTGGCGGAAAATCCCGAGATTAATTTTGCCATTGAACACGGCCTACTGAATTCAAATGGGTTCTTTAACATGCCAACAACGTGATTGTATCACGAAATTTTAACAAATAGTATTGAAGAGGCGGAACCATTTGGAACTTTGTTCTTAATATAATTCAGTCAATACGGGAAAAAATGTGCGACTCTCAGGGTCAAAAAAATATTGATCTATTATGTAACCAATATGATTAGATTGCTCTATATTCCCAATCAGTCACCAATTAATTTATCACCGTGGTTCCTTCCTAAGAAAAATCTTAAGTATTCAAGGACGCCCAGCTCCTTGCATTGATTACTCAATGATTATAATAGATTTTCGTTTTGTTTCAGATCAGTAAAAAGGACAAGATCGTCGACACAAGCCTAATGCTGTATAAATAACTATTTCAAAAAACATTATCATATTCACTTGATAAGCAGCATTTAGAGAAATGTTCTTAATTTCGAGATCATTTTACAAGAACACAATGAAATATTATGTGTTAATGATTGTATCCTTTGACATCATCGTGTGCCCTATTCCAAACCATCTCAGGGCGAACAAAGCAGATCGCCACATCCTAAGATGTCTACAAGCTATAATTCAACGTTACTTTATAGGACATCAAAATGTTGTGATTGCTGTCGATAATTCAGTTGATTTGTCAGATTTATTGAACATGTGTCTTGAACACATTCATCCACAAAACAATTATTCCTTTGTAATTTCACAACTCGATCATCAAATGCTGGGAAATTATTCAAAACAAAAATCACAGGTCTTTCTGATATTACTCAGCAGCAAAACACAAGATGTCACTGGTAGCTTGAAAAACAATATTCCGATGGAGCAGACTTACTCATGGAACTCTAATGGTTGGTTTGTTGTGGTCATTCATGACCCTGTCAAACAGCTGGCACAACCAGAAGTAGCTCGTCGTATTGTGGAGTCTTTTTGGAAGATATACGTGTATAATATCATTGTGCTCCAATACTCTGAGGAAGTTACCACTCAAACTCCTGTGATACAAATATTCACTTGGTTTCCATTCAGTGCTTCTAGTGATTGTGGAAAAAAATTCACTGATGTAAAAGTTATAGACAGATGGTTAGTGGATCAGCAAGGATATTTTGAAAGTAACGTTAACCTGTTTCCAAATAAAATACCACATAAGTTATATAATTGTCCAATACGAGCAACAACATTTGAGTGGGAACCATACGTCATTGCTACAAACATTTCCTTGAATCAGACCGAATTGTTTTTGTACGAACGAGGTGTTGAAGTTCAACTGTTTCATATATTAGCGAGCTCATCTGGGTATCAGGTGGAGTACACAGAAACTCCAGCCGTGTTTCCAATGTATGGTCGTCGAGGCTGGAAATGGGAGAATGGCAGCTGGTACGGCGCATTTGGGAATTTAGTCAATAACTATGCTGATGTCACATTTGCTGGCCACGTCATGTGGCCAGAGAGATTGGAATATATGGATCCAACAGTTCCATATCTGAGGAGTGATTGGCTCTGGTATGTTCCAATAGCTAAGGAAATGCCTCGATGGAAAGCACTTCTACGAATCTTCTCTTTGAATCTGTGGTTCCTTGTTCTGATATCTTTTTTGTCAGGATCAACTGTGCTATATCTCATTGGTAGGAAGTACAATGAAAATGGATTTAGAACTGTGCCTGAAGCTGTTGTTAGTTCCTGGTCAATTTTGATCGGAGTATCATTGAAACAGTTCCCAAACACGATTAGATTAAGAGTGCTATTTGTGTTCTGGTTATTCTACTGCCTTCTCGTAAACACTGCATTTCAGTCCAAATTTATTGGTGTCATTACAAAACCTGGTCTAGAAAAACAAGTAATAACGCTTGAGGAACTAGTGAATTCGGAATTACATTTCGGTACTTACACAAACCTACTTCCGTTCTTCGAAGAAAGTAAGCATTCATTATACCAGAAAATAATTCAAAATGCTGAGCGGTTTGATAGCAAGGAAGGTATTGCAAGGCGAGTACTTGATGATGGCAACTTTGGTTTCTTGTGTCCCGAAGGTGAGAAAATATGGTTGTCTAAAATACTGCACGATGTTTCTGGAGGTAGCCAAGTGTACCTACCGTTGACCGATGGCAAAATTAGTTATGATGTCGTTATGTTCCTGCGGAAAAACAGTCCTTATAATGATCGCTTCAATTCTGTGCTAAGGAGGTTGTTGGAGTCTGGCATAGTGTATAAACTGTGGTCAGAACAAGATGTGGAAGAAGATGGCTCTCAAAGGAACCTCGTTTCTTCAGAGTATCCCGTAGTATTTACGATTCTCCATTTGCAAGAATCGTTTATGATTTTATGGAGTGGTCTTGTTGTATCTGTTGTGGTGTTTCTGGTTGAAATGGTTTCCAGAATTATCACTTGAATATATATAGTCAAAGAGTGCCCTCAGAACTTGTTTTGTGATAACCGATTGGACTTTTTGCATGCTACAGCAAATGCGATGGACTATTTAAATAATTGATCTGTAAATTTTTAATCTTGTATATATTTTTCTTTGTGTTCCAAATGTGATGTGTAAATAATAATAATAATACTTGAATTTAACCTCATTAAAGGGAACACCAACTTTACTAATTTTTGTTATTTGTAATTTTTGATCCACCTAAAGTTCTTCAACTCCTTAATGCATCATACAATTCCTACCACCACACTCTCGACCCAGTCAGTCCGGTCTGAACCCCGGCAGCGACCGGTTCGCTGCGCTCTGCTTCGTTGTGAGTTACGTATTCGAGTGTCTAACTTTCAAGTCTTTTCAAGTACAGTAAAAATGGCAACCAACAGTATTAGGAAAAACACTATAAAATGTGCTTTCCCCGACAAGGCCAATAAACCAGGCCCTGCAGAAATACATGAGTGGATTCAGTACACCCTAAAACTCAACGTGGACCAATTAGAAGCCATTCAACTAGGCAATCTGGAAGCTGCTGTTTTCATCAAGTTCACCAGCAAACTACTGATGGAGAAGGTCCTCAACAGTACCAACGGAAAATTCCAGGTACGGAAATTTAATGGCTCTATATCTGAGGTAATTATAACTTGTGCGGATGTTGACAGCAAACTAATCCGAGTCATGAACCTTCCCATTGAACTGCCGAATGACCGGATAATGTCGTACTTTAGTAAGTACGGGAAAGTTCGTGAAATTAGAAACGAACGATGGTCAGCTACCTACCTATTCAATATTTTGAGTGGTATTCGGGCTATGCGGATTGAACTAAAAACTGCAATTCCACCCATTATTTCTATCGATGGCTACAAAGCACAGGTGGTGTATGATGGACAACCTCGATCATGCTTTTATTGTAATGCCACTGATCACTTTAGACAGGAATGCCCAGTGAGGCGCGGTGAAACTGAAAATAAAACCGGGCCTAAGCTTCTCAGTGAAATTGTAGCCAACAAGGACAGTGACATTGTCTCGCCTGCCTTATCGGCACCTTGTTCATCTAACGTCAGTATTTCTGCCGAACAACTTGCCCCACTTGATACGTCAGCTGTAGCACAAGACACGATGGACGTGTCGCCTTCTCACTTCACCGCCTTATCGCCGCAACCAGCTGGGCCATTGCCCTCCACTAGTAAACAACAACATACTCTCACATTACAACAGGAACTCCACGGGCAGCCAGCGTTGCCAGGTTTGTCTGATACTAGCCAATACACCAATGGCAGTCTAGGTAGGGCGGCCAATTCTCTAGTTCCTAAAACTGACCAGAAACCTGACACTAGCACTGCCAGCCCTGATGCGGTCACAGAAGGCGTGACCTCAGGAGACAATGCTACCAGTATGCCACCCTCAAACCAGTCCATAGTTAGTTGTGAACCACAGACTGCTGGTATACGATGGTCGGATGAAATAGAAGACGACCCCTCCAGACACATGGATACAGAAGAGACGGGGTCACGGGACCATGAGATCATGGACAACAAGGAACTAACTCCTAAAGAACAGGCACCTTTGAAAACCTCCTCCAAAGCTAACACAATCCGGGCGTCAAAAGAGGGAACGCACAAGCCTTATGCGGGTGTCAGGGACCCCCGACTACAAGGCGGGAAGTCGAGCGACAAGCGTTAAAGACCACCCCATCTCCATCTTGTTTATTTCGGTAAAAAAAAACATGTCTATCTATCTGACGATGTTGTTGACATACACGCTAATGACACTCAATGTAAATTGCATTCAAACTGCTAGTAAACAGTCACTCTTACGCAACCTTATACGAGACCAAGATGTGGATATTGTTCTGTTGCAAGAAGTGGCTACTGAAGACCTCCTTACCATCTCTGGCTACGATAAAATAGTTAATGTCAATGAGCACAAACGTGGTACAGCTATCTACATTAAGGACCATATATCATATGCGGATCCAGTCCAGTTAGTCAACTCACGCGGAATCAGCATCCGTATTCGAGATCTTTTGATTGTCAATGTATATGCTCCCTCTGGTTCGCAGGCCAGGATACAACGCCGGCTCTTCTATACCACAGATATTCTCCCACTTCTCCATAATCATACCGGCAATATAATCCTCGGTGGGGATTTTAACGCAGTGCTATCGCCCAAAGACCAAAGTGGCCAATTTCAGGGCTGCCCTGCACTATCTGCGTTAATACAAGGGTTACGCTTAAAAGACACATGGGAACTGAAGCCGTCGGGGTCAGCCGGTTACACGTACTACTACCATAATGGTGCTTCTCGACTGGATAGAATATATGTCAGCGGGGAATTGAAAGAACACGTGAGAGAAACAGATGTATGCCCGGTGGAGTTCTCAAACCATTGTGCGTATCTGTGCAAGATTCGCCAACCAGAATTGGGGCCTCGCCGTGGGAGAGGAACATGGAGGTTAAATGATTCTATTCTGACACACTTGGACATGAAAGATAGCTTTGCCACTGAATGGCATAACTGGAAACGCCACATTCACCGGTTTCAAGATACTCTTGAGTGGTGGCTGAAGTATGCGAAACCCAGAGCTGTTAGGTTATTGAAGGCCTACAGTGCCGAGAGAAGACGCCACATCCATCAGACGACAGATTTCTACTATAAATGTTTACGACAGTTATACAATGAAGACCCTACCAACCCTAATACATATCGCCAAATAAAGAAAATCCGAGCGCAGCTCCTCACGCTGCAGCGCAAAGCATTGGAAGGACTCAAACTTCAAGCACAAGATCATCAACATCTGGCATCAGAGGCACCCTCCGTTTATCATTTTATACGGGCGTGCCGCAAAGGCCGTCAGAAGTACATCAACCGCATTATGACACCTGAGGGACAAATGGTGACTAGTCATACCTTAATCACAGAAATGGTAGAGAACTTCTGTCAGTCCTTGTACACAGACGACGCCCCAGTCCCACTTCACCACCAGCATCCGTTCTTCGATGGTGTACGAGGAAGACTTTTGCACTGAGAACAAGAGTGCTTGACCCAGGACATCACCGCCGAAGAAATATATACCTCCATACGCCACAGTGCGCCAAACAAGAGTCCTGGTCCTGATGGCCTGGGGAGAGCTTTCTACATGACGTTTTGGACCAACATTCGCGATGAACTTACAGCCGTAGTGAATGATGCTTGTCGTCCTGGACGAAATATCGACACCGTGAAAGATGGCCTGGTGGTATTAGTCCCAAAAATTACACAAACAACACAGCTCAGGGACTTTCGCCCACTGACGCTTTTAAACTTTGACTACAAGATCTTCACGAAATGTATGAAAACGAGACTTCAGGCCTTTATGGAGGAAGCCACATCTCGCCACCAATCGGGTGGGGTACCAGGCAGGTGCATTGTCAACACTACATGTGCTATTCGCGATGTCATTAGTGAGTCGCTGGTCGGCAATAAGAAGAAACTGTTATTATCACTGGATTTTGACCATGCCTTTGATAGGGTAAACCATAAATACATCCTTGCGACTCTTCAAGCTATTGGCTTCGATATGCGGTTTATTGCCCTCGTGAGCAAAATTCTTCATGGTGGATCTTCAAAAGTGAGTGTAAATGGGTATTTCACACGGCCGCTCCTCATCCATCGTGGAGTCAGGCAAGGGTGTCCGATGTCCATGCTTCTTTTTGTTCTATCTCTGGAACCCCTTCTTTGTAATCTCCATACATCTTTCAATGGCACGGAGATATTTTTGCATATGCGGATGATGTCACCCTTGGGGTGGATCGAACCGTTGACATGCAGCAATTGTTCACGGACCTTGATGAGTACGGGAGATATTCTGGTGCGCGGCTGAACCGACGAAAAACAAAGGCGATGTGGATTGGGAAATTGGACCGCGTCCAAGGGGTTCTCCCGGCGTGGGTAACGATCGCCTCAGAACTCAAAATATTAGGCATATCTTTCTTGAATAGTGTACACCAAATGATTAAAAAGAACTGGGACGTTGCCCTACATTCTGTGCGTGGTGCCTTGCAACAAGTGCGGTACCGCTCCTTCCTCTTACACCAACGAACAATGTACGTGAATATGTTCAGCTTAAGCAAAATATGGTATCTCAGTCAAATTCTTCCTATGCCAAGAATGGTGGGCACACGTATTATTTCCGCCGTCGGATGGTTTATTTGGCAAGGAGCTCTATTACGTCTTTCCCGCAGCACATTAACATTGCATAAATCCCAGGGAGGTCTGGGACTCATCGACGTAGAAAAGAAAGCTAGAACCTTATTCCTCAAACGACACCTGCAACTGCTTACAGGCTTCGGGACCGATGAGTCACATAACTTCCTACGGAGATGGTGTAGTCCCTATGACTGCTCGAACCCACCTGCTTATTATGATATCAATCATCATGCACCTCATGTCCGGTATCTGAGAGTTGAACTCAGCTACGTGCCACAAGACGTCATCAGGTCTATCTCAACGAAAAAGCTGTATCGTTCTATCATGGCACAACAGTATGTTGCCCCCAGAATTATGAAATCCGCATTGATCGTCAACTGGAATCGAGTCTGGAGGAATGTCTCCAATCGCATTCTTCCCAGCGCAGCGAAGGAAAGTTGGTATAAAGTCATCCATGACCTTATACCAACAAACAGCAGACTCCATCGCATTCACATGGTGGAGAACGCCTTATGCACTTCATGTTCCCATCAGGATACAATCCTGCACCGATTTACGCAGTGTGATCCAATTCGATCGACCTGGAACCGCTTCACCCGGGTCCTGAATAGCTTCATGAACTGTCCTACTACCTCCATCACTCCTGAATGGGTGATCCGAACAACATTTAGCCTTGAACCGCCCCAACTGAACAGTGCGGTAGTGTTACTCCTCGGTTGCTATGTGCACTGTGTGCTGAAAACTACGGGGCCATATACAGAACTCGAAATGCTGTCCGAGGTAAGTGAGTGTGTCCTCACGAGCCTTCGCTGTACTACAAGAACTCGCCGGCTGGGGGACTATGCCCAGCAGCTCACCCGCATCATGTGAGTGTTTTGTGCATCGTGATAGTGATTGAACATTGAACATTAAGTAGACTAGTATAACTGTGATAAACGCATCAATATCCATGATTGTTATTCATCTACCACCTCACAATCACCTATGTACCTTAAATATATGAAGACAATAAACAAGTTTCCTTAAAAAAAAAACTCCCAGTAACATGAAGTTATACGTTTAAAGTCATTTTTATAAATACTGGTATATTCTCTACTATGGAGTGATCTGTTGACTTCGAATATAGATTTAGGTATTAGAAAGTCATTTTTGAAAGCCTTCGTCTGGAGCGTGGCGCTCTATGGAAGTGAAACTTGGGCTATTGGTGCGGCAGAAAGGCGGAGAATTGAAGCGTTTGAAATGCGGTGTTACAGGAGACTGATGAAGAGCAGATGGGTAGATAGGGTTACAAACGAAGAGGTATTAAGACGAGGGGGAGAGGAGAGATGTTTCTGGCGACTGCTAATGAAGAGAAGAGATAGGTTGGTAGGACACAAACTAAGATACCCAGGAATAGTAAGCTTAGTTATGGAGGGAAGTGTCGAGGACAAGAACTGTAGGGGTAGACCAAGGTTAGAATATGTTAAACAGATTGCCTCGGATGTAGGGTGTGGTAGCTATGTAGAGATGAAATGATTATCTCAGGACAGGGACGCATGGAGGGCTGCATCAAACCAGTCAAAAGACTGAAGACTCATACAACAACGTGGGGTGATTTTTAGCATTGTCGACGGGCCTCACCTAGGAGTATTGCCGGGATTTGAACACTCACAACCCGTGTAACATGCCGCGTAATACCGGTTGTCAGCGGCAAAGAAATAAAGAACGAAATAAATAAAGAAAGAAAGAAAGAAAGGAAATGCATTGTTTATGTGTTCGTTACTTATGATTTAAGAAGATGTTGGAAGTACTGTCCATTCACTAATAAGCATTGCTGACACCTTCGTATGAATTATGTCATTCAGCCGAAGCAATTTTCATCTTCAGTACGAACTTGCCACACGTACTTAATCTGTCTTCGAAGAGTAACAAGAAGTTCCGTGACGAACTAAAGAGGCTACTTTTCTTAAAATTTAAAATTCATGCCAATGATTAATCTATATGGACCTAGGCTATCTAGAATAATGACGAAATAAAGTTGGTAATATAGAAATTTCTAATTAGTTCGAAATATACCTGGCATTATGTAGCCTGATGGAACACTACAGCTGGCAGCCTTGGTGACTGAATATATTCTTAGTTCCATCTCTTAAGGTACTGAACCCGATGTCACATTTGCGATGTGACCTCTTTGGGTCATATAGAGTTCACCATCCATGGAGGAGGCCGATTGAGTGCTCATTTGACTTATATGAGTTGCCGCGCCGAGAGTGTATTATATTTTTATGTTTTGTAAAACACATGATTTTTAACCGATGTTGTAAATATTTTCAATGCACAGAAGAAGAATATTATTTATTAAAAATAAGAGACATGATTATGAATGATCCCTAGTGAATGCCACAGATATTTACATAGTCGCACACTTGACTATTGACTAGAGAGTCCATCCGGTATCTTGATGAAACAGTCGTTCTCCTATCGCAAGCATGATAGCTTGACGTGTAACCTCTGACAGGCATGGTCCTGAACAACGTCAAAACGTGCTCGACTTAATCGAGGAATATCAGTATCATTTAACTCAATCTGATACATAAGGATACGCGTTTGCGTGCAGTATAACTGCTGAGTGCATTTAAAACCATCAGAAATAGTAAATTCTGAATATTTGTGAAATTTCAAGTACTATCTAATACAGGCATTGAGCACGCAGCCAAACCACGTTTTCATAAGTGCAGCGAAATTTATAGAACAGTGCAGAACAGTGAAGGACAGTTTACGTGTGAATTTAAAGTAAACCAGTTTTTAGTGTGTACTGTAGCACAAGTTACAAGATTTAAACTCTGTGAGCGGAAAACCAATGGCCTTTATAACTTGCTAACCGCTACACCAGTGCAAATTCAGTGCAATTGCTATTTGAGGCGTAATAGTAAATTCAGTGCAACCAAATCTCACGGCATCATGGCCTTATTAACGCACATTTATTGTACTGAAGAAATGCCAATTATTCATTCAACTTTAACTGTAGAGATGGAGTAACAAACCCCTTAGGATGGCGGGGTTTAGCGATGGTTAGATCGCACTACAAATAGTTTAGCGATGGTTGGATCGCATCACCCATGGATTAGCGATGGCTGGATCGCACTATAAAGCAAGCACGTGGACTACAGGTATTCCATCTACATGCCTAACTTGCTACTTAAACCATGCAAGAAAATATGAAGAGCACATGTGAGTCTGGCGGATCGCCGAACATATTTTTATGTACGATCCTGTTTTTGGGGATTAGATTAGTTATGACCTTACGACGCACATTACTAGGTAGGCATTATTGATAACATGTACTCTTAATGGTAGAAGAACCACAAAATATCGTATCATTTGCACTTGCTGAGGATAGATGCATTTGCCAACAGTTTTTGTAGATAACGTTTTTATATAACTTCGACAGAGCATCGAACCAACACACTTTAGCGTGTAGGAATTGTGACACAGTCATGTCTCAATAGTTGTACTTTATTTTAGCAGTGAAACTCAACGACCAGCTGTTGGCCGTGAAAGAAGCCAATGTCACACTTTATTTTGTTTATTTATGACCTTGTAAACGCGATGACAGCGCACTCATTTCTTTATTAAATTACATAGAAGGCAGTGGGCCCAGTGAATATCGAACATTACTACCTGAAAACCCGTTTATGCAGTGTGGAGAAGTTAAGCAAATAACTGTATTAATTTGACAAGCAGACGACTGCCAAATCAGCTATGAATTTTAACATTGTAAGATGAGCTGAGCAAGCTATCTTGGGTTCGAAAGAACGGGTCATTTTATAGGACTGGAATCAAAATACCATGGTTTATAATACTAGATTTCCAGACATTAGGCGTCTGATATATAAGTAAATGAAACACCTTTATATAAATTCAGAGTATACAGCTGTTGTGACAGCACTATTAAACCTTATCCTCAAGCTTGGATTGTATAGATTTAAACAGAACTATGTTATGTTAAAACGCACTACAGCGGTAGGATATGATTACCCTTAGATGCAAGTACAAAATTTAGTGTTTTATGGGCTGGTAACGTGTACGACTTTTGTCACGTCATTACAGCGGATGATCAATGGATCAGTGGTATTGATCAGCACACAGATGTGTGATTTGAGGTTGTGGAATTGATTTTTCTTCCAAATATGTGTTTGTATTGTATGTTTGGTACACCAATTGTTTACACTACACGAGTTTAACATGGTCATTAAAAATACAATGGAACTGATAGGATTCAACTAATCTGATAAATATAAACGTAATAATCAAATGTCAGGATTTTCAACTAAAACTGAGAATAAACCTAAGGCTAGGAACTCTAATAAAATTTAACCAAACCTATAAAATTAAATGAACCTTGATGACCACAACTTAGATTTGCTTCTTCGATTCTTTTTAAATACAAATATAGCTTCCCCTATTGAGCGACCACAGTCAGTACTTACGTGTCTAAACGCGGTAACTAACTGATAATGCGATGTTAGACATGTTTTACTCATGCTATGGACAACGTAACTTTTCTCTCCCAATACAAACATGACCCAAGTTCACAAACAGTGGATTTGCGAGGTAGGAAGGTAACGCAGTGGCGCCCATTGCGCACGTAATTTAAGAGTGTTTACATGTTATACATTTGTGTTGTAATTAGGCTAGATTTTTCATACTTTCTGTTAGGATCAGAATGTGCATAGCTTGAGCTTGGAAATACATTTTGGATGAAACGCTTCTCGTTTACATCGTTGCTGTTATTATTAACGTACGATAGGCACTAAATGATTTTAACGTTAAATATTGGAGATGACACCATCATAGCGTAGCCTTATACTTATTGTGCTTTAAATGTAACTAATATCTTGCATTGTAAACAAGTAAATAACTCACCTTGCTGTAGAATCATTCTTGTACTATTATTATTATTATTGAATCTCCGAAGTAATTGGATAGGGATAGATTGCATTCTTTGTTGTTTTTTTTTTCATTTTTGCGCAGGACTCCGAGAGGCTCAATTTGTTAGGATTATCGCACAGAGACGACTTACATTATTATGAACATTGTTAGCACGGACTCACCGTTTTTACCTCTCGGAAGTAGTTAGGGGTCTGCCACCTTTTTGAATAAACTGAGTGTGATTTAAATGTAAGCCTTGCCTCTTTATTGTATTTGTTGAGTTTGTATTCCTCTGGACTGGTAGTTTTTCCTCTCATTACACCCGACACCCCCCGAGTACAGTTTCTTGAGTGCTTTCCCAGTCCGAGAATGCATTCCTTCCCGACCTATATGTCTTCAAGGGAGATGACGGTTTCGAAAGGGTCATTTAAGGTCGATGGCTCCCCGGAATCCTCGTCAATCGGGCACAGTACAGAATGCAACATTTGGTTGAAGTCCAATGGGTAGCATGGACTTTACATGCAGTTAAACATTGGACTTACTGCAGCGTGCGTAAAATGATGTTGGCAACAATGTCATGCATGTGTTTGTCAGAAATAATTTGAAATATTATCATCTATAATTGTTGTGCCAATTTTGGATGAAATCCATTTGTTAGTATAGTAGTTACTGGTATTTCAAAATTGGACGTATCAGGAGGCTTAGAATGATGTTGGTAGCACTGACGTACATTAGTTGCTCCAAATTAATCTAGAATGGCAGGTACTATACGTGCGCAAAGTTTAGAGCTGTTGGCTTGCATACTTTCTGATAGCCTATATTGATATCAGGGTAAAAAATATAAACAGCATTTATTAACAGTTGGCAGCCCTGATTGCTCTTAACAATACGCATAGTCATATATGTTATGGTACACATAGCACATACGAAGTTTTGTTGAAATCCAATTGATAGTATAGAAGTAACATGTATTTAAAAATTGGTCCTATCAGCAGGCTTAGAATCATGTTGGTAGCACTGACATGCATTAGTTGCTCCACATTAATCTAGAATGTCAGGCACTATTCGTGTGCGAAGGGTAAGGCTGTTGGCTCTCATATTTTCTGATATATTGGTATTTGGATTTAAGAAAATAGAGAGAGCCTTTATTGACAGTTGGCAGCCCTGGTGGCTCTTAAGAATACGCTCAGTCATTTTAGTTTATGTACACATAGTACATATGAGATTTAGTTGAAATTCAATTGATAGTGTAGGAGTTATATGTATTTTAACATTGGACCTATCAGTAGGCTTAGAATCATTTTGGGAACACTGTCATGTATGGCCTCCTGAAAATTAAACTGAAGTATTATTATCTATATATTTGCCATTTTTGGAATAGTTCCCATGTATATATTCCAAGATATCCAACATGGAGCTGAAATTTCAATTATGATTTTTCAGCTGTTGGTAGCACTGACATCATTTTCAAGTATGACTTTGAGATGATCCGGTATAGATCTTTACTCATACCAAATTTGGTTTCGATTGCTGCAGCCGTTTAGGAGTTGATAGGGGTCTCTGATAGACAGACAGACACACATTTTCCGGGATCGATCTCATAAGACTACTTTTTCCTCATTTTTGCAAAATGTGAAAAGTAGGCTAAAAACAGAACTTACTTGGATTCATGTGACAAATGTGGTTATTCTAACAGTCGTTGGACTTACTCCAGTCTGCTGAGCAACACGCAGGATTGATTTCTGAGGAGAACGTTCAAAGCAAGCACAGATTTCATCCACCTTTTCGTTTACATGAAGTGGGAGTGTTAACTATGCTTTCTTGTTGAGAAATGCTCTAATTGTCTTTACTTTCGTTACCAACTTGCGAATTTTGGATCAATTGATATTTCAACTTTCAGTTGGTGAACACAATAAGGAGGCTGTAAGGCGAACCATGTTGGGCAAAGTGGAAGATAGTTTGCATCACGATATAAGGAACACAGAAATGGAATAAAACTCAACATAAATTCAGGTATTTGAGAACAATAACCATCGTTTCACCAATATAGAAACAGACTTTACTGATTTTACACATCGAAGAATAAAAGAAATTGTGTCGACCGACAGAAAGTTACCATATCAATTGCCAATAAGGTAACACTGAGAAACGGCTTTAAATCTATCTTTATATAATTTTGGATCTCTGTGAAACTCTTAGAACCTGGAAATTTGCTGGAAAGTCTTCTTCGCGTACGCAGTTTTACGCATTTAATTTTACAGGGTAAATGCGTTGTACGAAGTTCATTCTAATTTTACAATGTTACGAGGCCCATCCAGAAATTGAGTTCCCTTTCTTGGTTCGCTGAGGCCTCTTGGACCACGTGGTTCCTAACTCTGGCGAGCTTTCTTCTTAGCCCAGTATTCCTTCATCCTTGCACTATGGGCTGCTTTCCTTTCCTGAGTCCACTTCATTCCCACTCCAGGACGCAAATTTTTTAGTTGTCAATGACTGAAGAGTGTCGGATGTTCTGATCAGCATTCTAAATATATCCCTGTTGAATAAATCTTTGGGATCAATTTCTAAAAAAAGCTGTCTTTTCTAACAAATCTCGTCCATTTGGCATTTGACCCCTTCCCTCTAGAAATGATATTGAAGATTCTGGAGGTTAGACTTTTGTTGTCCATCTCACTATGTGACCATAGAAAATAAGTCTCCTCTTTCTCATGGCTGATGTTATGCTCTCAAAATGTTGGTAAAGCTCTTTGTTATGCTTGATTATGTATTCTGTATTAAGTTCCCCTATTATTTAAATAAAAAACATAGTTGCATGAATAACTTATTGGCACGAGATACAGCAATGTTAGAGATATTTTTTGACATAAACGTCTTCAGAATTGAGACACCTGCCATACCATAGGATCATCTTTTGTGTTCCTGTGCCATAGAGGTCTACCACTTGGGAATACAACCAGCGTGTGGCATTCGTCTTCAACACTTCGTCAGTGTGAAAATCCTGATAGAAGGACAACAATTTATTGAGGTGCATGAACAAATGGAAATCTCAGGGGGCTAGATCAGAACTATACGATGGATGTTCAATCAGCTCCCAAGCGAACTCCTGAAGAACAGTTGCTGTGCGTCGAGCAGTATGTGGTCGAACATTGTCATGGATCAGTACCTGACAGAGCTGACGATGAATTTCTGTCGACACTGTGTTTTATGCATTAAGAAACGTTATCACAAACTGACAAAGAGATAACCTAACATGGCAGACAGGCAGAAGCATTTCTGAAGAGCATCAGGAGCTTAGTGTAGAATAGAGATATCCCACAAAAAAAGCAAAAGAGTGCTGTTCAGAAGCTACTATGTCCCGATACTAACCTATGTGTCAGAGACATGGACAATGGAGAACAGCTCCCAGCCGAGCTCCTGCGGAACAGTTGCTGTGCATCGAGTCGTATATGGTCGAACATTGTCATGGTACATTGTCAGCGCTGACGATGAATTTCTGTGGACACTATGTTTTATGCACTAAGAAACTTTATCACAAACTGACAAAGAGATAACCGAACATGGCAGACAGCAGAAGCATTGCTGAGAAGCATCAGGAGCTTAGTGTGGAATAGAGATGTCCCACAAAAAAAGCAGAAAAGTGCTGTACAGAAGCTACTATGTCCCGATACTAACCTACGCATCAGAAACATGGACAATGAAGAAAAGAAACATAAGCAGAGTACAGAAAAGTGAGATGAAGTTCCTAGGTAGTAGGATAGGAGTAACAAGAAGAGACAATGTGAGAAATGTTAAGATCGGGGAAATAGTGAAAGAGGAGCCCTAGAAGGGATCTTTTTTCTTATAGCGTTTGGCTTTTAGTGCCGGGAGTGTCTGAGGACATGTTCGGCTCGCCAGTTTTGTAGCTGCTTCGAGACGGACACCCAATGGGTGAGCTACAAGTACAGTTGGGGAGGAAAGTTGGGATGTAAGGACGAGGAGTTGGAAGGTAGCGGCTGTGGCCTATAGGTAGGGACCAACCCCGGCATTTGCCTGGAAGGAAGATGGAAAACCACTGAAGACCATCTTCAAGGTTGCCGGCGGGGGGATTCGAACCTCCTCGCCTCCCGGATGTGAGCGAATGCCAGCAGTCAGGCCGTAACCACCACGGCTAACTCACCCGGTCCTTGCAGAGTAGTATTGAGACATCAAGACTGGGATGGTATGGACACTTGAATAGGATGGAAGAGAAGAGGATTCCCATGAGGACGCACGAAATACAGATGCTGAAGAAACGACAAAGGGGAATACCAAGGGATAGATGGCTGAAGAGAGTGGAGGAGTGTGTCAAAAAGAGAGGAGAGGACTGGACCAGAGTGACGACGGAGAGGTGGTGGGAAGAGAGAACTAAGTGGAGAGGCCTATGTCCCAAACAGACCCGACCTGGGGCTGGAAACTGTGTGTGATGATGATGATGATGATGATGATGATGATGATGATGATGATCACTAGGGCCCGGATGTTGATGACATGTCATCTTTTTACTGAGCTGTCTAAAACAATGCTGAAGTACATAGAAACTTCGGACGGGCCATCCCGTCTTCAAATATGTCATTTTTATTTTGCATCTTTTTGCATATTTGCTGTTTTTTTTTTTCATTTTAAGAGCATTTTTTAAAGTTTGGTAGATTCTTTTGGTCTTATTTTAGAGAAATCGGCCTTTTGAGGTCATTTTTTTTTTAAATTTAGTCATGTCACAGCTTTATATGAGGGAGTTTCGTCTCTCAGACGCTAGTAGCTGATACAAGATAATTTAAAATATTGAAATCATTTCCTTAATCAACCGGGTGGAAAATAGTCTTAAAAACAATCGTGCGAAATAGCTGTGGGTATTGCACCGAAACTGAAAAAAAAGCTGGACAAAAACACCGGGTATAAAACTTTATGCAATATCTCAGACATTCTTTCTGGTGAAAACTACTGCATGGGTGGGATTGAGAAGGATTTAGCAGCAAACGACCTTCCTCACTTCAAGCACACTCCGATCACATCAGTTGATGTTGAACGCAGCTTTGCGAGGTATAAAAACTTGTTGGCTGATAACAGCAGATCATTTACATTTGACAACATCAGAATGCCATTCGTAGTGCACTGCAACTCAGACTAGTGAACATAGACCTTTTGTTAAGTGCTAGAAATCTATTTTGATTGACTTTTCAGTTTGAGCTTAAGATGTCATTCTTGAAATATTGGTGAGTTTATCATAAGATCATTTATTCTATTTTATAGTGCATTTTCCAAATGTTTAGGTTACTTATTATAGTTATTTTAGAAAATTTTAAGTGCATTTTTTAAACTTTTTACGGCATCAACATTCGGGCCCTATTGATGATGATGATGACGATGATGATGATGATGATCACAAACTGGAATCGTTTTCTCTCTGCATGTACAAGAGCGAGTAATGGCTTCAACAAGAGCCGTCAATGATATTCCAAAACGTATCCTTGCCAACTGCAATAACACTATTCAAGCTTAAGGTTATGCCGTTCGCAACATACACCACTGGCCAAAAAAACACAACACTTAGGAAAATGTAAAGTATTGTCGAAAATGTTTTATAATTACGTTCATTATAATGGTTTCGTTTCAAGTCTCCGGGCAAAGGATCATGTTTTGTACGATTATGAAAAGATTACGAAAATGTATGGTTTATAAAGAGATTCTGTCACCTAGGATTGGATTTGGAATTTTATGGCGGTTCTGCCCAATTTTACGGTTATGACAACAACACACGGCAATATTAAATCATAGTTATACAGAGATAGTCCAACATGTGTATGCAAAAACGGTAACCAGACTGTGATCACGCTGTAGTGCTAAGTGATCTAAGTGCCACAATGTAGGTTTTTTAGTTTTTCTCCTTAAAGTGATCTACGTGGCAGCACCAATGGAGTGCTATATGATCTAAGTTCCAATTCTTGTCCTGGTACTTGTAATACGCGTCAACAGATGGCCGAACAGATGCAATTTCCTTCACTATTATACTGTTTTGATCCTTTTACTCAAACACTACTTTTTGGCACTTAGATCACTTAGCACTACAGCTCTATTTAATTGCACATGTTTTGAGATCAGGAAACTGGCTTATAAAGAAAAATGAATTTGTTAGAAACTACCTTAGGGAATTCATTCGTTTTGCAAACTCTATCTCTTTTGAAACACTAAATAGATTATTTTTATTTTTATTTTCTTAACTGCTAATGTTGACAGGTATTATTTTAGTGACACAAAATTCATTTAACAGGCCATAGATATAAAATATTTATAACAAGCAGTACCCGGCATACGTTGCAATGCCAATCAAAGAAAGTGTTGGCGTTGAAATTCTGTTTCTTGAAGTGCTTTTGGATACACAACATGTTAACTGCCTCTAAGCTATTGTAAAATGGATTTTCTAATTTAGAACCATTCGTGGAAACGTGCACAACAACTTTCAAAAGTTTCATCACTGTCACTCATTTGTTGAATCTACTCGTACGCTACCTGTTGTGAAATGGATTTACTAAGTCGAAACCCTTCCCTGGCGTGTACACAATAACTCATCAATGATTAATCGCAATCGGATGAATTGTATATGCACGTATACGGGGTTTTGTTTAAACGATTCGTGCGCTGTCACTCATTTGTTGAATCTACTCGTGCGCTACCTATTGAGAAATGTATTACTAAGTCGAAGCCCTTCCCTGGCGTGTACACAATAACTCATCAAGGTTTCATCGCAATCGAAGAATGTTATATGAACGCAATAGGGGATTTTGTTGAAACGCTTCGCGCTCCGTCACTCATTTCTTGAATCTACTCGTGCGCTACCTACTGTAAAATGTATTTACTAAGTTAGAAACCGTCACGTAAGTGTCCACAACATCTCACCCAAGTTTCATCGCTATCGGACTAATGGGGTATGAAGACATAGGGGACTGTATTGAAACGCTCCGCATGTCGTCGTTCATTTGTCGAATCTACTCGTGTGCTACCTACTGTGAAATGTATTTACTAAGCCAGAAACCTTCCTTGGAGTGTCCACCATATTTCACCCAAGTTTCACCGCTAACGGCAGAATGGTATATGACCTTATACGGGACGTTGTTGAAACGCTTCGCGCGTCGTCCCTCATTTGTTGAATCAACTTGTGCGCTGCATATTGTATAGTGGATGTACTAAGCCAGAAAATTTCCCTGCAGTGTACACAACATTTTACGCAAGTTTCATAGCTATCGGACGAATGGTATATGAATGCATACGGGACTTTGTTGAAACGCATTGCGTGTCGTCGCTCATTTGTAGAATTTACTTGTGCGCTATCTACTGTGAAATGTATTCATTAATTTTGAAACCTTCACGTAAGTGTACACAACATCTCACCCAAGTTTCATCGCTATCGGACGAATGGTATATGAACACATACGGGACTTTGTTGAAATGCTGCGCGCATCGTCGCTCATTTGTTGAATCTACGCGTGCGCTACCTATTGTAAAATGGATTTACTAAGTCAGAAACCTTCCTTGGAGTGTACTCAACATCTCACCCAAGTTTCATCGCAATCGGACGAATGGTATATGAACGCATAGGAGACATACCCACAGACATACAGACAAACTATCACGTAACATTGATTTTTATATATATAGATAGATATCAATTGTATAGTTTTAGGTCGCCTCCGTAGCGTAGCGGTCAGCATGGTTAGCTGCCGCCCTGGAGGTCCTG
Organism: Meconema thalassinum; assembly: GCA_946902985.2. Taxonomy (NCBI): domain Eukaryota; kingdom Metazoa; phylum Arthropoda; class Insecta; order Orthoptera; family Tettigoniidae; genus Meconema; species Meconema thalassinum. The sequence goes on from OX336401.1 coordinate 75,525,276, forward strand.
GGTTCGATTCCCGGCTCTGCCATGAAATTTGTAAAGTGGTACTAGGACTGGAACGGGGTCTACTCAGCCTCGGGTGGCCCAAATGAGTAGAGGGGGTTCGATTCCCCCTCAGCCATCCTCGAAGTGGTTTTCCGTGGTTTCCCACTTCATCTTCGGGCAAATGCCGGGATGGTACTGTCCCCGTAAATCCGGATAGTAGGCTGTCAGATATCCGCCCCCTCAATCGGATTGCCAACAATCAATCGCACCGGCTCAGCTACACCAATGAAAATGGCACTGACAGAAACTACCGAGATTTGAGCACAGAAGTTAACAGGAAATCATTGTGGAACACACCAAAATAGACGGGGGTTCATACTTACCTTTACTTACCTCTTAAAAATTATCTCGGGGATTGGGTTGACAACAGGATCTCTAAAGTATGCTCCCACAATAACCTCCACCATGACATTTAAAAATGAACCAGAACGGAGACAAGAACTTTGAACTGTACAAAAGCTTTTATTTCAAATAAAGGGTATGATTTTAACAACTCAACAAAATAAATGTGGCTATCAGTAGCTCATGTCAATCTGACTACGTCCTCCTGAAGGACTTGCAAAGTTTGTTATAGAACATGTTAGCTCCCACGAGCTCAAAATAACGTAACATTCAAAACACATTTGGACAGGAAAAGGAAGTCAGGACGAGACACATATACAGAGCATTTGGTTTCTTTTAATAAACATGACACTTGTATTTATAGGCACAAGGCCTCAATGTAGACGACCTTGCCCGCTGATAACCAGTTGTCTGGCCAGCTGCGGTCTACCCTCAACCTGACGCACACCTGTCAAATGGGCTCACTTGTCATGCCACATTGCGTAAGAATCCAGTTCTCTCTCAAACGCTTTAAATGTCCGCAAGACAACACAAATATAGTTACGCAAATCTTTCAAGTGCTTTACTCACATACCACTGGATTATTCTGACAATCCCTAAACTTGTTAAATTATCATCCAAATGTTTAATAAGCATTGTTTAGAGTATAAAACAAACTCTTAAATGTTTATAACAAAAACTCATAAATAATTTATAACAATTAGAAATTGTTTATAATATTGTCGAAGATAATTACAAAAATTTTAAACACGCCTCTAACATTACTTTCGTTCCACATTATTGTCAAAGATATTTACATCATTATTTACAATATCAACATTTAAATTATTCAAATTATTAATTTAAGAAATACATTTAACCACATGTTCATCCGGTTGGTAATTTCATAATCGTGTCAATATAATCGATCAATGAAGGTTAGTTATACATTTAATGTCACAATCTGGTTTAATAAAGGTTGTAATAATTATTATAATTATTTGTGACGGTAATCTTCATTCAAAATCTTATCTCGAATTCTTTCAATACTCTTGTTAATTATAACAGTAAATTCACTTGATTAATTTTCAAAGGACTAAGATAATACACTCCATCGGAAAATACTTCGCTTACAAAATAATGCACAAACTGCATTAAAATAGGCCCAAATTCATCATATATTAATATATATGGCATCAAAATCTTCCACAGAACTTACAAAAACCTCCACTAACAAATTCTTTAACATCATTAATTACTGTGGGAACCTCCTTCATTTATTCAAGGGCATTATACATCAGCGACTTTCAACACGTCCGCTGCACTAGCGATTATACATTCATAGTTCCACTTCAAAAATTCTTATAATCATTAATTGTTTCAAAACTGTTGTCATTTAACCTTCGTGGATTTCATTCATGAATCGAAATGAAGTAAAAATTTGCCAATCACAAACAAATTTAATAGTGAATACGCTTATATACGCCTGTCTGGTCTATCACAATTTAAGATTAACATCTTAAAAGAATTGTAGTATAAAAATACTATCATCAAATAAAGTGCGACTAAACTGCACAATAGTCGAATAGAATCCAATTAGACTGGGGAATGCAAACATCATTATATAAATCTCTAATTGAGAAAAAACTCCTAACAAAAGTTCATGACTTTAATGCATTCAATAATTCATAATTAAAGTTCATCTTTCACAAAATTGTCTATGATGCAATGGTCGTTCATAACTGACGATAAATGTCTGTGTTGCAATCAATTCAAATAACGACTAGTATTTCCAAGATCGTCGACAACGTAATGGATTTTAACGCTCTAAAATCATTTAAATGTTCTTCCTTCTTGATGATGACAGAAAATTGGTCAAAGTAATTAAACTGGGGTAGAATTACTTTAATAAAGTGACACGCTGTCTGAATTTAAATCTGCCATAAAAATCATTAACTTACAGTCAAATCGTGACTACAAAAATAAGCAAATTACTGAAAAATCTAAATATCAGTCTCAACTGATCCAAAATCGTTTAACTATGCCCATGACATAACAATGTCTTAATAAATCGTCGAAAAAGGCATAACTCATCAAGGTGTACTGATAATAGGAATCTCAAACAAGAATATAGGGCAAAATACATGAGGACAGAAAATATGGGAAAATGGTTGCTCAAATATCGCTACAAAACTCAAATACAACAATAAACGTTCACGACTACCTTATCTGCTGATTGAAGTTCCAGAGGAAAATTCCCCAAAGAAGACTGCTGATGGATCCATTTCACCAACTTGAAGATGAGCTCCAACCTCGAAACAGGAAACAGCACCCTCGGAGAATCGAACTGCTTCCTCCTCCGGAAATTGCACTGCTCCGTGTAGACGAAAGACATCCTTCCGGCAAAATTCTTCTTTGTGAGTCGGGACTACCCTGACCTCTCTTGAAAAATCCCTGAAGTTCCAGTAGAAAATCGCCATGAAGTTTTTGTAGTAATTTCCGAAGAAATATTCATATTCAGTGAGTATGAAATCGTTTCCATTGCTGTTTGATAGTATTCAGCGTTGAACCACGAAACATGGGTGTAGATGGTTATTCACCACATGTTCGCTTGTGTGGAATGGCGATTAGCGAAGTTCCATGCTGCTATCTTACTCCGTAGATATATGTCCCAATTGCATTAAAGTCCTTTAGCCTTCCATCTTCTCTTCGGTTATGGTAATAGAAGAACAAACTGCCATATTAAACTGCTCCATCATACTGTAGCGTTGTGTCACAAAAGCAATCTGAAGTCTCCCTATTGCATTAGCCGTGTCAGCCGTGGCGTAGAATCTGACGATACAAAGTGCTTCTCAGATGGCGAGAAAATCACTTTTGTCAGTCGTCTAAAATTGCCAATATCTTCCAAAATAACTCCTCGAAATTGTTCAACTTTTCTACACTCCTTAATGTAGCACTGCACAATAGAATTAGCTTATAGGCGACCGCTAACTGTTCATAGCTAATCTTGTAGACGCGTTATAATGTGCGTTTTAACTTCACCTAGATTTACTCACTGTAAACTTGCACTGCTTGTCTGCTCGAATCTCGTTCACTGCGGTGACTTCACCACGCGTTATAATGACGACTCTTTCTACTAATTTCACTCGACGTCTCACCGAAATGACTATATAAGAACTGAGACTGAAGATCTGACGATTTGAGCTTTGATGATTTGAGCTTTGACGATATGAGCTTCGATGATATGAGACTCCTCTCTTCTGCGCAAGGCCTTTTATAAACTTCATAAGGGGCGTATCCATCCCTTCCATAGCGTGTTACTGCGTCATCGCTAGAAGTTCCAACTTCGTCAATACATGACGGATTTTCAAAATTCAAAAACTGAAAATAAATTTCACCAAAATTCCAGATCAATGCCTCTACTGCAAATGGATTTCCACAATTCTGCATTCCAAAAGGGAGTAAAAATACCATAGTTTCAGCAATCTCCGTCTTTCTTCAAACTATCGTTCATTGGTTCGAGCCTCCCCTCCAATAGCATAATTTCTTCCTCAGCAGAATTCCACGTTTCCTGCGACTGCGTCGTAGATCTCGGATCTTTCTCGAATAAATGCTGACGTCACTGAGAATCTCAGCTCAAGTAGCCTGCTGGCATAACGTCTGCGTCATCCGTGCTTACTTCATGACTACCCACGTCATAACTATGACAGCCATAACTTTCTTTATAATTTCCAATATAGCCACCGTGGTCTCTATATAATTCAATTTACGGGGGCAGTACCTTCTTCAAGGCCACGGCCGCCTCCTTCCCTCTTCCTTGCCTATCCATCCTAACCATCCCTTTCCTTCCCTCATGAGGCCCCTGTTCGCTTTGCAGGTGAGGCCGCCTGGGCGAGGTGCCAATCCCACTTCACCAGTTGTATCCCTTCCGATTCGATGTTCCCAGCTCTAGGACACTGCCCGTAGAGGCGGTAGTGGTGAGTTCCCTCGCTGAGTCCGTGGGTTCTAACAACCTGGAGGGTAAACGACTAAAAAAAAAGTTTTAGTCTGAAATGCTTAATAAGTAATAATTAAGCATGTAGTATTACTACATTGTAATGGGGCATGCTGTAAATAAACTAAATTTAAAAAGAAATGGCGGTATCTGCATTAGCTTTACAGCTCGCGCTTCCGTTATTATTGGGATGTGAGGATGACGGATTGTTGTGGCATTGTTGCGCTCTCATCTAATAACTTGTTATTCCTAGAGCATCGAGAAGTTTGGTTGCAGTAAAGATGAGTGAAGACTGAATGTGCAAGAATATGTTGTGACGTTTCAGTGGTGGTGATTTGGGTTTAAACACAAAATATTGGAAATAATTGGTATCAAAGTTGGACAACTCTTCTTCTGCCCTTTTTACAGGAGAGGTGAAAATCTAAATCCACAATATGGTTGTCAGTATCATGGGGATTGTTTTTATTTTATTATTATAGGCCACATACACATTTTTAGCCTACTTTTCGCATTTTGTATAAATGAGGAAAAAGTAGACTTATGAGATCGATCCGGGAAAATGCGTGTCTGTCTGTCTGTCCTTCTGTCTGACTGGCTGTGTGTGTCCCCCTATCAACTCCTAAACGGCTGTAGCAATCGAACCCAAATTTGGTATGAGAAAAGATCTCTATCTGAATATCTCAATGCCGTGTTTGAAAAAGATGTCAGTGCTATCAACTGCTGAAAAATCGCAATTGAAATTTCAGCTCCATGTTGTATATCATGAAAGGTATGCATGGGAGCTATACCAAAATTGGCACACTTATAGATAATAATATTTCAGTTCAATTCCCAGAAGGCCATACATGACAGTGTTGCCAAAATGATTCTAAGCCTGCTGATAAGTCCAATTTTTAAAATGCATGTAACTTCTACACTATCAGTTGGACTTCAACCAAATTTTGTTGCACTATGTGTAGATAGACAGATATGACTGAGCGTATTCTTAAGAGCTACCATGGGTGCCAACTGTTAATAAATGCCCTCTCTATTGTTTTTATCCAAATACCAATATATCACGAAGAATGCAAGGCAACAGCTTCAAACTATGCACACGTATAGTACCTGACATTCTAGATTAATTTGGAGTAACTAATGGACCTCAGTACTACCAACATGAATCTAAGCCTGCTGATAGGACCAATTGTAAATCCATGTAACTTCTATACTATCAATTGGATATCAACCAAATTTCGTATGGGATATGTATACTATAACAGATATGACTAAGCGTATTCTTAAGAGCAACCAGGGCTGCCAACTGTTAATAAATGCTGTCTCTATTTCTTTACCCTAATATCAACATATCAGAAAGTATTCAAGCCAACAGCTCTAAACTTTGCACACGTATAGTACCTTACTTTCTAGGTTAATTTGGAGTAACTAATATACGTCAGTGCTTCCAACATGATGCTAAGCCTGCTGATTGGTCCAATTTTAAAATACATGTAACTTCTATACAATTAAATGGATTTCATCCAAAATTGGCACAATAGATCATAACAGTTCAGATTATTTCTGACCAACACATGCATGACATTGTTGCCAACATGATTTTACGCACGCTGGTAGATCCAATGTCTAACTACATGCAACGTCCATGCTATTCATTGGACTTCATTCATATTTTGTATTCTGTTCCTTAAGAGATGGAACTAAGAATATATTCAGTCACAAGGGCTGCCAACTGTAGTGCTATTAGGCTAAATTATGCCAGTTATATTTCGAACTAATTAGAAATTTCGATATACCAACTCATTTTCGTCATTATTCTAATTAGGTCCATATAGATTAATCATTGGAATGAATCTTACATTTCGAGAAAAGTAGGCTCTTTAGTTCGTCACGGAACTTCTTGTTTCATTCTCATTGTTAAAATTAAATGAATATTTAAGCCGTAATTATAATTTAAATAGTAGAGTTGGCGATGTGTGAAACCAAGTCATGGAGTTGTCTGTTTCTGAAGCCAAAGGGAGCCATTTTGAAATTGAATCTGTTCTCTTTTGAAACCAAATATTTATTATGAAATCGATATCAATGAATTTATTTTATTTTCTTCATCTACACTTCTATTGACTGAGGGTGTTTTAAAATAATTTAATTGTGTCTAGTGTATTAAAACAAAATCATATCAAATCGGTGTTATACTTAACAAGTAGTTCCGTGAAGAACTATACAGCCTATTTTCATATATCCTACTTATGTTAATTGCCTCTATCTACATACAAAATTTCAGTTTGATTGCTGTAATAGATTCGTAGATATTGAGAACCGACTAAATATTTCGGATGGTCGCCATGTTGGATTTTATATATGTAGGTCCTAGAGTTATGTATTGTTACATGAAGATTATTGTATACGTGTAGCATTCAAACTTCAATCGCATGAATAGGACACAAGAAGTAACAAGGAGATTTTAAAATTTCGCACAGCTGCTATCTTGTGGTTATGGAAACAATTGAAATAAATTAGATGCCAGTGGATTAACATTCCTGTAAGGAAATACTGTACCAAGTTTCACTGCACTCGGATGGTTAAATTGCGAGAAACGTGAATGTGAATATTTACAGTTCGCGTCGCCGCCATGTTGGATTTGTGATCACCAGGTTATTTAACGTCCTATAGGTGAACTTAATTTCATAGCCCCTATGAACATAAAAACATTCAGTTTTATTGCTATAATAGATTCGTAGATATTCAGAGCCGTCTAAATATTTCGGATGGTCGCCATGTTGGATTGTTAAATGCATAGGCCATAGAGTCATGTACCATTAAAAGAAAATTATTGCGTAGGTTCATTATTCAAACTTTCACATCGATCGCATGATTACGACACAAGAAATAAAAACTTAATTTTAAAATTCGCAAAGCCGCCATCTTGAGGTTATGTAAACAATTGAACTAAATTAGATACCAGTGGATTACATTGTGTATAAACATTTCCTTTACCAGATTTAATTGCGGTTGGAACATTAAATCGCGAGAAAGGTCTATTTAAAATGTTCGAATTCACTTGGCCGCCATGTTCGTTTTGTAGTTAACTGGTTTTTGAAAATATTATAGATTAACTTTCAGTAGTGCTCTTTATCTCCGTACAAAATTTCAGGGTGATACCGCTAATAGTTTCAGAGATATAGAATGCCGGTGGAATATTTCGCACATCCGCCATCTTGTGCTTATGTAAGCAATTGAACCAAGGTAAATGTCGGTGCATTACAATGTGTATAAACATATACTGTACCAAGTTTTATTGCGTTTGGTTGGTTAAATCGCGAGAAACGTCTATTTAAAAGTCGCAACTTCGCTTGGCCGCCATGTTGGTTTTGTAGTTACCAGTTTTTCAAAACTCACATAGATGAACTTCTAGTAGTTCCCTTTATCACCATTCAAAATTCCAGGGTGATATCGATAATAGTTTCGGAGATATTGAATGCTGGTGAAATATTTCGCACAGCCGCCATGTTGGATTGGTGAGACGTAACAAAATTTGAAGGCCACGGTCGGGGTCGTCCGGAATAGTGCTATGAATTTACTGAGTTTCATTGAAATCGCTCCAGCCGTTTAGAAGTTATTAGGGGGACACACACTCCTCACTTACACACAAACGCATACACACACGGACAAAAGGTGATCTCATAAGCCTATTTTTTCAAAATAGGCTAAAAATGACATGAACAAATTGTACTGAGACACCTTTTGACAAAAGTGAAATCCTTGAGTATTTCTTACACCTTGGAAAGGACTACTTCATCAAAATATGCACTCTCCAACTCATCACACTCACAATATCCACTGTTTAGAATATTAGCAGCGTCGTTACAGGTTAAACATTCAGCCATGATGGATTTGCCGTGCATGTTGGGAGCAGATTGCATGAATGCAGGCTTCTCATTGGCAACTGAAGGAGTACCTATGGAAATGTCCATATTTTGATTCCGAACTGAGCAAATATATGCTATTCTCCCAAGTTCTGTCTTTCTATGAAGCAGAACAGTTGTAGATTCGCATTCAGCATAAAAAGTCACATAAGAGTGAACAAAAATCTCAAAACCGACAAAAATCGAGTTGTGCAACTTTGATACCAAGCTCCTCAAATAGCGACGTTTGTTCATGAAAATTTGCCACAAATCAAAGAACTTCATTTATACCCTCTGAAAGTAAACTTTTAAGTATAGGGGCAGATGACCTCGTAGTTCCTCCCCCTTAAAACCTCAATAACTAACTAACTAACTAACTAAGCCTTTAAGGGACACTAGGGCTGAGTTTTCCCATATATATTATGGACCCCTGTGGATCATTCCAGTAAAAAAGGTTTCATGCACTGCCATTTTTAAAGGCTCAGCGACATTTTTAAATATCGTCTGCGTAAAAAGAAGATGGAAGGCAAATCATAGAAAGTAGGCTATACTTTTAAAACTAGAAATCCTAGAAAGTCGTAGGTTAACTCAAACGAAAGGTCTTATGCTCTTTATCTCTGCAACAAAACGTTGTATTTTTCAGATTTTTTTCCAAAAAGTTTCATTGGGTGAGCCAAACTGGTTAATATAGCATGCGGTTTTATAAAAATGCTTTTTATCTCCAAACAACATTTTGAGGTAATCAAAATGCTCCATGTGCATGAGATAATCACCAATTTTACTTAAAAATTCACTGGATATTCAGAAACACATGTGTTTTAAGATAACATTGCGATATCTCCAGTCACTTTGTAAATTACACACCCAAAAAAAAAACTATGAAAATTTATCAAAATTCATAAAACATGATGGCACGTCAAGAAAGAATTAATCTGACTGCATACATGTATCACTTTCCTGAAATGTCTCAATGTTATAATAATGAGAATAGTTTTATGTACCGGTATATGTAATGAAAATATCAAGCGTTTTACACAATTTCTAATGTGCATGGAGCATTTTGATTAGACGGTATATTTTAATAATATAATTAGTAAAAAATCAATTACATTTCATCCAATTGTTTTCAAATTTGGTATGTGACTTAGTGTTACTATTCTAAGTATGCAGTTTAAATTCCAACTCATTCTGATAAAAAATGTGGAAGTTGAAAAACTCAGCCCTAGTGTCCCTTAAGTGAAAAATGACTTTCCCTTAAAATGAAGTTGTTGTTTATTTTCTTTTCATTTAAGTTTCAAAATAATGCACTTCATAAATGAGTTGGAAGGGGTGGAAATGAAGACCGCCGGATACAGTACATACCGGTACTGGTTGAACACTGCTCGACAAGAAGTTTGAGTGAAATTATACAGAATTAGGGCTGGCAATGAATGGCTGAGCGACGTTCTAGAGCTGGGTTCTCCAAACTACGGCCCATGGGTCAATACCGCCCCGCGAGCACTACCAATCCTGCCCGTGGTAGCCGGTCGGATATTCCCAGTATCCGGCCTGCCATAGCTTATTTTGATTAGGCTACATTGTAAAATTGACAATGTAAGTAAATCATAGAGATGTTGTTATTGAAGGACCAAGTAAGAAACACGATAAAATAACTGGCATACATAATGAAATTGAGGACCTTACACACAAACGCCTCCAAGTCCAATTTCTGACATTTTAAGCCGTATACGCCATTATGTGCGCAATGAAGAATTCTTTGGTTATATTTTATTGATAATATGCAAAACCCACCATTTTATAATATAATAGTCAAATGATTTACTTTTAATGTTGTACGGGTTTCGATCACATTGTTACCGTCCTCAGCGCAAATTATAATAAGAAAAGGTGCAGGAAATTACATTGACAAATTTACCACAACAGAAGTTGTTATCAAAAATAATTCTAAAATATTAATCCTCTAAAAGTTAAAAACAACACATTTTAATTTTTGAAAACCAGATCTGTTACAAAAATATATTAAATAAGAAAGATGAAGTCTTGATATAAAACCAGCTTGAAGTAGGAGAAATGTGGATTTAATACTGTATATGTGGAATTTGTTAGGTTAGGATTGAGTTAATATGATGGGTACGAATATGTGTAATAATGATGTACCGGTAACTATGGAAGGTCATGGTTGGAAATAAGTAATCCAAGGTATGGTATGAGAGCAAGGGATGTTTGGGGTTACTGTTACAATGCATGTAGAAACTTCCAGTTTCAAGCAATAACCGCCAAGTCCATCAGGTCATGGCAAGCAAGAACCGCCCAGTCCACAGTAGCAAATAAAACTGCTCATCCGTCACACGGGTTACGTCTCAAAACTCACGAGTCTCAAAACTCACGAGCTATAAAGAGTAACAAATCGTATCAAAACTCACGACTCCGGAGAGCAAGTATCAGTCGTACGGTGACTCACACTGCCCTTCAACCCATGTTTGTCCACCAAGCTTTAGAATGGGATTTCATTTGAATTGTTTTAACAAGAATTATCAACCTACCACAGACCAAATTCTCCAAGTATAACACTGAATTTTACTCAGTCATTCTGCATGGTGTCATTACAACCATAGTTTTCGAGTTAAAGGCATGAAATGGTGTGTGTGTAGACAGATAAATAACTGTAGAAAATGAAAAAAAATACAGTAATTAGAGACCTAGATGTAAGGCATATACATTAATATTATAAGACATTTAACAGGCATGCCCTTTTTGCATGAAAACCATAACAGGAATTCCAATGATACAATCACTTCAAATTTTTTACGGCATGAAACTATCACTACAATATGAATACTGATCCAAAATAAATTACATATGCAAATTAGTTTTTTACTTTATAAATCTTGAGCTTACTGTTGCAGAAATAAGTCATTTTTACATAACATAAAACCCTGTTAGCCACCCCGAACGCCTTGGATATTGCTCATTATTGGGCACGTGTTATATAATTAGACCCTTATGTATAGCAACTGTACATTTGTATGTTTCCGACACGAGAAATAAAAATAATAAAAATTGAAATAAGTGTTGATTACAATATTATATTCCATATATTTCACAATGTGTAATGAACAACTCCTGAAAAATGCATAGCTCTGCGATTTATAGTTTTAGAGAAAAGGCTTCAGATTCTACAAAGAATGTATATTAGAGAAAAATTCATTTAATCATTTGGTTACCATATTCAAATAAAATAATGCTTATTTGATTTTTTTAAATCCTCCATATTCATACTCTTCATTCTCCAACATTCTTTTCTGCCCTCTTATTTTCTGTCTGGCGTCCAGCTAAAAATCAAGCATCGCTTTCTCAGCTTTCATTAGTCTATTCCTGTCAATGGTGTAGAACGCCTTTATGGCGAACACTCCTGGATTCACACCAAGTATAGTTGCAGAGTTTGACATTTAATGTTTTTTAATGAACTTCCTTGTCTCCGATAACTATAAAATGTGTACACAATGTAAATTACACTATGTAGTGTGCCCGTATACACGGATGATGATTAATCTGCACTCGGCTTTTGCTCTTGCGGCTTCGGGGTATGGTACGTTCCCTCCACCGCTGATTAAACATCTGATATAATAATAATAATAATAATAATAATAATAATAATAATAATAATAATAATAATAATATCGTATGGCCTCGGGTGCCAGGTGCAAGCTTTGTTAATTGACACCCAGAGGGTAGCTTGCATGTCGAATTTCGTCGTTCCTTTGAACGCTATGAAAGTCAAGGAGGTTAGATATCTAAACTCCTTGACACTACATCGCTTTCAAGTAGAGAATGGAGGAACTTTGGGTTGGCGGAAAATCCCGAGATTAATTTTGCCATTGAACACGGCCTACTGAATTCAAATGGGTTCTTTAACATGCCAACAACGTATGACATGAGTATCGTGATTTTTGTTGCCTTCAAAAATCACTTACCATGGCCAGGGGCGAACCTGCAATCTTGGGGTTGGTAGTCCGACACTATAGCCACTCACCCACCGTGGCAAGTAAACATCTGATATGGAATACTCAAGGTTCGCAAGGATATTAAGGAAAAACACAACATTTTTAAATATTACAAAAATTTAATTTATAAAAGAAAAATATTTCACTCAAAAACATTAAAAAAAACAATCACTTGGCATAGTTCCTTCAAGTGTCACTCAAAATATGTTAAAAGAAATCAATCACTTGCCATAGTCTCTTCAAGTGTTATTCGAAACTAAAAATTAATCACTTGGCATAGTCTCTTCAAGTGCCATTTAAAAGAAAATCTCTTTGCAAAATTTTATCAAGATCACTATAATGTCATTTCATTATTTTACGAACTTTATAACCACTTTGTAATCACTTTGTCTTGCTTAAATCTAATTATAATTACTTGTAGTATATTTTACTAAGGCGTCAAGAGCGCCTATCATTCAAGTCATACAACTTTCCAAGGCTTTGGATATTTATATTCATTTCAAATCTTTACCCTTCTGGGTTTCTTTAACGTTACATAATATTCAATTATCTATCATTTATTTAGTCCTTTGGACCTTACTAGTAATTCTCCACAAAGCCTTAGATTTTACACATTTATAATACTGTACAAGAAACATGCCATATATGTGAATCGAACCCTTGTTCTACCAGCTTCATTCTCATGCATCAGATGATCTTTCTTTTGCAGCGTGCCATGCACTGATTTATTTATTTTTGTGGGATCTTTATTCATCTTTAAAATGTATTTTCCAAAACCCGTTCTTTCATTCTTTTGAGGAAGGAATCCTTTTACTTACAATAAAAGTGTTTGACAAAACTCGTCAAAATTCATGTAAATGCTTCAAACTTATATTCTGGAGAAATGTCTCCATCCCAGCATTGTGATTTTATCAGTTAATTGGAGCTTGCATCTTTTAATAAAAACTTTACATAATGGCCTTTTTATTGTTAGTCTTTTGACAGACCCTCACTTTACCGCAGAACCCATTAACTTTCTGTCTCACCCTCACATTACGGTAGGTCGACGCTCACAGCTGCCTGGCCCCTGTGATACTTAACTTGATTTATTGCGTCTGGCCAGCCACCACGCTTTTCACTTTATTTATCTCTCTCACCATATGATTTTACCAAGACTTTCGTTTCACTTCTAAAACTGCTATTTGTTCCTGCTTTTAGTTATTATTATTATCATTATTTATATTTCGTTTTTACAGGATATTTATAACTTATTCCGGAGAGGATGCCTAATATAATAACAATTTGTATGACGCCTTCTATCAATACTATTTTATAACAAAGCCGCTAATGGTCTTACTTGCAAATTTTATTCGACGATTATTGCCTACAACACTTTGATATAACAATGCCTCATGGTCTCACATGTCTATTCACTTACAACGCGATTTCGACGATTTATGGCCTTTAATAATTATAACAATGCTCTTATGGTCTTATATGTATATTTCATTCGACGATTTTGGCCTACAATAATATTTCAGCACAGCCTGATCAGACTTACAATGTAATTAATTTTAACGCTTCAATATGGCAGTACAATTTATGGGAACTTCACCTACCCAATACAATATACGACGTTTACATACGACAACAATACAGAAAGGGGAATCTTTCACCCACAACATTTCGATGAGACTCTCCATCTCCTGAGTAATTATAACCTGATTAACGCACTATTATTAGCTTTAGCTTCATTTATTTAGTATTCGGTCCTTTTGGCAACGACGATTTCTTGCTTGGTTATTCGCGGTTTATTTAATATCTCAAATTAACATTTCATTTATAACGGTATGATCTCGGCCTTCTTATCATTTAATTTTCATATTTCTGGTTCGCTAGCCGGTGATAATACATTTCTTTAGGTGTTTTATTTCACTTATTAGTTTTATTAGATTTATAAAATTGATCATTGTCAACAATACGTCAAGACATTTTAATGTATTTCGTTCTGTTTATTACTTGAGTTTCTCACTACAAATTTCATTATCACTTTATTTTTATTGCATAACCACTCGATAATATTTATTTTTATTATTTTCCCTACGAACTTTCAACTATTTTTTTATTTCAACCTTTTTCTTCTTTGCCTTTTAATTATAAGATCAAACTATTTTATATATTTCATTATTTATTTTAACAATGTTATTATGATGCATATTTATTTCATTATCTGCTTTTACTATGGCGAAACTTTAAGCCATTTGAATTATTATTTCCGGTTCCTTCCTCCAAATCATTTATTATTTATTATTTCATTTCTTGGGTTTTTATTTACTTTACATTACTGATCCCATTCATATAATTATTTTGCGAGGTCATTCTCGCAATTATTTATTATTATTATTTCAAAATTTCAATTATATAAGTGCATTCAACTACCCTATGAGTTCGATCGTTAAACTCCCCTGTTACGACCGATCTCATCGAGCCAGTACATCGTACATCTGCAATTTTTTATGAAAAATCATGACTCGCCATCGTGATCCGTCTTCCGATCCATCCTTGGGAAGGATTTCACCCACCTAACGACATAATTAGTACTCTTCCATGGCACTTTATATTGTGAGCGACACCTCACTTAGGTCAAATCGACCTTCACTTAAATTTAAACACATCACTAATTTATAAAACATTATATTAACACTAAAACACATATATCTTGTAGCTTATTTACACTGCATAAATTTTCACCACCTCTTAGTGAATCTTGGCACGTTTTATCGGTGTTCCACGCCCTGATGAGATCCCCGGACCCTACATTGGACGTGATGCAAACTCGAACGGCTCCTAATTGTTCACTGGATCTAGTCTCTGTCCTGTCCTTTAGATAGTCTATTTTGACTTCTATTTCGTCTTTTATTTGTGACTTTCAACTTTTACTTGTCCTACGTTTACGTAGCGGTCTATCGAACCTATGGCCCGCTTACTTCGTGACCGTATTTTTGTCCTTATTTGCGACAAGTTTTCCTTTACTTCTCCTACGAGAAAGTCTTTATTGCTACGTTCCTATTTGATACACTGTAGCTTCGCTAAAGTTCACTATATTTGTTCTTGGGTCTCGAACCCGTGTTCATTTACTTGAATTATTGGATTTCATTCCAATGTCGGTCTCTCAATACTGTAGACTTTCACTTAATCTTCACGGAGACCTGTCTGTATATTTCGAAACGATGACCTCCAGCGTAATGTCTTTACTGATCTGGACTGTTGTATTCTAGCTTATTACTGTTCTAGAATTTGTCGCGGCGCAATTTTTACTTTGTCACGGTTTTCGAGTAGCGTATAATAATTTTGATCTAGCACAAGTGGTTTAGTGATCACTGATAACTACCGTAGCGGATTTAATTTACCACGCACATACAACTTTTTGTTATTACCGCGGATACCGATGATTGTTATTTCGTCTTAACACGATCCACTTTGGCGGTTGGTGACGAACTGCGTTACTTGCTGTGACTTCTCCATACAGGAGTACGATGAGTCTTTACTAATGTGAAGACGGACTTCCATCCAAACAGCTTGATAATACTGTGTAGGGTATACTTATATACTGTGCGGAATTGAGCTGAGCCTCCCCGGGCGTACTGAACTGCGACAAGTATAATGCAACGCTTCTGCATTTTAGGAGACAGCGTGGAGCCTCTCCCCCGCTTCTGGTGAACTGCTTCTGACACAGCCTATAGCCTCACTTGGCTGACGGATACTGCCTTCGATGTAACACCTCCACACGAGGTCTGTGGTAGACTGTACTTGATGCTCCAACGTCACGCCCCTCTGGGCTGACCGATACTGCATTCGATGATGCTCCAACGTCACACCCCTCTCGGGCGGACAGATACTGCATGCTCTGTGGTTGAAACCTGGGCTATTTATTGTGAACTTGCAAAAATAAACTACTTTTGCCTTCTTCCTAGAACTAACTTCTGAACTAGACGTCGCACGTTTTTGAAAAGTACATCATTATGTTCCCTATATCTCATACGTCTCATTACCATTTCGTTTTCTGAAAATCGATGGTCTAACTAATTTAAATAAAATCTACAAGGCTCCTCAGCAGCGTGGGCGATTTAGTTTTTTTTTATTCTTCCCACTACCTTCGCTTGGCTCCGCCTAATGACGTAATTGCTGACTAAGTACTTTTTTCCTGGGCCTAAATTGTACATTCTTAACCTTGCTTAATTCATAATTTCCTGGATTATTCTGATCCCCATAGGCCTATTGTTATAATTTTGTGTTGTTTCCGTGAAAACGGCTTATTTCACAACTTTGCGGTGTTGATTCGCAATCCAACGTTGTCAGAAAAGTGCCGATCTAAGCACTCAATGGTGATTTCCCTGCTAATCTACTCGGGCTGATTCATCCCAGCGTGACTGCTCCCGTGATTCACATATCGCTTGCACCACGTATCTCCAGATAAAGCTATCAACGTTCTGCGTCATGGCCTGACTCACTTCGTTATTTCCTCACTGCTATTTCATAGCTGGACCTCTTTTCATCTTAAAGGTCGGACGTTCATATCCTGTACCAACCCTAGTTGGGTACAGTAGATTACAAATAACACGTTTACAAAATAAATCGATTTTTGACTTGGATTTCATAACTTCATTGGTATCATGGAGGTCGTTATTTTGTGTTTGGCGACAGCCAATGGTCATTAGCAAAACAGTTGAAAGGCGCCTAGTAAGCACGTGGAAGAGACTTATGTGTATATTGTGTTGGTCCTGTACAGAAACAAATGACTAGTGGCTCATTTGACCGAGGAGGTCAACGTAAGAATTAATGCTGCGTGGAAGAAGTGGCGAAC
Organism: Meconema thalassinum; assembly: GCA_946902985.2. Classification (NCBI taxonomy): domain Eukaryota; kingdom Metazoa; phylum Arthropoda; class Insecta; order Orthoptera; family Tettigoniidae; genus Meconema; species Meconema thalassinum. Next base: position 75,542,373 of record OX336401.1, read on the forward strand.
AACGACAGGTGTCATGCGCGATCGCCAGATGAAAGACCACCTAAAATCGAAGATTTACCGCACTGTCATTCGTCCCGTGGCGCTTTATGGTATGGTACTGAATGTTGGCCGATCACCAAGGAAGCAGAACGTCGGCTAAGTGTCATGGAGACCAAGATGCTTAGATGGACAGCAGGCATTACTAGGTTGGATCACATCCCCAATGAAAGAATACGGGAACGATTTGGTATCGCGGCAATCAATAATAAAATGCGTGAGGTTCGTCTGCGATGGTTTGGGCATGTGCTACGGTCAGGAGCGGACACCATTGCAAAACAGGGCTACACACTAGAGGTCGCCGGGAAAAGACCAAAGGGGCTACCGAGACAACGTTGGGCCGATACACTGCACAGGGATTTGAAAGGCGTCAACCTTCATCCGGACATGGCCCATGACCGAGTAAAGTGGAGACAGCGGATTCACATAGCGGACCCTGCCACGAGGCGGGACAAACGCTAAAGCAAAAGAATAAGAAGAATTAGACTGATAATAATCTTGTGGGTTTTACGTTCCTTACAACTACTGCGGCTTTTCGAGACACCGGGGTGCCGGAATTTTGCCGCAGTTCCGGCTGGCGCTAACAATGGACCTTTTCCCATTCAAAGAATAACTGACTTGGCTCGTGAGTTTTGAGACTGGCCCAGGTACAGAAACCGGCTAGAACCTACTTTTACTAACCCCCACCTTGAAATTCGTGAATTTTGAGACTCGTGATTTTTAAGACTCGTGAGTTTTGAGACGACACGGCCACACGTGTCATAGTTCATGTCGTTATTCTGCATAAACTTAACTAGTTCAACTAACCACTATTCTTGAATTTGAATTTGTAAAAATGATTTTTATTATTGAAATATTTCATTGTTAACTCAAAATATTTGATTGCAGTGACTTAGCTTCTTATTCATCTACATGACAGAATTTTGAATTGATGATTACTATCATGTTACAACCAAAACCCTCCAAGTCCAGAATAAAATTCACATTTACAGCGTAAATAATAGGTAGGCCGATACGTTTAGTTTTCTTTGCTCATATTATTCCCAAACCGGGGGTCCATTGTTGCTCACGTCCGTAGGTTTCACCTGAAAGTACCCAACACGTGACTCCTGGGTGGTGCGAGCAACAGCGAACAGGCCACCGGACATATGTCTCTCCCGGGCAAGATACAATAAAGAACATGGAATGTAACCAAAGAACCGCCAGTAACAACGCCGTCAGAACTTTATCAATTTAAATAGCTGCATTCTGTTTGGCTTTTTAAAACAGCAAGACGCCAAACCTTCAAGTTGGAGGTTATACTTATTGGAGTGCCCTTGTGCGAACTAATGATCTTTAAATATGAATTTAAGCAATGTAGGCCTATGTTTGTTTTGTTGGAATGGTGGAACGACAAAACAAAGTGGAGAGGAACCATACTTGCCCCCAACTGGAAAAGGGGAAATAATAATAATAATAATATCGTATGGCCTCGGGTGCCTGGTGCAAGCTTTGCTATTTGACACCCAGAGGGTAGCTTGCATGTCGAATTTCGTAGTTCCTTGACTATGAAAGTCAAGGAGGTTAGATGTTTGATATCTAATCTCCTTGAACACAATAGCGCTTTCTAGTAGAGAAATGAGGAACTTTGTGCTGGCGGAAACTCCGGAGATTAATTTTGCCATTATGAACTCGGCCTACTGAATTCAAATGGGTTCTTTGACATCCCAACATCGTATGACATGCGTATCGTATTTTTGCCGCCTTTCAAAAATCACTTACCACGGTCAGGGGTGAACCTGCAATCTTGGGGTTAGTAGACCGACACGCTATCCACTCACCCACCGTGGCAAGCATGGGTATAATAATGACCATGATGCCCATGACCCTCAAATTTAACAACTTACATAACATGCGTTCTGGAAAAGGGGAAATGAATATGACGATGATGTTTGTTTTGTTGCTTTAAAATGTGTAAAACCATATTAATAGCATAACTTGGGATACTTTGTCAGTTGTTGAAAAAGGGGAAATCAAAAGAGATGTTTGCAAGGATATGCTATTGTGTATACTATTTATTATGTGGAAAATTACTTATTGTATCTGTAAAGCCATACGCTCAATTTCTGAAAATAATGTCATTGTGGACTTGGCGGCTTTTGCATGTAGGCAAATGCCGGGGAGGTTCCTAAATTAAGGCCACGGCCGTCTCCTTCCAAATCCTCATCTGAATTACAAATACACACACTACTATGGACAACACAATAACACAGGTTATTATAAAGGACTCTTCACACGCCCAAGTGCATGGGTATAATAATGACCATGATGCCCATGACCCTCAAATTTAACAACTTAAATAACATGCGTTCTGGAATATTTCGCATTGGAGTGTGAATCCAGACAGTTGACCTTTCGCTACTAAACTGCATTACAAGGTCGGAAACGGCCGCGGTGGCCTACCACGTGGCTTGCTGGTATCGGTAGAGCGTGGGTTCGAATCCCACCTCGGCCGTCCTGAAAATAGTTTTCGTGGTTTCCCATTTTCACTACAAGGCAAATGCCGGGATGGTTCCTTTCAATAGGTCCACGGCCGATTTCTTTCCAATATCCCTTCTCTGACCCGTCCTGAAAAGAAAAATACATTTCCATTAGCTGCATTAATAAAATTACTAGCGGACCCGTGCGAGAGATCTCGAATGTTCAGAAACCACACTTTCCCCGATAGGTTTATAATGAGAGACTTGAGGAGAAATGTTGTTACATTTTTATTTCAACAAAAAAATGATTATAGAACACTATTTACATTTCAGTTAGAATTCCGAGTTATACATTCCCTATCTTAAGAAGGCAATCATTGAAAATTGGATTATTATAACACTCACCGGTTATTCGATATTGATGAAATTATACGATTTAACTACTCATTCCTTTGATTAACTGTTTCTGAAATCCATTCAAAATGATAAAGGAAATACCTCAGAATGTTAAAATGACCTGAAACAGGCGTCACAGCGGCCAAAATCTCAAGTGGACAGCAATTATGGAGCGTATTTTCCTACAGCAACAGTATCTTCAAATCGCACACTTCATGCATATTTTAAAGTTTTTTTTAAAGAAATTATAGATATTTATGAAATTAGAGTGCAATTCGTCACTGCTAATGTCTATTCTCTTTTATTTGTATGCTCATTTGTCACGATCGGTCGCTTGTGAGCGCCGCAGGAAATAATATATGATTACAAGGTTGGAGTAATTTACGATTCTGACGTCCGATTGGTTGAAGATGGCGCTGTGATAAGTGGGTCTCGTGTCGGTGCGTTGTTAGTTCAAAGGACGGCATTATATCGCAGCATGCACGGAGTGGTTGGCCATGTCTGCATTGCAATTGACATGGCATTTATCCTAAAAACGTAACATTTATTAAGAATTCATTGCAGCCAAATGGATATTAAGCTACAGTATATATGAGTCGCCCAGTTGCAAAACTCATTTAATCCACTTGTGAATAAGGATCATGTCGTAAAATTATTTATTTTATTAGTTTAATTTATTTTACTTCATTTTATTTTATTTTTTTATTTTGTTTTGTTTAATTTATTTTTTGTTTTATTTTGATTTTGATTTGTATTTTTTTAACTTACTTCGTTTCATTTTGTTTTAAATTGGTTTTTTTTGGTTTGTTATATTATATTTTTATTTTGTTTTGTTTATTTCATTTTATTTTATTTGGTTTTGTTTTATTTTGATTTTGTTTTGTTTATTTTTTATTTTGTTTTATTTTGATTTTCCAGGGAAAAAACATAAAAACAAAAACAAAAAACACGAAGCAAAAAGCAAAATTCAAAAACAAAAGCAGAAAACAAACACAAAACCAAAACCAAGAAAGAAAAGCGAAAAGTAAAATTCAAACGCAAAAGCACAAAGCAAACACAAAACCAAAAACACAAAGCAAAAAACTAAAAGTAGAAAACAACAGACACAAAAGATACGTGAGGCAAAGTCCAGAGAAACTTTTCTCATGAAAATGATTCTTATTCACAAGTGGATTAAACGAGTTTTGCAACTGGACGTCTCATGTGAACATGTTCCATTTAGTAACTTAATATTGTGGAATTTATGTTCCATTTTAATAATCAATTAGAATAACAGTTACGCGTCTTAACCCGCGAGGACTGGCGCGTGGGCATTTTTTACCCGAGGCTTGAATAATGCTCAATATATCCGTATTGTCCAGCCCGTATTTCTTGTCGCTTACAGTACAGTACCTTCCTTCCTAACCTTGAACTTCACCCTGCAAAAGAAACATGTCCATAGCTTTTTGAACACTCATGTTATTTCTATATTATTTACGGCCGGGTCAGATTTACCCATGGCGCCAGTCCTCGCGTGACAATTTTCGGCCTACTTTAGTGGAGACGATCTGTAAAAAATAAGGGGGAAATCCAAATATGTTGGTGCAGCACAATCACATAGCTCACGTTCTTGTTGATCCATGTTCAGGATCTAGAGATACCTTGGTCATCAGCTCCTTTGTTCAAAAAATCGAAATTACTGCTTTGTTGCCACTATCAAGGCCAATTATACTGTTATTACTCTGCATGTTAATTTTGAAAAATATTAATAAACCTCATTTTATATTGGGAATAGTTCATAGGAAGACACCAGGTGAAAAATTACTTCATTAAAATCCGTACGTCTACGACAAAAAGGGAGTGTCACACTACGGGTCAAAATGACCCGGTGCCAGTCCTCGTGTTACATTTTTAGCCAACTTTTCACATTTTGCAACAATGAGGAAAAAGTAGACTTATGAGATCGACCCGGGCAAATGTGTGTCTGTCTGTCCTTTTGTATGTCTGTCTGTCTGTGTGTCCACACTCACCCCTGACAACTCCTAAACTTTATACTTGATATCTCAATGCCATATTTGAAAATGACGTCATTGCTACCAACTGCTGAAAAATCACAATTGAAATTTTTGCTCCATGTTGGATATCTTGGAAGGTATGCATGGGAGCTATTCCAAAATTGGCACACATTTAGTGAACCTGCTGAGCTATGGTTCATGTGATATTTTTTTATGACAGAGCATTTATGATGGGATGTTGTACTTTTGAACACACCCAGGAAGCCACGTGAAGCTGAGAGATCACGCGATACTTTGAAGTAGCGGTGAATCGCACTTTTGACTTTGGTGTAAACTGCTAATTATTATCTGAGGTCTTATTAATTATTTTTATCTTTCCTATGAGACTCAGAATATTCCATTTCGTCATGCTGCATTATTAAAACATTTTGGAGAATGTTTATTTTTACTTTAGGTAAGGTAATACCCTTGCAGATACGCAAAAAGGAACGTAAGTAGTCGCTCAACGTTTTCGTTTTGACGACCTACTTTCTAGAGACACCCAGTACCGGAGCACTGCGTCTTGAGAATCCGCCTTGTGTAGGCGTGGAATTACATTTGTCCTACGAGACGTAGAAGAATATCCGCTGTTTAGCGTTAAAAGTGATTATAAGGTGCCATCGAGCATGCAAATACTAATTCACTGTTGTTAGAGTCCAGTGAATTAAATAAGAAGCTTGGGAAATAATTATTGGCAAGTATAGTGTATTGCACAACATTGCTGTGACATCACATATTACCCACGCGTATGTGGAGGGCAGATGCCTAGTGGAAATATACAGGTAATAGTGTTACAATTATCCTGAATAAGTGTGATTATAATTGTATGAGATATTTAAATTGCCAAAGTGGAAATTTCATCTTTGAAACGTCGTATAATTCACGGATGCTGCGTGATACAAAAGTAGCGTCACTAGCACGTGCAGCATTACAAAATAGTGTTAGCTCACATGCTAATCCACATCTGCAAGATTAAGGCTGTGTCGTATTTTATAATTGAAGCCTATAATAGTCACGACGGACATTATAATTTTGGAAGTGAGAGGATGAATAATCACGCAACTTATTTCGCTACCCACGTGATTGGACTTTTCTTCACCATGGTTGAAGCGGTCAACATGGGCTAATACCATCCCGGTATGGGGGGTGACGTTTCTACAGGAACCAGCATGATGGTGGAACTTCCAGAACGATGAACGAGAGGGAAGGAGCCAAAATGCCATTTCCAGGCATATCCACGAAGATGTCGACAGGGACAAATCGAACCCTGGTCTTTGGGGGAGTCCAGATGGGAATCCTGATGAGGAGGATACCGATCCAGAGAGCCAGAGAGGTTTATGTACAACCCTTGTTGTGGAATAGAGAGCTGAGTGAGAGCTCCTCCATTTCGTGAGTTTTTGTCACACCCCTTCTTTGTTCTAGTTTCTGGTGGTATAGTAGTTTTAATGTAGTTTGTGAATCAACCACACTCAGTGTCAGCCATTTTTCTAGGTAGGGATGTAACTAGATTAGTTAGATGACATTTATTTCAGTTTAGAGTGAGACACCCTTGGGGTCAAACATTTTGGTCAGCCCTGGTGCAGCTTGGTGAACGTCGTGGAACGTCAATGCCTACCTTTTTGCTGAACCTGATCGTAGTCATTTTGAGGCTATTTTGTTCAACCCTACTTGGGGTAATTTTCAAGTCTTTGCTGACTGTAGTTATGGCAATCAGATGCCTTGGTTATTAATTGACTGCATTCTTCGCAGCCATCCTTTGTTACACCCCTGACTGTCGTTAGAACGGTCGTATCATTTAGGTAGTCGACAGTAACTACCAGTTTGGTAAATGCATTATATTTCATTTTGAATAAGCTCAGAAGCTATTCTTGGTCATGTTTGAACCTAACAACTAGAAGGAATGTTTCGTTGCCTAGCATCGAACGCGGTTCCCAACGTATCATTAAGCAGATCTAGTGTGTGAATCTGTGCCACATTTATCATATTTTTTTGCTTGTGTCGTGTGAGACACGTTTTTATTTGATGTTCTAGCAACTACTGAGTTGCATTTTTAAAGCAAAGAGCTTCAGTTATTGTAAGTTTACTTTCATTTAGACGTCTTTGGTAGAAAGACGGAATTGTATTACTATACTCAGATTTATAGCGTGCGTTTGATACACGGACTCTGTAGAGATCCGTAACCTATGGTAAAGTTTTTTATGAACCGGCCAAGTGCAGGTTTTGTATTGATTAAATCGCCGGCCTTGAATAAACTGGTTATGTAACCCAGTGACCTAGAGCACGCCTGCTTCATTGTGAGACAAAACTACTATAGACGAGGACAGAGTACAATTTGTATTCGCTTTTCCTTTCATTGCTATTTTGCTTATGGAAATCAGTTTCCACTCTTGTATTTGATCACTTGTTTTATGGATCGGTTTTTGTTAGTTTAACGCTCTGTTGCGTGTATTGTCGTATGACAGGTACAGTTATGTAAGGTTTTCTATAGGATGGTGAAGTCTACCCTGTTATAGCAGGATGTTATTGTATGCTTTGTCCGGGGATGATCCCGTTGACCAGATGTTATTGGAAGGTAACTGTTGTACAGGCCTATCCCAGAGTTATTGAACGCGAGCTTAGCGCCGCTGGTAACCCGTGTTATTGTGTGTCCGAGTTGTTAAACTCGTTGATTATGTTCCGACTGTTGAGTCGAGGCTTTTTGGTGGAGAATGATCTCAGTTGGAGACACTCCGTGCCCAGGCTATTGTCAATGTTATTCGCCATAAACCTACGATAAACCTATAAACCGACATCCTAATAATAAGACGCATAATTGTTGTAAAACAAGCCTAACTAACGATTCTTTCTATCTAACTTTGTTCTTTGCATTCTGGAACTGTTGACATAGCCGTGCAGTTGAAGATAATTTCCTTGTGAGGAAATGACTAGGACAGTTGACATTTTTGTAGCGACCTGAAGCATGTGCGAACCTAGAGTTCGTAGCTTGTGGAGCTCAGGCCATGCGATGTCAGACGTGGTCTCAACTGCGCATTCGTCACCGTAACTATACACATTAGATGACTATGGTTTACAAAGAGTAAACCAAGGTGTAGGCAGGAATTTGAATAAAACTACTGTGTCTATTTCGTTATTAATTTATGATGTCAAGTGTATTAAACCCTACATGTTACTTTATTGTGTGCTGTTAGCACATAGTTATTAAGCATAATTAAATTGTTTGTTTTTCATGGCTGTACACTTAGCTTTTGGATGTAATTGTTTTCTTTTACGGACGTCATCGCCGTAAATTTTGTTAATTGATAGGACTTAGCTAGTTGAATTAATGTTAAATTTAAATGTCGAAATGGTACCATCCTAACCTAGATTTGTTTTGCTACCCTGTTAAATGTAAATTCAGATATTAGCTTGATCTTGTAACTTGAACTAGGGACTTGCGTCGTACCATATTCCTAGCGTTGCTGTTGTTGCTTTATCATTGTGAGTTAGATCTTTCGCGAGGGTTTTCAGTAACTTCTCAGGTAGGGGACCTGCTCTTTATCTTTGTTTATTTATTAATTTGCGGACTAGCCGATTATAACCCTCCGAACTAGGCTAGGGGCTTGTGAATTTTAATAAATTTTCACGGTGTTTTACATGAGTCTGGATGTTTATTTCCTCAGTCTAGTTTTAAGGTGAACCTTTCCTTAGGCGGTCTATGACCATCGTCACCATGTACCACGATCCCTGTGGACTACGGACTCTCGTGCCGCTTTAGCCTTTATGGAAGGTCACCTGATCCTCACGGTACTTTTTATTCGATTTATGTGTCGTTAGTTGAGTCATCGTGGTTGTTGACTCAACTAAACGGTCACAATAGATAATAATATTTTACTTTAATTTCCAGGAGGTCATACATGGCAGTGTTGCCAACATGATTCTAAGCCTGCAGATAGGTCCAATTTTTAAATGCATGTAACATCTACACTATCAATTGGATTTCAACAAAATGTCGTATGTATTATGTGTTCGATAACATAAATGGCTATGCGTATTCTTAAGAGCAACCAGGGCTGCCAACTGTTAAAAAATGCTCTCTCCATTTTATCCTAATACCAATATATCAGAAAGTATGCAAACCAAGAGCTCGAAACTTTGCACACGTATATTACATGACCTTATACATGAATTTGGAGTACCTAGTATACGTAAGTGCTGCCAACATGATTTTAAGCTTGTTGATAGGCCCAAATTTTAAATGCAGTTTCTATACTAACAAATGGATTTGGACCAAATTTCGTATGTGATTTGTGTACCATAACTGATATGAATATGCGTATTCTTAAGAGCCAACAGGTCTGACAACTGTATATACATTCTCTCTCTATTTTTACCCTAATATATATACACTAAATCAGAAAATATCCAAACCAACAGCTCTAAACTTTGCATACGTATGGTACCTAACATTATAAATAAATTTGAAATAACTAATGTACGTCAGTGCTGCCAACATGATTTATACCTGCTGATAAGTCCAATTTTTAAATACATGTAACTTCTATGCTAACAAATGGATTTCATCCAAAATTGTCACAATAATAGCTCAAAATATTTTAGATAATTCTAAAATTTTAAGAAAAGTAGGCTTTTAGTTCGACCCGGAACTACTTGTTTCACTTCAATTCTCAAGGGTTAACAATACGCTACTCGTTGATTGACCCTGTTCTTTCTTTGCACGTAAGTAACTGACAGCGATCACACACTCGTCGTTCACCTGATGTAATCGCTCAGTCGCACATATCTTGTGATGGCACATGCTTCCCAGAATGACATTTTGAGGAGAACGTTTTTCAGCTCTTAAGTAAACAAACATTTCGTTTCATTGCAGCCATCACAGGCAATCGCGGACACTTTTTGCGTAGCAGATAACAAAATGTTGTCAACACAGTTAATAACAAAATTAATAGCATTCGATTTTATGGCACAGAAACTGCCATTGAGACATTTCTTCTACTGCAAGACTACAACATATTGTATCGCACGCACGGTTTGCTGCAGAATTTGCAGGTACAGAAACCATTGGGCTCATAGAAGCCTTTGGTAGAGCACACTTTGTAATGAAAACTATTATTAGAACATGATGATGATGATGATGATGATGATGATGATGATGATGATAATTGTTGTTTTAACGGGCCTAACATCTAGGTTATCGGCCCCTGATGGCTTGGGTGATCGTGAAGATGAAAATGAAATGCAAACTTAAAACTAAAACTAACTACTAACCTACATACAAGAAGAAGAAATGGAAAACTAACGAATAATAAGGCAAATAAAAGACAGGAGGAAAAGAAATGCCCTCAACCCTCGAAGAATGAGGATTGAGGCTCTTGGAAGGAAGGAGAGCCATGAGAGGCAGATAGGAAATTGAAAGAGGAGAGGGTCCGCCCCAAAGGTAAGGGACAAAAGGGGAAAATGGACCCAGCTCAGGAATCCCTCGGGGTCGCCAACTCCCAAACTCGCCAGCTGTGAGCCCCTGAGGGTGTAGCATTATCTAGGCTGCACCAAAAGTGGTGGGGCTACATACACCGGACCTCCTTGAGGGCCTTGAGCAGAAGGCAGGAGATATCAGAAAAAGAAAAAGAAGGCTGACCCCTCGCAGAAGGAGGGAATCTGAAAAGATGAGACAAGGGCCAATTAAGGCAGGAAAGGAAGATACTCCCTAGGCCTCGGATACCCTAATACCGTCGGGGTCGGAAGAGAACAAGAGTTGACCAAGTGAGGTTGACAGGAAAGAAGACAGAGAGGAGCCCGGCACAAGTAAGTGGAAGCAATGCAGGACTCAGCTGGGGCCCCGTAGTCGCCAACCGACGTCCCACTTGATGTGGGCCCGTGGGGGATATTATTAGAACAAAATGCACACAAGTTATACCGTAAGTTTCATACATTTTGGTTGGTATCTTTGTACCCCGTATTTGTATATATTATTTATTGTGCACAAAAGTCTACCAGGGATTTCACTTGTGTTTACAGCTGGTCACGTGGTAACAGTCACAGGGCTGATGGCACAATTCACAAACACAGGTATTCCCGGGGTCGTGAAAACACTTCGTCTTGCATACCTTGTGGTGGTACCCATGCACAGCCATGGAGGTCGCCAGGTGTTGGAGCTCCTGATTCGTGTCGGCCCAGGATCTACGAGGCACGTCCAGAAAGTAAGTTCCATTTGGTAATAAAATTAAATTGTGTACAGATACAGAAAAAATATTTATTGCACAACATTCTACACCTCTTAAACTACTTTTCCACATAACTGCCGAACTTTTGCAGGCATTTGTCATAGCGTGGCACACGTTTTTGGATACCTTCTTCATAGAAGTTTACCACCGACCGTAAACGAGAGTGAAGACTCCCCTGTAAGATATCCTACCATTTGGCCATCACTGTTAGGCAAATTGCGTGCTTACCAGTAGAACTGCGTATGTTTAGGAGTTCTCCTGACCACATACGCAATTTGCCTAACAGTGGTGGCCAAACGGTAGGATATCTTACAGGGGAGTCTTCACTCTCGTTTACGGTCGGCGGCAAACTTCTATTAAGAAGGTATCCAAAAACATGTGCCACGCTATGACAAAAGCCTGAAAAAGTTCGGCAGTTATGTGGAAAAGTAGTTTAAGAGGTGTAGAATGTTGTGCAATAAATAATTTTTCTGTATCTGTACCCAATTTAATTTTATTACCAAACGGAACTTACTTTCTGGACGTGCCTCGTATTTTTCATGGCTTCTTTTGTATAATAGTCCAACCAACTTAACATTTATGAGAAATACATAGGTACGCCCTGATTCACATAATTAAATTATTCATCATTATCATATATATTATTTCCTGCGGCGCTCAAAAGCGACCGATCGTGATAAATGAGCATTCAATTGAAAGAGAATATACATTATAATAAAATAACCCCTGGCACTACAGCCCATGAAGGGCCTAGGTCTACCAAGCGACCGCTGCCCAGCCATTTGGCCTGCAGATATTGGGGTGACGCGTGATCAGTGCATCGGGTCCCCTCGGCCGTTAATCTTGGTTTTCGTGATCGGGGCGCTGCCTCACTGTCAGACAGCTACTCAATTGTCCTCATGAGGCTGAGTGCACCCCGTTCCAGCCCTCACGGCAGTTCCTAAAATCCCTGACGGAGCCGAGAATCGAACCCGGGACCTCCGGTTGAGAGGCAGGCGTCCTACCCCAACACCACGGGGCCGGCCAGAGAATAGACATAAGCTGTGACAAATCGCACTCTTAATTTCATAAATATCTATAATTTCGTTAAATAAAAAATGACTTTTAAAAAAATGTACGAAGTGTGCGATTTGCAGATAATGTTGCTGTAGGAAAATACGCTCCATAATTGCTGTCCACCTCACATTTTGGCCGCTGTGACGCCCGTTTCATGTCATTTTAACATTCTGATGTCTTTCTTTATCCTTTTGCTTGGATTTCAGATAATTTCATAAATATCGAATAACCGGTGACTGTTATGATGATCCAATTTTCAGTGATTGCCTGCATAATTTAGGGAACGTAGAACTTGGAATTCTAACTGAAATGTAATAAGTGTTCTATAATCATTTGGTTGAAATAAAAACATAACAACCTTTCTTCTTAACCCTCAACCGGGCGCGCTCATCTGACGAACACTCTCGGGCGCATCGGTCATTTCGACCGCTTTCTAAATTTTTAGTCGTTCACTGAACGATCTTGGGTTCTAATAAAAATGTTGAGGATTAATTTTGTTGTATATAAGTTTATACTTATTTAGATAATATCTATAATATTTTTCTGTACTCATTGGGCTTATAAAGATATATCCCGTTGTAAGACGAGTTGTTTTGAGAAGAAATCTGGAAAGCTCTGAACACCAAAGTTCCTTTCTATTTATTTTTTCTCGGTTAGTAAAATGGAAGAATAATGTCATCACCGCCCCCCCCCCCCTCCCACCTCCCCTCCCGGGGACCCACACTCCAACCCAACACTCAGTAATATATTGAGACATATCCATCTTGAACGGTGAAATTACTGTAAAGCACAGTATTTCAGTTTTTACAGCATGACTAGAGACGGGCCAAACTATCAGATGGCTAGATGATCCCTTGGCCGAGATAGTCTGGAGGGGAGGGGGCATCGCTAACTTTCTAACGGATTGCCTGCCAAAAATCTTAAGACTTCGGTCATTTAGACCGCCATGCTCCCGATTAAGGGTTAAGTCTCTCATTATAAACCTATTGAGGAAAGTGTCGTTTATGGACATGCGAGATTTCTCGCACGGGCCCGCTAGTTATACTATTTTATTAGTCTACTATGATTAATGAGATTTATGGAGCTGTAACTTTCCACTGAAAATTGTTTACATTTGTGGAACAATTTTACTTGTGGAAATTATCAGCAGTGACTTCAAATGCTCATCAGTTAATTTGGATATTTTCCCACACAGATAAGAAAGTAGTACCGAGAGCACTTTTATGCAACTGATCAAACTGTGAGAGAAAGAGACCACAATGATGACTTTAAATATACACTGTATACAATACAAACGACGCACCAGGAAGGAATTGTCCGATGGCGATAAAAATCGGTGGATATGAGGAACAGACATAGAAAAACAAACGATCAAAAGTGCAGAACAACAATCGAATGGTTTATTGCAGAGTTAGAGCGTTCCAAAGTGAGGACGTCAATAAGGTGTGTGTCCACCCCTGGCCTGGATGCAAGCTGTCACTCGACGTGGCATGGACTGATCAAGTTCCCGGATGGTGTCCTGCGGAATTTCGTGCCAAATGGTCTCCAACTGTTGGGCTAAATCGGCGACATTCCGGGATGTTCGCAATCGCCTTCCCATGACGTCCCAAATGTGCTCTATTGGAGAGAGGTCAGGCGACCGAGCTGGCCAAGAAAGGATAGGGCAAGCCTGAAGACAGTCCATAGCAACACGTGCCGTGTGCGGCTGGGCATTATCCTGTTGCAAAGTAAGGCCTGGATGTCGCTGAAGGAACGGTAACACAACCGACCGTATAATGTCATCAACATAGCGCTGTGCTGTCAATGTGCCAGGAATGACTACCAGAGGGGTCCGGCTATCAAAGAAGATGGCACTCCAGACCATCACCCCCTGTTTTTGGGCTGTGTGGCGTGCGATAGTCAAGGCAGGATCCCCACGATGGCCTGGACGTCTCCAAACACGTCTGCGGTTGTAGTCAGGGCACCGTTGGAAACGGGACTCGTCACTCAAGTCTATACGTCCCCACTCAGCGCGGCACCACTGTAATTTGGCTTGACGGTGAACAGGCGTGAGTGGTAAGCGGCGTAACGGGTGGCGCGAGCGCAATGGTCTTGGTGGACACATGGTGGACACATGTGTGCGGTTCACACGCTGGATCGTTGATAACGACGCCTCCGGTGCTGTGACAGCTGTTCTGACAATCACTCTGTCTCACCGTGCTGTTGTGGCCCTTGGTCGACCACTGCCGCCCTGAAGTTGATGCCTGCCGTTGCTGACCTTCGCTTGCCAGCATCGTCTGATCGCCGCATCACTTCGACCCGAATGTCCAGCGACAGCTCGATTCGACCAACCAGCTTCTTTCAATCCGATCGCACGACCTCTTTCAAACTCTGACATCTGCCCTAAATGAGCACGAATCCTTCGTCGTGGCATTCTTACAGCCGACGATTAGATATCGCAGTCAAATGCAACAGCTACTTTGAGCATACGCCTCAGAATAGCGCCTTATATACACCTGATGCATGCGCAGTTCGGATGCGCGGAAGCTCCCGCTATTCATTCATTGGACACGAAGCTTTAATCAGTTGCATGTTCGGACCGAATGTCTTGGCATACGTAATTTCCTTACAATTGGACAACGCCTTCCCGGTGCGTGGTCCTTTTGTTGTTGTTGTTGTTGTTGTTGTTATAAGTTTAATTCTTTTAAAATTTCGCTACTCTGCAAATGACCCCCACGCACTGCGCCATAGATATCTCACTCGCCGGCCAGGCCCGAAACGAAACTTAACGCGTAATTCAAAACTACAGCATGTTGGTATGATGAGCAGGCTAGCTAGCTCTTGGCTCTTGGTGGCGGAGTCAGTGTGGGCCGTAGGCTAAAAAGGGTTGGAGACCCCTGTTCTAGAGCAGAGGTCCTCAAAGTGGGGAGGGTGCTAGATATTTCATGTTTCACAAGGGAGCGCGACAGAAAAAGTTTGAGAACTGTTCTAAGGTATACTGATGCACTCGATACCGAGACATAATGTTACAAAGGAAGGAAGGACGCTTGTAGTTTAACGTGACCGTTAATCTTGAGATCATGAGCCACGGGACATAATGTTACAATCTTGAAGATTATGAACATGACGATGGAAAACAGTAATGGCCTATTTTCTGGAAATAATTCAGTTGAGGGAAGCAATCATTATGTCGGTAAGGTTAAAGTAACAAAGTGGAAAAAATATCGCTCGCTAAAGAACATAACGTCCCTTTTAACTGCTGCGGTTTTTAGAGACGCCGGGGAGTCGGAATTTTGCCCCGAAGGAGATCTTTTAACGTGCTAGTAAATCTGACACGGCTCCCTCGCATTTGCGCACCCTCAAATGACAACTGGTTGTGCCAGGATTCAATCCCATAAACTTGGGAACAGCCAGCAAGAACGTTACCGATGAGTCACACAGCCGTCAGCAAAGGAACATAAGAACGTGTAACCTGAATACTATTATTTATTATCGTATGGCTTTTAGTGCCGGGAGTGTCCGAGGACATGTTCGGCTCGCCAAAGACTGTAGCTGCTTCAAGTGGACACCCTGGGGTGGGCTACAAGTTCCGTTCAATTTCATGTAGTTCCAACTTTCACTACCAGATGTCACTGATACGTAGTGGTGAACGTTGGAACTTTGATAGAGCGTTCCAATGAAATCTAACCTAGAAATTTAGCTTCACACAAGTTTAGTCTGGGGAAGGATCTTTTGCATGCCATAAATCTAGGACGTGGGAACTTCCGCTTTACTTCCCCTCCGTAGGAAGGTATACTGAAGGATTTTAAACCTGAATACTGGTTTACATCTTCCTGGAGTCAGAGCTTGAGCAAAATAGGTCAAACCAATGTTCGAATTATTTATTGATGAGATCATGGTCAGAAGCAACAATAATTGTACAGAATTTTATTCACACCACATTACAAGGAATTATACCAGTAACCACATGTATAACCTACTGATGCACTTAAAATAAGATCTGTGAATGGTATTCGTATATTGACAAATGTTTATCTTTCTGGAAATTACATATTAAAAATCTTCACTGAATAAAGCAATTTTGAAAGAAAAATATCATGATTTTATGTTAGATAGTGAAATATTGATTGGAGTTTTGTTGACAACCCCACGCGATTGTTTACGTCATAAACGGAGGTAAGGCTGCCTAAGGGTTAAGTAATCCTCAGTTTAGTAACTGCATTTAAATCTTTTAATTTAGCGAATCCCATCCACTTACAATAGTTCAGAGGGACGTTCTGAGGTGCACTATCCATATATCGATTATTTGTCACATATTAGGGAATACCCTGGCTTACATTAACTGATCCTTCCACGCAACAATTATCACTAATAGAACTGCAGACGATTTAAATCAATAATGTTTATTTCTTGTTCTATTGGCACTTAGTCATTTTAGCTTATGGTACTGGCCTAATATCTGCTTTTGCGTGCGAGCATTATGTTGTCACTAAACACAAGGAAAGAAGCAAACTACAGTAATACCTCTCATGATACCACATTGCGATAGTTACGTACCATGTAAGACAGGGTTAAGTTATAATAAGTTACTGCACACGTTGACACTGCATACACAGAGAGTTGACTAACTTGGCTCTGTTGCTTTCTAGCCTCTCTAGTGCAAATGAAGTCTCGGGTTGGAGACTTGCAACTTCGACTCAATTAAGTTTGTGCAACTTCATCTCAATTAAGTTTGTGAAGGTATTGGTATTAAACTACAGTATATGCTCACCATAGTCTGTCTATACGCAGTATTGCAGTATTGCTTGAATGACCATAAACATTCATATCAACACGAACTGCATGATTTAAACCGCATTGCCTGTGAACAAAAGTAACGAGGAAACCACTAAGCTTACTGCTTTCTACACAAAGAAAAAAGGCGCTAATGTATCATCTCTTCAGAAAATTAAACTGGAAAATATTGCTACACACTTGACAAGCTAATTAAAGTAGTGATGGTTCTTATTCCGCAGAAATATTACAACTTTTAATTTAGCGAATCCCATCCACTTACAATAGTTCAGAGGGACGTTCTGAGGTGCACTATCCATATATCGATTATATGGCACATATTTGGGAATTCCCTGGCTTACATCAATTGATCCTTCCACGCAACAATTATCGCTAATAGAACTACTGACGATTTAAATCAATAATGCTTATTTCTTGTTCTATTAGCACTTAGTCATTATAGCTTATGGCACTGGGCTATTGTCTGAATTTGCGTGCGAGCATTATGTTGTCACTAAACACAAGGAAAGAAGCAAACTACAGTGGAACGTGGCTAATTCGAACTTCTACGCGTATAATTCGAAATCTTCTTTAATTAGAATTGTTCTCTTGGTCCCAAGCATTTTATATACAATCAATGCTAAAAAAAATCGTGTTAATTCTAATTAAATTTTGGATAATTCGAATTTTTACGTGTAAAAAGCCGATCGGAAGCCAAACAGTTGGGTCAGGAATTCCCGAAGAATGTCGTTTATCATTTGCATGTGGCCCCTACTCGATTGTTAGGCATATTTTCTTTTTGAAAGTAGAAATTACGTAAGTGATTCTGTTTTCCGTTCCTTAAATTTGTTAGATTCTTTTGTGATGGCCTAGAGACTTAATTGTAGAAACAAGTGAAAATCCACAGCCTGCTTCCAGTCTCCGACCGGGTCAGGAATGGAATGAATGAAGCCCCTATCTAACGGCGAGGATATGAACTGTGCCGGCTGCCGAGGCCTGACGCACTCCTCTGGGGCAATGATTACATGAATGACAGATGAAATGAAATGATGGGGGAGAGTGTTGCTCGAATGAAATTTTGACAGGGAAAACCGGAGTACCCGGAGAAAAACCTGTCTGCCTCCGTTTTGTCCAGCACAGATCTCACATGGAGTGACCGGGATTTGAACCACGGACCCAGCGGTAAGAGGCCGGCGTGCTGCCGCCTAAGCCACGGAGGCTTCAATTGTAGAAACAAGTAAAAATCTCAAACTTTTTTGAAAAACAGTTGATTTCTCGAAGACTTAACTACATTGCTGGATTAGTACTGTCGTTAAATAGGTGAATAGTACATTTTGGTTTTATTTTATCATTTGAAACTTTCGAGGTTATTCACGATACAGTCATTATACAGTACAGTTGTCTGTTAATCTGCTTTGTTGGACGTAAATCATTATGTAATCATACAGTAATACATAGTATATAAACACTTGACTTGTTAAAAACCTATGTAATATTATGTTTAATAAATGTTCTTGTATGAAGAGTTAAAATTTGAATATTTTCTCTACCCTTTTGAAAGAACTTTCTTAATTCGAATTTTTGGATGATTCGAATTTTTATCTGGTCCCTTGAGGTTCTAATTATACAAGTTCCACTGTAATACCTCTCACGACACCACATTGCGATAGTTACGTACCATGTAAGACAGGGTTAAGTTATAATAAGTTACTGCACGCGTTGACACTGCATACACAGAGAGTTGACTAACTTGGCTCTGTTGCTTTCTAGCCTCTCTAGTGCAAATGAAGTCTCAATTAAGTTTGTGAATGTATTGGTATTAAACTATATGCTCACCATAGACTGTCTATACGCAGTATTGCAGTATTGCTTGAATGACCATAAACCTTCATATCAACACGAACTGCATGATTTAAACCGCATTGCCAGTAAACAAAAGTAACGAGGAAACCAATTAGCTTACTGCTTTCTACACAAAGAAAAAGGCGCTACTGTTTCATCTCTTCAGAAAATTAAACTGGAAAATATTGCTACACACTTGACAAGCTAATTAAAGTAGTGATAGTTCTTATTCCGCAGAAATATTACAACTATATCTTTAACAATTTTGTATTGATGACTCTTATTATTAACAGCATTTTATGTTCTATACCAAACACTCTGACTTAATGCGATGGAGGCTGCCACATTTCGAGATGTCTACAGACAATTATTCATCGCTACAGTCTGGATTACCAACATTTGGTGATACTTGACGATAATTCATTATATGAATTAAGGTTATTGAATTTGCGTCTTTATTCACAAAAGGAGCATTCATTATTGATATCACAACTAAGAAATAAACAGTTGGTAAGGGATTAGCAGGTAAAGGAACTTTTATTCCTAATATTACTCGGTCACGAAACGCAGTCAATGTTCGAAATGGTGAACCACATTACAGCCATGGAACGAAGTTTCAAATGGAATTCAAATGCTCGGTTTGTTGTGGTTATTGTTGATCCTATTACACAAAAGAGACAGCAGGAAGTAGCTCGTCGTATTGTGGAAGCTTTTTGGAAGAAATACGTGTATAATATCATTGTGCTCCAATACTCTGAGGAAGATACCAATCAAAGCCCTTGGATACAAATATTTACTTGGTTTCCGTTCAATGCTTCTGGTGACTGTGGAAAAAACTTAACTGAAGTAATAGTTATAGACAGATGGTTAATGGATCAGCAAGGATATTTTTGGAGAAACGTTAACCTCTTTCCAAATAAAATACCGCATAAATTATATAATTGCCCGATACGTGCAACAACATTTGTGTATGAACCACTTGTTTTTGCCACTAATATATTTGTGAATGGGACTGATTCACATTTGTATGAACGCGGTGTTGAAGTTCAACTGTTTCATATATTAGCGAAATCATCAGGCTATCAAGTGGAGTACACAAAGACCCCTACTCATCGAGGTTGGAAAGGGGAGAATGGCAGTTGGTACGGCGCATTTGGGAATGTAGTCATTAACTATGCTGACGTCACATTTGCTGGCCATGTCATGTGGCCAAAGAGATTGGAATATATGGATCCAACAGTTCCATATCTGAGAAGTGATTGGCCCTGGTACGTTCCAATAGCTAAAGAAATGCCTCGTTGGAAGGCACTTCTACGAATATTCTCTTTGAATGTGAGGTTCCTTGTTCTGATATCGTTCTTGTCGGAAGGAAGTACAGTGAAAACGGATTCAGAACTGTACCAGAAGCTGTTGTTACTTCCTGGTCTATTTTTATCGGAGTATCTTTGAAACGATTACCAACCACGATTAGATTAAGAGTGATATTTCTATTCTGGTTATACTACTGCCTACTCGTAAACACAGCATTTCAATCCAAATTTATTGGCGTCATTACAAAACCTGGTCTAGAAAAACAAGTGACAACTCTTAAAGAACTGGTGAATTCAGAATTAAGTTTTGGTACAGACACATCCCTCCTTCCGCTATTCGAAGATCGTGATCATTCGAAATATCAAAAGATATTTCAAAATGGTGAGCGGTTTAATAGCCAGGAAGATATTGAAAAGCGAGTACTTGATGATCGCAACTTTGCTTTCTTTTGACCCGATGAAGACAAAATAAGGTTGTCTAAAATGATTCGTGTTGTTTCTAGAGGAAGACAAGTGTACCCACCGTTGACCGATGGTGGAGTTAGTTATGATGTCGTTATGTTCCTGAGAAAGGGCAGTCCGTATGGAGATCTCTTCAATTCTGTGTTAAGGAGATTGCTAGAATCTGGCATAGTGTACAAGTTGTGGTCAGAACAAAAGGTCGAAGAAGATAACTCTCAAAGAAAACACACTTCACCAGAGTATCCCGTTGTACTGACAATTTTACATTTGCAAGGAGCATTTCTTATTTTATGGAGTGGTCTTGTTGTATCACTTGTGGTATTTCTGAGTGAGTTTGCTTGCAAAATTATCATCTCATTATGTTCTTGAATGAAACGTCTGTTAAAGCCGATTCTACGAACAGAACTGGTGAACTTCAAAATACAGTTTACTAAGTAAAGTTTCATAGATTTTATGAAACAAAAGATAACTGTGTTTGGATAAATAGAAAGTTAGGGGAGCACTCAAACTAGTTTGATCCTATTTGCTGAGTAAGACTTGGAAATGTGATCGCAGTTGTGATTCTAACCTGAATCTCCCACTGTCTCTATAGGGGTTTTGATTCCCTCACAACACATTGTCAAGCCTTCCGATCTGAAACAGGTTTAATGATTTAATTTTTCGCTAGTCCTTTTTAAAGTGTGATTCAGTCTAAGTACATATTTGCACCATTTTAAAAAGTAGAGTTTTATGTTTCCCTATTTATCCGAGATACCTCTGGGATCAAGATGGGGTTCCTCAGCAAATACTTTAAGATCTTTTTTGGGACTGGTTTACTCCTGTGCTGAGTATTGTGCACAACTTAGGCTAAATAGCTCGTATACAAGACTTATTGATACCCAACTAAACGCTAGCATGTGGTTAATATCTGGTACTATCCAGCCCACACCACTGAATTGGCTTCCAATTCTGTCAGGTATAATGCCGCCTGATTTAAGAAGATCAAATGCTCTCATACGAGAGTACAGGAAGATTGAAATGAACCCTCAATTGCCTGTTCTGGATAATATTCTCGCTCTCAAGATACCGAGGCTCAAGTCACATCATCCATTTCTGCGTGATGCTGTCGCTTTGGCCGATGGGAATTTCTACCCTTTAGAAGAATGGAGAAGTCGCTGGAAAGTTGCCACAGACAGTTCCCTACATAACATATTTTCTGGTGAACATCTTCCTAGTGGACATCATCTACCACATAAGCTCTGGACCACAGTGAATCGGGTGAGAAGAAATCATGGACGATGTAGCGACGCCCTTTATATGTGGAAATATATTGCATCACCGGAGTTCGACTGTGGTGCCTCTCAACAAACAATCCCCCATATTGTAAGTGAATGTGTGCGACGTTCCTACACAGGTGGCCCAAATGACTTTCTGGAACCAACAGAGGAAGCCAAACAGTGGATCACCCAACTGGACATTGCAATATAATTAATTTTTGCTCCCGGGGAAACATGTTCCTTGTCTGAGTATATTTGTACTTATTTTATGTATATAACTTGTGGCCATACGCTAAATAAACAAGAAGTTCCGTGACGAACTAAAGAGCCTACTTTTCTTAAAATTTAAGATTCATGCCAATCTATATAGACCTATCTAGAAAAATAGTGAAATTAAGTTGGTAATATCGAAATTTCTAATTAGTTCGAAATATGCATGTAGCCTAATAGAGCACTGCAGTTGGTAGCCCTGGTGACTGAATATATTGTTAGTTCCATCTCTTAAGGTACAGAATACAATATTTGGTTGAAGTCCAATGGATAGCATGGACGTTACATGCAGTTAGACATTGGATCTATCAGCGCGCGTAAGATCATGTTGGCAACAATGTCATGCATGCGTTGGTCAGAAATAATCTAAAATATTATGGTCTCTTGTTGTGCCAATTTTGGATGAAATCCATTTGTTAGTATAGAAGTTACATGTATTTTAAAATTGGACCTATCAGCAGGCTTAGAATCATGTTGGCAGTACTGACGTATATTAGTTTCTACTAATTAATCTAGAATGTTAGGTACTATACGTGTGCAAATTTTAAAGCTGTTGGCTGCCTACATACTTTCTGATATATTAATATTTGGGTAAAAAAATAGACACAGCATTTATTAACAGTTGGCAGTCCTAGTTGCTCTTAAAAATAACCATAGTCATATCTGTTTCTGTACACATATTAAATACAAAATGTGGTTGAAATCCAATTGATAGTATAGAAGTTATATGCATTTAAAAGTTGGACCTATCAGCAGGCGTAGAATCATTTTGGCAACACTACCCTGCATGGCCTCTTGGAAATTAAACTGAAATATTATTATCTATACGTGTGCCAATTTTGAAATAGCTCCCATGCATACCTCCCATGATATCCAACATGGAGCTCAAATTTCAATTGCGATTTTTCAGCAGTTGGTAGCACTGACATAATATTTAAATATGGGTTTGAGATATTCAGGTATAGATCTTCACTCATACCAAATTTGGATTCGATTGCTGCAGCCGTTTAGGAGTTGATAGGGGGGACACACACACAGCCAGACAGACAGACAGACAGACAGAAGGACTGACAGACAGACAGAAATTTGCTCGGATCGATCTCATAAGTCTACTTTTTCCTCATTTTTGCAAAATGTGAAAAGTAGACTAAAAATAATACCACTGTTCCGTGGGCCAAATCACAAACAAACACATATCACCCTACACATGGATTAGAGTTAGTCCCAGCACGAGACGGTTACTCTCAGAGCATAGGTTAAGGATTGGGTGTGGTTATGAACTGACCCAAACACATGCTAATTAATAAAAGGAAAGTTCAAAATCTGTTACAGGTAACTAAACATGTAAGATAACAATTCGCGTCCTCCATTGATTTATTCACCAAATATCCCTAGCCTAGTCTGTATTGTGAATATAGTGGTTAGTCCACAAGCTAACTAAAAAATAAACTCTCCTGGAAATAAATTGCATTCGACTTTCCTGTCTTAACATCCTCTGGCAAAGCAAGGGATCAGGTATTCTCCAGATTTAAAAAACGAGGGGGTTCCAACCCCACAATTGGCCGTCCTTGAAATGGGTTTCCATGGTTTCCCAATTTTAACTTCAGTAAAATGCCAGGATAGCAATCGACTACGGCCGCTTCATTCCAACTCGTTGCGCAAATTCGTTTATCTTCAATCGTCTAATCTCCCATTAACTCATCTGATGATGGTTGGTTGGTTCCTCAGTTTAGGGGCTGCGACAACGCGGTACTTTGTACTTTGGGTGTGTGTAGAATCTGTCTGATAACCGGTGTTAATTGTGATGACTGTATTAGTGTGTGTTATCTGTTTTTAATTCAAGTAAGGACTGCAGACTTTGAATTTTTCAAATAGTTCCTACTGTACTTTTGCCGCCAAACGACACCGTCAACGACTACTAATTCAGAACTTAGCTACTAGACGCCACCGCAGTTGGCTCTTGGCAACGAACGTAGGAACCTAGGAGCGTTGTTTACATTAACCTATATAATTTAGCTTCACACAGGTGTAATTAGTGAAAGGTTCTTTAACATGCCATAAATCTATGACATGGGACCGCCGGCTTTACTTTCCCTCCGAAGGAAGGCATACTGAGGGATTTTTAACGCTCTTAAAAAATCCGACGACTTCGGCTGGGTTTGAACCCATGATCTTGGGCATAGAAGCTCAGCATGCTACCAACTACGCCACCGAAGCCACTCATCTGATGATCTTGATGTCAGGAAATGCATCCGGCCGTTAAAACCATTCGCCACACAGAGTCATGAAAATTAAGGAGTAAGAAGTAAACTCATGTGGCTCTAACAAACAGCCGAATGATGCCTACCACTTGAAAATATTGCAACCACAGTTTCGCTGTCCGTCGTTCAGATGAGAGTAAGCATTTTTCTTTGCGTCGAACAAACTTGCTGCTTCGCCGATGCACTCTGACGAAAGAACGTCGTCCACAGAAATCTTTCCCGAAAGCAAATCTGTTTGCGTTTCTTTCAATCGATTCTCGAGAAAGTGGTCTTCTTTCATTCCTGACGGATCCAGAAGGATCAAGATCGCCAATGAGAGTAGTGTTAAGAAATGCACACGGATAGCTCGAGCGCACGCATGGCCGGCCATCGTGCGGGTCACCGTACTCCTTGCGAAGACAGTCTCCCCGAGTTCTTCCAAACCGCTCCCGCCCATGATGGTTCCCACTGCACCCATGAACGACATAAGCAAGTGAAAACCACCAAGACGCAAAACGACACGTGACAACGGGCTACCTTCATCAGCTGCATGAACGATGTCCAGCGCCTTCGCGTAGAGTGGTTGGTCGACGGTTACTTTAGGAGACTGCTGTCCATCTCTGCACATCTCCACCGCGGAAAGAAGACAGGTATTAATGGAGGTATGATTGTAAGGTGCAAGGTTGACGAATGGCAATGGCTCTTTCTAAAGATACGTTTTAATCCAATATAGCCCCACATTATTGCTGATTTTAATGATGTATTGTTTTAACGATAATAGACGGCAAAATACACAATTTGACACAAGTGCAAAGAAAATCGGACCGTTCGTTCGGTCGCTATGCTCAAAACTCGAAAAATCCAAGATGGCGGCTGTTTTTTCAAGTTGGCGGATTTTCCCCAACTCGGATTTCTTGGGACTTTTGGAATTTTGATTAAGATATCATCCTCGACATTTCCACCAATTTTGAGCTTGTTATTCCAAATGTCCGGGTCAGGGCTACTTTTTGTCTAATTTGACTGGACTAACTACCCTGGCTCAGTATTTAGATGACACCATCTGAGTAACTTCCATTTCAACAATATCATTAGAGTACCTCAAATCAGAATTAATTAATTTTGCAGAGTCAGGTACAAGTGAACTAAGCTAACCACTACACTCCTAGGCGTACAATGAGTAGAGATAAAAGTATATATTCTATTAGTAATAATAATAGTAATTTTCCTTCAAAAACGACGCGAAAATACAAGCTAAGAAATGGTACGCAAATACAAATTTGAATTACTAACAAGATTTAATAACATTCAAACCTTAAGGTATGGTTTGGCTACGGCGATGATCGCCGGGCGCATATCGCTGGCGATCTTCGGTGCTTTATGAACGCATGTAAACAAATGAGACTGGTTTCGCTACAGCGATCTGCGCTGGCGTCAATTCATTGCATTTCGATAGCGATGATCGCTGGCCATTTCGTGAACAAAAGAATAACGATAAAGCTCTCATCTCTTTGGGAAACAGTATCATAGCTTCAATACAGAGAGTATTTTGTAATTTCTCAAAATAAACTGATTATTTTTCAATAAATTATGTTACTTCTCACAGAAACGTGGTTAAATGTATTTTAACACATGCTATTTAGGATCGACACACGGTATGATGACTTCATAGCCCTTATTCATAGATGGCATCAATCCAAAGGTTATTCAAAGTTAAATACTTCATAAGTTTAATAGTTTCATTAGTTGGCTCGGGGGGTATTGATCCCCCTGATCAACCCTCCCCGCCCCCTCTCCCGTAGTTACGCCACTGGCCTTAAGTATTTCTTAAATTTTATTTGGTCACTAAGCAGATGTCTATGAATCAGTGCATTAAAACATCCTTCTGTACGGTACGCCTAGTTTTGTACATGTTATTTATTGGGTACAGAATGTAGCTCAAGGGGGGACTACCCTTTACAAACATCGCTCACCCCTATTAGTTTGAGTCTCTCTTGCTCCATGTACATATACTTAATTCGATCATCATCTCTTGTTCCTCCTCTAAAAGAAGCAATATTGACGCTGATGTAATTCTGCTTAAGGTCATTCTGGCAACGTTATATTATTTCAGACTATAATCAGCTGATTATTAACTTATTTACCCCACAAACCTGTATAAGCAAAGAGTAGGCTACTGAGCTGTTGTGAAGAGAAAGTGATCCTGTTGTAGGAGGCAGTGGACGAAGGACGATGATCGCCGGCTAGGGAAACCGCTTTAAGGTACGTTTTGGCTACAGCGATGATCGCCGGCGCACAAAGTCAAATACAAATACAAATACAAATACAAATAATTAGATCAAATAAACTTAGAATGAAAGTTTTACTAGTTATTGCTGTTTTAAGGGGCGGAACAGAAATTAATACGTTTATAGAAGAGATCTGCGGAATACTCTCGCCACCGACTAACGACTCATATCAATACCTTCTATGAAGACAAGTGGTAATTGAATACTAGCATTTATACAGATTCAATGACGAAGACATGATGACTACCATACCGGCAGTAAGACGAAGACCATAGAATATTATGTTCCTGAATATCTTTCTATTGCAAAAACGTTTGATATATTTATGCATATCGTTCAACTATAAGAAAGCACGCATACATTGTCCGGTAATATTCATAGCTTTTCATAACCTTCTTGAACGCTTTGTAACCGTCAAGTAATTCCTCATAATTAACAAGCAACCGCCAGGGAAAGATAACATACTCCTGAAAAGTATTTCCTTGTGATCAACTACAACGATTAAAGATAAGTGATCTACTGGTTCTACTTCGAGTAATGAATAAATAAGTAAATTGTGGCTTAGTATTGGACTTCATAAGATTGATCAGTGTAAGCCTTGAGTTGTAATTACCATGTATGTTTTGCCAGAAGCCATGGTTGTGTTAAGTCAATACTTTTTCAGCGTGTTTTCTGATATGATATGGGTTAAGTATTCTGTGATTTCAGCATCTTGTAGACAATTCGGTTTATGTTCCCGTCGTACATAAACCAACCGGAAGTGGTGCAACAGCACTGCATTGCTGACGTCACGAAAGCGCACCAGGGCCAGTATTTCTCGTTGGCCGTGCTTCCGGGCATAACGAGCGCGCTACCCAGCTATGAACAAGCTGTGAGGAAACGAGACTGAGTGTTTACTTATAAAATTACGTTCTACGGACGCGAATAAATAAATCACGAAACCAATTGTGAAACATGGTCAGAGGTTGATGTGATCGGTACATTACACAAATAAATCGACGTTTTCGATCAGACTCGATAAGTAGGTATGCATTTCGAACCTTCAAGGCAATTTGTTAAATCAGTTACCGTATCAAATCGAAAATTATTGAATGAACGGTTTACTGATCCAGTTCCAAATGATCTTAGCAACATATTTGAAAGAGAAGGCCCAAACTCTGATGAAGATGTTCAGTATGAGAAATACAATAACAATTTACAATACTATTTAAAACGTGGTATTCGAAACCAAAGGACTTCTTACAATGAATTTGGTGAGGATTATGATGATCAAGAACCAGTATTTACTGAGGAAAAATACGACTGAAATACAAGACGAAGAAGGGAAGCCACTAAGCTGAAGAGAATATTAAGAAAGCATACAAATAATGTTAGGTTCATGGGACCAAATGAGGTAAATCTGGATGCTAATATAAATGAAGACAGTGACAATTTAGTGAATTATCTAGGTAAAGATAGTGTGAATGGAGCCATTAGAGTTGCACCTAAAATTCGTTATTATTTCGAACCTTGCGAGTTTGACCTTGACCGAAAACACTGTTGTCTCAGCAATAAATGCGATATATAGAAGTATTCAATCAAAAACTTGAAACGTGAAATGTCGACTACACAACGGGAAGAAAAGACACATACTGTACAGAAATAAATAAACAATTAATCTGTATCAGTTAAAACAGAAATTAATATATATAGTCAATCATCTGTCCCAAAGGTCCAGGTTTGATTCCCACCTCTGCCGGGAAATGTAATTCTCATTTGAGGTTTGAAAATAATTTCACTCAGCCTCACTGAATTGAGAAGAAGTGGGTTCGATTTCTCCTTTCTCCTCCAGGTAAATGCTGGGATTGTTCCTAACAGAAGACCATAGTCACTTCCCAATTCTAGCATCACCATACACACACTACCATAGACAATACACACATACAAATTCTATCCGTATCCGAGTACACATGGCTGATGACAGTGATGTCCTAACCCACTCATGAAACAACAACAAAAACAATTTGGCACAGAAAGTTTTACTCCGTGATAACTGATAAGAAACCAGTATAGTAATAATTATAATGCTTATATCGTCTAGCACTATGGGCAGAGAAGAACAAGTTGGAGATAAACGAGGGGGAAAAAATGTCCACATGATATTTAGGAAGAGAGGGTAGGCAAGATGCAGCTGTCACCAACTCATGGTCCGATCGAAATAGCACGGGACTTGAACTACCTGGGTGTGACGCTTCACACAACTGGGACCACTTACACCAAGCACGTCAGAAACAGAGCTTTGGTAGCGACATTGGCCATCAACGATATTCTGCTCCTTCGTAGACTACCCGTATCGACTGCAATGAAGATCTTCACCACCAAGATTGTGCCTATGGAATGGACCTAGTGTGGCTGCATCTGACTAAATAAAACCTGAAAGAAATCGAGAAAATCAAAGCGACCTATCTAAAACGACTCCTATGTGTCTCCAAATGCACCCCCTCTAGACTAGCTTATGAGCTCGCCGGGAAGCCCTTCTTCATAGAGCAACTTAGATTGCAGATGCTTCTGCCATCTTAGGTGCAATGGCATATAAAGCACAGCAGAAGAAAAGGGAGATATGGGGTGATTTCTATTCGAGCCAGGCTATGCTATTCTTCGAATGGCAGGTATGGACCCTCTTGACGGAGTGACGCCTCTGCCTGTGAGAGTCCCAGAGCACACTGACCCGGTGTGTAGCATCTGGTAAGGGTCCCTTGCCAGGGTTACGGTGAAGACCTCAACGGCAGCTATGGTGGAGAAGATAGTCTTCGGTACAGCATAGATGGCGGAAGAGGCAACCTAGTGCTCGGGTTAAAATTAGTAAAAGGCTCTTCCTCAGCGACGGCGAAGAAGATGGACTTCAGTACGGTGGGGCTGATGGAAGAGGCAGTCTAATTGTCCAGAGCTAAATGACAACAGGTTTACCATCAAACATTATGATAGATAATAAGATAATCACAGAGGTGAATAGTTTCTGTTTGTTGGGATCAACCATTAGTAGTAGTGGCTCAAGCAGTCAAGAGATTCGCCGAAGCCTTGCCCTAGGAAGAGCAGCTTTTAAAGGCCTGGATAAGATCTTCAAGTGTTCCGATGTTTTCTTTGCCTAGTAAAATTAGAATGGTTAAGGCACTAGTCTTTCCCATAGCTACATATGGTTGCGAAAGCTGGACCATAAGGAAACGAGATAGGAAGAATATTGATGCCTTTGAGCTCTGGTGTTGGAGAAGGATACTGCGTATTCCTTGGACAGCCAAGAAGACAAATGTATGGGTGATTCAAAAAATCAAACCAGATCTGTCTCTTGAAGCATTAATAACATGATGACAGCTGTCATATTTTGGACACATTATGGGGTGTTCTGATTCGTTGGAAAAGACAATTATGCTTGGAAAGGTCGAAGGGTGTCGGAGACGAGGGCGGCCAGCATTGAGATGGATCGACTCCATCAAAACCAACATGAATATGTCACTGAAGGATCTGAAGTATATGGCTGAAGACCGAATCATATGGAGACAGTCCATCCATGCAGTCGCTAGGAGTCGACGCCGACTTGATATCACCTGATCATCATCATCAAATGGATATTTCCTCTTGGAGGGCAGCAGCTCCAACAGTACGAAGTAGAGGCACATAATGGAGGACTTCATTAGTGGTACTACAATGGATGTGAGAAGCGCAGCTGTAGCAGCCTCCACGGTTCACACACTGCGGCACAGAAAGGAAACGAAAGTCCTACTGAGCTATCTTTCCAAATCTTCCAATATGATTATGGTTACAGTAACTTAAGAAACAGCCCTCAGTCCGGGGCACCCCTTAAGAGGGGAGAGTGTGCTAAGAATCCCCCTGAGGTCAAGTAGTGATAAGTTTCAAATTTACAACAACCATAAACAAGAATTGCCATATGGAATGTGCGAAGTCTATATATGGCTGGGAAACTTGCAAACGTTGAATCAGAAATGCAACGCTTGGAAATCAAGATTTTGGGCCTTAGTGAAGTTCGATGGCCTGGGTCAGGAACACAATAAACTAGTCATGGATTTCTGTATTACTCTGGTGGTAACGGTCCTCAACATCAATATGGAGTAGCTGTGCTCCTCTCGTCTGATCTGGTGAAGTCTGTCATCGATTTCATTCCCTTTGGAGAGCGAGTCATGTTTCTTAAACTGCAAACTTCCCATCGTCCAATGAATATTATCCAGGCCTATGCTCCAACCGGCGATAAGGAAGACGGATTGGTAGAAGAATTCTATTCCATTCTAGAGGAGGCATTGTCCCTGACTAAGAAAGGGGAGGTAACTGTTGTCCTTGGTGATTTCAATGCTAAGATAGGTGTCGGTGCTGAGGATAGAATTGTTGGGCAATATGGCCTTGGCGAGAGGAATACCAGAGGTGATCGTCTAGTTCAGTTTTGATCAGAACAACAGCTTTCTGTTATTTATACCTTTTTCAAGCTACATCCCCGGCGCTTGTATACACAGTGGCGGTTCGTACTCTTAAACAAGGGTGAGCCACATCACATTTTTGAGAGAACGTACGCCCATAATGGTACATGTTGGCCGTACCATGAGTAGACAAGAAAACCGATGTCACTCAATTGGTTTAAATGTGGCGGCCATTTAGTAATCGTTTCTCTGCGGTTTTACCGGGCTGTGATGCCGCAACGGAAAAGCTGCTTGCCTCGCACCATGGATGGTCCGGCTCGATTCCCGGTTAATGCTTATGGGAATTCTGAGGTGAAATGACACGTCTGGTGGCTTGGATTCCACGTAAACAGCAGTTCCCTGGTTTATGATCGAGAAGTTAATGGTCACGTATTAGTACAAGCACTCCTACTATTCCTTCCGATATTCCTAAAGTAGATTACTTAAACTCAATCATTTCACGGATCCATTAAAGACATTAACACGAACATTTCAAATTCCTAAAAATCCAGTGAATATTATTAAGACCTCAATCGAATGCGCAACATAATATACCTATTCTTATCCACAAGTTCGTTGTGTTTACGAACAGCCATCATCCAGTTGCTGCCCTAACACCAACACTGCTAAGCTCATTTCATTGTTCGTATGACATTTTGACTTTAAACAATGTTTCTTACCTTTTTCAGGTAAATGTTTTAAATCATTGATGCCAGTCATGGTCCATGTGTCATCGCCACCAAATAACTGGCACGGGAAACAAAACAAAATGAATTTACAACCCGACACCCACTTATCCAATCCCATTTTTCATACACAGATTTATTGACAGTCCCGTTATATGTTCTGTGTTTATCTTTAGAGTCTTGATTAATGCACAGATCTGGTTTTGGAGGGCCTAATTCATTTGTTAATAGTCTATCCTCATAAGTTAAGGTCTTTTTTTTGTAAGTTTTTTACCTTGTTTATTTCATGGTTTCGTTAATGACACCCCCCCAGAGGCTCACGTGGAACGTGAGTTGGCGACCACGGGACCACAGATGAGTCCGGCTTTGATTCTAATTACTTACTTGTGCCGGGCTCCTATCCGTCTTCTTTCCTATCGACCTCTCTTGGTCAACTCACGTTCTCTTCCGACCCCAACGGTATTAGGGTATCCGAGTCCTAGGGAGTCTTTCACTTTCCCGCCTTAGTTGGCCCTTGTCTCATCTTTCCTGATACCCTCATTCTTCGAGGGGTCAGCCTTCTTTTTCTTTACATGTTATCTCCTGCCTTCTGCACAAGACCCTCAAGGAGGCAGGGTGTGTGTAGCCCCACCACTTCTGGTGCACCCTGCATACATTGCTGTGCCCTCAGGGGCTCACGGCTGGTGAGCTCGGGAATGGCGACCCCGAAGGATTCCTGAGCTGGGTCCGTTTTGTCATCTTTTTCGTCTGACTTTGGGGCGGGCCCTCTCCTCTTTCGCTTTCCTACGTGCCTTCCATGGCTCTCCTTCCTTCCAAGTCCCTCATTCCTCATTCTTTGAGGGTACAAGGCATTTATTTTCTTTCTGTCCTTTATTTGCCTTATCCTTGATTTGTTTATCATTTCTTCTTCTAGTACGTAAGTCAATAGTTTGTAGTTAGTATTAGTTTTCATTCTCATCTCATCTTTCTCTATCACCCAAACCATTAGGGGCCGATAACCTAGATGTTAGGCCCCTTGAAACAACAATTATTATAATCATCATCGTTAACGACATGAACACCTCCAATGCGTGAAAATGCAGTGAAAATGATTGAGTAATATGTCGCAGCATTCAGTTACGGTCTAAAATCAGAATGACACATAATATATAGACGACGAGTGGGAATTAACCGCCTACCTCTTACGACGAAATACGCGCTCGGTGTATATTTGTATTATGTTTAACACGGGTACGAGCTATTCGCATCTGACAAATCACGCTTCCAATAACAACTAGGCCTATTATGTAAGATTAATATTACTAAACACTGCGAAAGACCACCGCACTCATACACATTTATAACTGAATATCGCAGGCGCCAAAACTTTCAAAGCCAAGTGTTGAGGCAGGACTGTTGTCACGCAGTTGTGTATACCCCTAGGCCTAGATGAAGAGTTTTCTTTTGCGTATGGCTTTTAGTGCCGGGAGTGTCCGAGGACATGTTCGGCTCGCCAGTTTTGTAGCTGCTTTGAGACGGACACTCAATGGGTGAGCTACAAGTACCGTGGGGGAGGAAAGTTGGAAGGGAAGGTCGAGGAGTTGGAAGGTAGCGGCTGTGGCCTATAGTTAGGGACCAACCCCGGCATTTGCCTGGAAGGAAGATGGGAAACCACAGGAGACCATCTTCAAGGTTGCCGGCGGGGGAATTCGAACCTCCTCGCCTCCCGGATGTGAGCGACTGCCAACAGTCATGCCGTAACGACCACGGCTACCTCACCCGGTGATGAAGAGATGAAGAGAATTCTCAAACTTGACGTTATAACACAATACAAATTCACTTAAGGAACATAGCCTACGTTCAAAATGTTACGTTTCTGTCTCAATGTATATCATATATGTTGATATTTCTTCTTACATATTAATAAAGAGCGCAATGTTCAGAAGGATGTACCGTAAATTATTTTGGTGGAAAATTGCTGAGGGTATGTGTATACGCCATCTATGAACTTGTCTGCCCTCTACCGGTGCACTTTAACACCCCTCTCCACCCCTCACTTCCCGCCCCAACGTGCTACTTTCACGGCCATTTGACCGTCTTGTCGCATGATTCTTGTGCCCCAAGTCGAGGAAATTGCCATAGCCCCTCTTTCACCTCACCCCGCTGAATATGATGGGATGAGGCTACAGAGCCAGGAATAGGTAGCATGTGGCAACACTGTGCTGGTCTCAAAAGGCATGTGCCCAGCACCTCGTTGTGACATGCTGCAACTGTTGGGGAAAGTGAACACCAGGGCGATTGAACTGCTTGGTCGCGACATAAGCGCCATTACCACGGAAGGACTATCAAGACGACTACGACCCAAGGAGAATGTTTAATGGTGGGGCACGTGACCGTGTGCCCTTGTTCTAAAACCGCCACTGTAGTATACATGGACGTCTCCTGCAGATTGTGAAGGTCATAATGTCAGGAATCAGATAGACTTTATTCTCATAAAAAGTCATCTGAAAAGATACGTGAAAGCTGTCAAAACCTACCCTGGGGCGGATGTTAACAGCGACCATAATCCCGTCGTCATGGACTTAACACTTCATCGTTTCGTCAAGAACATACGCTCTGACAGACCTAAGCGCATAGATACAAAGTGCCTTGACAACCCCTTAGTTCGGGCTCAAACAACCTTGAAACTCGAAGATCGTATGAGAACAATAAACAACTTGGAAACAGAGGATATTGAACCATAATTGACTGCATTAAAGAACGTACTCACCTATACTCAAGAGAGTGATATAGGACATTCCAACAGCTCAAAAAGAAGCCATGGATGACAGAAGAAGATCTACAACTCATGGACCAAAGACGGAAAGTGAAACATGTTAATCAAGTCCAATAACAAGAACTAAACAGGTCTGTGAGGAGGAAGTGCAGAGAGATGCAGAGAGTGCTCGTGGAGAGATGCAGAGAAATAGAACATCTCCAAGGGAAATATGACTTGTTTAATCTCCACAAGAAGATCAAAGAACTTGCAGGGAAATATCACAGGCCGTGCAGAGCTATACTGAGGGATGACAATAACACCATTTTGGTAGGAGTCGAAGACAAGTTGAAATGTTGGAAAGAATATGTTGAAATCCTATTTAGTGATGTAAGGCCAGATTAACCACCTTGTATTGGTGAATTCAGCGAAGCAAGTTCAAGTATAAGCCAAGAGGAAGTACTGTATGCAATCTAACTCCAAAAGAATGGAAAAGCTATAGGTTTGGTCAAGATTCATGCAGAAACTCTCAAACTTATTGCTGAAGGCCATGACAGAGCACTAGAGTTGCTAACTGCTTTATTTAACGCAATATATAAATCTGGTAGAATTCCATCTGACTGGCTAAGATCTTCTTTTGTCACCATACCTAAAAAGGCTAATGCATGATATTGTGATGTGTATCTTATGATCAGCCTAATGCCCCGTGTGCTAAAGGTATTTCAGCGTATCATCCACAATTGAATTTACCTTAAATGTGAACGCTATGTTGGTAATACTCAGTTTGGCTTTAGGAATGGACTGCGTACTTGCGAGGCTCTTTTCTCCTTGAATGTTTTGACCCAGAAATGCCTAAATATGAATGTAGATGTGCACGCTTGCTCCATCGACTACCGAAAAGCTTTCGATTGCGTATCTCATGTAAAACTTGTTGAGATTTTAAAATCTACTGGTGTAGATGTTGGTGATCTTCGTATAATTTCCCATCTGTACTGGAATGAAACGTCTCCCACAAATCCAACCCCTCGTCCTCGTCGTGGGAGATGGGCAACGTAATGAAGTAGGGGATTGCCTGTAGGGGTGAAGTGCAGTGGGGACTTTGTGTGCCTCAAGACCGCTACGGTAGCTGTGAAGGCCCTACAGGAACCCTGAAGAAATTATGGCTAACGGGGCTCTGGTGAAAAAACTGCTGCCTTGTAGTTTGGAGTTGGTTCTTCAAAGGCTAAGGGAAGAAACCTTGACAGAGAATCAGCCTGGTGCCTCAGGCTTAAGGTGGCAGCCCCTCCAAGGCACTCGGAGACAGTGGGTTAATCACTCGCTCCTCTTAAATAAACTGATTACTGAAACTGAAGCGAAATTACAAAACCGGACGGATAACCTGATGACTACTTTTGGCATGAAGAGGATTACGAAAATCGGTTTCTGGAATGTGAGGACCTTGATGGAGAAAACCAGACTGAAACAAGTGACACGGGAGATGGAGAACTATGGGCTAGATATCCTAGGATTGAGTGAGGTGAGGTGGCCAGGATTTGGTGAAATACAGACAACAGATGGAATTACATTTCTCTATTCTGGGGGCGATGAGGAAGAACACAGGGATGGAGTGGGGTTGCTGCTCAACAGAAATGCAAAGAGGAGCCTTATGGAGTGGAAGCCAATTTCTAGCAGGCTCATGTTTGCTAGGTTCAAGACAAAGATCAGGAATGTGATCATCATTCAATGCTATGCGCCTACAGAACAATCGGAGCCAGAGAAGAATGAAGAATTCTACCAAATGCTGCGAGATTCCACAAGACAAACAAGTAAGAAGGACATTCTCATTGTTATGGGAGACTTCAACGCGAAGGTGGGCTCAAACAATGAGGGGTTGGAGCAGATCATGGGTAAACATGGCCTTGGTGAGATGAATGACAGTGGGGAGAAATTTACGGAATATTGCGCCAGTCAGGATTTGGTGATGGGTGGCACGGTGTTTCCTCATAGGCGGTGCCACAAGGTCACCTGGGTGTCTCCTGATCAAGTCACAGAAAATCAAATTGATCACATCGCGGTGAGCAGGAGGTTCAGAAGAAGCTTGGAAGATGTTAGGAACAAGAGAGAAGCGGATGTTGGTAGTGACCATCATCTTGTGGTTGCAAACTTCCGCATGAAGATCGTGGCAGTCCGCCGAAAGTTTAACACTCGGCACAACAAGTTTGATGTGGGCAAGCTTAAGAACCAGCAGAGATTGGACCAATTTAAACTGGAGCTCAGAAATAAATTCCAGGTTTTGGACTCCGAGACAGAGAAGGATGTGGAGACTGTTTGGAGCGAGGTAAAGAATATCTTCGTGGAAACCAGTGAGATGCAGCTCGGGTACAAGAACTACCTGCGGAAAGAATGGATATCCGATCAGACCTGGGACAAGATAAATTATAGAAAGGAGATTAAGGCCAAGCTCAACACCTGCAAGACTAGGCATCAGAAAGCTCTCACACAAGCAGAGTATTCAACAGCAAACAGGGAGGTAAAGAGGAGTGTGCGGAAGGATCATAGGAGGTGGATTGATGAGCAGGCAGTGAAAGCAGAAGAAGATGCAGGAAGGGGGGACGTTAAGGAGCTCTATCTCATCACAAAGATGCTTTCGAAGAAAGGTTTTAATAAAACTAGGCCTGTGAAGAGCAAAACGGGCGAGATCCTCACGACGTGTGAACGGCAGCTGACTAGATGGAGAGAACACTTTGAGGAGGTTGTTAATAGAGATAGAGGACCAGAAAGGAAGCAGCGAGGAGAAGATGAAGAGGAAGCAGAAAGTGACCCAGGCATCAGCCTTGACTCCCCAACTCGGGGCGAAATACGGACAGCGTTGAAGCAGATGAAGTGCGGGAAGGCACCAGGTCTGGATAATATCCCAGTGGAAGTATTGAAAGCAGACCTGGATATCACGATCAATCTGCTGCACCCGCTGTTGGAGAAGATCTGGAAGGAGGAGAAAATACCAACCGACTGGAAGAAGGGGTTGATCGTCAAGTTACCGAAGAAAGGGGACACCACAAACTGTAACAACTGGAGGGGTATCACCTTGCTGTCCATTCCAAGCAAAGTGCTGGCAAGAGTCATCCTGAATCGTATAAAAGACTGCGTAGAAAAAAGGCTTCGGAAGGAACAGGCTGGATTTCGACAACATCGCAGCTGTGTGGATCTCATCAACACCCTCCGAATCATCCTGGAGCAGAGTGTGGAGTGGCGAAATACCCTTTACCTCACATTTGTTGACTTCGAGAAAGCTTTCGACTCCGTAAATCAAAGAATCATGTGGAAGACCC
This sequence comes from Meconema thalassinum, assembly GCA_946902985.2. Taxonomy (NCBI): domain Eukaryota; kingdom Metazoa; phylum Arthropoda; class Insecta; order Orthoptera; family Tettigoniidae; genus Meconema; species Meconema thalassinum. Next base: position 75,580,158 of record OX336401.1, read on the forward strand.
TCGAGGAATATAAAATTCCAACAAAGATCATCAGAATCATGGAAGAGATGTACGAAGGGTATGAGTGCCAGGTTCTACACGAAGGCAAATTAACAGAAACGATAAAGGTCAGTTCCGGAGTGAGACAGGGGTGTGTCCTTTCCCCCACTCTGTTCCTGTTGGTCCTGGATAGTGTGATGAAGAAGGTAATGGGAGGACGGAAGAGGGGTATTCAATTGGGTATAAATGACAGGCTTGAAGATCTGGATTTCGCGGACGACATTTTTCTTATGGCACAACGGTACCGAGACATAGAAGATAAGCAGGGGAGGTTGCAGAGAGAAGCAGGACGTGCAGGACTGATGATCAACACCAACAAGACCAAAGAGATGAGGATAAATTCTGACGTCACGACTAGCTTGACAGTCAACGGAAAGGAAATTGAGCTAGTTGAGTCCTTCCTCTACCTTGGGAGTATAGTCATAAATGATGGGGGAGCAGAGGAAGATGTTCGAAGCCGTATCAGGAAGGCAAATGGTGCCTTTGTTCAGCTCTACCCCATCTGGAGAAATAGAAACATTTCCAGGAAGACCAAGCTCCGCCTTTTCAATAGCAACGTAAAGTCGATTCTTCTCTATGGCTGTGAAACATGGAAAGTCACAAAACCGATCAACAACCAGCTACAGGTGTTCATTAACAGATGCCTGCGTCGCATCATGAATGTGAGGTGGCCGGACATAATCTCAAATGAAGATCTTTGGACCAACACCAATCAACAACCGATTGGCATCCAGATCTAGGAGAGGAAATGGCGCTGGATCGGTCACACACTAAGGAAGCCGGACGGAGCTATTGAGAGGGCGGCGCTAGACTGGAATCCTCAAGGTGCCAGGAAGCGAGGTCGACCTAAGAAGACCTGAAAGAGGACGATCGAAAATGAAATTGCAGAGGTGGACAAGAACTGGAGTCAAGTGAAGAGAATGGCCAGGAACCGTACTGCGTGGAGAACTTTCGCCAAGGCCCTATGCTCCGGAAGGAGCGGCAAGTAATAAGTGACTGGAATCAAACGGCAGAGATCAAAATAGAAGGAACTACTACTGAGGACATAGCTATACGAAGAGGTGTCCGCCAGGGGTGTGTCCTGTCCCCACTCCTTTTTAACATCTACTCTGAAACTGTGTTCAGAGAGGCTATAGAAGATGTTAATCTAGGCATCAAGATCAATGGCTGTGTCATTAATAACATCCGATTTGCTGATGACACGATTGTGCTAGCCAGCAACCCTAGTGATCTTCAAATTATTATAAACAATATCGTGAGGACCAGTGAAACCTACGGTTTATCCTTGAATATTAACGAGACCAAGCTGATTGTATTCTCGAAAACACCAAAACAGGACTCCCTTCACATCAAAAACACCATCGTCCAACAAGTATCTTCCATCAAATATCTTGGAACTTTAGTGAACCAGCATTGTGATTCAAAGAGTAAAATCTTATTCAGGATTGGACAAGCAAAAAATATGTTCAATACCATGAGGACCTTATTCACCAGCCGAAAACTCAGCCTTCAGCTCAGAGTTAGAACGTTACGTTGCTATGTTTTTCCTGTCCTTTTGTATGGTTTCGAAGGATGGACGCTCAGCCCATTACTGGAGAAGCGGAATGAATCTTTTGAAATGTACTTATACAGACGAATACTCCGAATATCTTGGGTAGAAAGGAAAACAAATGAAGAAGTCCCTAACATCTTGAACAAGAAGAAGGAGCTTCTCACAACCATTAAGGAGCATAAGCTCAGCTACCTCGGGCACAATATGAGAGGTGAACGATATGAACTTCTCCGGCTGATCATTCAAGGGAAGATTGATGGGAAAAGATCTGTGGGAAGACGAAGAACTTCCTGGATGAAAGACTTGCGGCGGTGGTATGGACATACGTCGATAGAAATCTTCCGTGCTGCCCTTTCACGTGTAATGATAATCAATTGGATCGCCAACCTTCGGAGGGAGACGGCGTCATAAGAAGAAGATGGCAGAAAAGGTTGTTGATTGGTTCCTCCGTTTAGGGGCTGTGACAACGCGGTCATGTAGCCCCATGTACATCGGGTGTGTGTAGAATCTGTCTGCTAACCGGTGTTAATCGTGATGGCTGTATTAGTGTGTGTTATCTGTAATTCAGGTTATGACTGCAGACGATCAATTTCAAGTAGTTCCTACTTTTGCTACCAAATGCTACCGTCAATGACACCTAGCTTTGAACTTGGCTACTAGATTCCACCGCAACCAGCTCCTGGCGGCGAACGTTGGAACTTAATAGAGCGATAATCAAATCAACCTAGAAATTTAGCTTCACACATTTGTAGTTAGTGGAAGGTTCTTTAATATGGCATAAATCTATGTCATGGGCCCACCGGATTTACTTCCCCTCCAAAGAAAGGCATACTGAGGAATTGTTAACGCTCTTAAAAATCCGACGACTTCGGCTGGGTTTGAACCCGCGATCTTGGGCACAGAAAAGTTTACCTACTGAAATGGAACAGGGCAGCAGTCTTAAAGAGACATGGGAACATTTACCAAAGAACAAACTTGTTGATTCATGTATAACTGGTAAAGTACAGTTAGTTAGTTATTGTTGTTTTAAGGGGCGGAACTACGATGTCATCTTTGGTAAAGTATCCTCAACACTTTGATGCCTCATGTGCATCAGAACCAGCACACACTGAATGGGCATTCCTTATAAGTTCCTAAATTTCTAGCATTTCACATAACTGTCTTGCTAAATATATGCTATTACAACTATTCAATTCTGTATTTGATACATACAAGGATCACTCAAACCTTCTGTTATCTTAATGCAGCAACGCAAGTGTTCATTCAAGTGTTAACTAATTATTTATTTATTTTTGTCGTGTGACCTCCTGAGAGGCCGAGTGCAGGTCTTTCTAGTCGACGCCCGTGGACGAACTGCGCGTCAGGTTGAAAGATGGAATGGATGAAGATGAATGAAACTGGGCAAGGATGTGGAAGGAAGCGGCCGTGGTGGTGTATTCTTTGAATACACGGTACCTGAGATATAATTTTTATTGCTCCTTGCATGTTCATTTCTTCCTTTCTCTTTGTCAAACACCAACAGTGATCTTTTGTTTTCTCCTTTATGGGCAAATCTCTTATGTCTTCATAAGTCTGTTTCAGATATATAACTTCTTTGACCCACCTAGCGTCATCTCGCAGCGAATCTCTGAAGCTTCTCTACTCTTCCTGGTGCTAGAGGACTTACTTATCCATTTAGCCACCAGATCCTGCTACCATCGCCAGCTATTTTCTCCTTGAGCAAGAGGATTACGTCTACTTCTTTACTCACCATGCTGCGCTAATATCATCTGTTATCAACTCTTAGAAGATCAGCTCAGCAAGAGATTAATTTTTTGTTCTAAAGTTGGCAATGTTTATATGTTCTCCTTTTGTCTCCTACCCCCCTCTCTTTCCCCTTCTCTTGGACCCTCCGTGCTCCGTTGAGCAGCTCTCACTTCTCAGTCTGCAGTTGACTCGGTCAGTCAAAGCTCCGCTCGAGCTAGCCTCCTCAAACCAAGAGGCATACTCTCATCTACGCCATGTTGGCAAAGTAATTATCGTCATACAGAACTTCGACTTCAACATGAAATCAAGATAAGTACCATTTTAAAGGTTTTAACCTCATCTTCATCATTTTATCTACATGCTTTTATAGATTATTTTATAGACAGCGTGAGATTACTTGTGGGGCGGTAATCATTCTTCGTGGGATTTGCCATGTTGAGCTTTCGCTTATATAAGCCAACCTTACTAAAAAGAGCTTTTCTTAAGCTATTTAAATGAGAAATCCTCTCACTACGTGGGATATTACCTAATACCCGCTGTCTATAATTATAAAGCTAGTTCCTCCGTTGGATTTTCTCAACCCCATTTTTCTGCTAAGGTCGTTCTGGAACCTTCGAGATCTTGTACTCTATCTGCGAGTCTTGCCGTCAAGTATTATTCACGCACTTGTGAAAATGCTAGTTAAAATAAGGAATCTTCCTTAAATTTCTGCAATAGCGAACTTTCTTCCCCCGTTGGAACATTCTATGGCGCATTTAATTGTAAAGCCCAACTTTTTCAAGAAATAGACTCTCACCTATATAGTGCAATCAGTTATTTCCATAATTGCAATAACTTTCTTTCTCATAAACTTCAGTGTTTCCATAGTGAACTTTGCATCCATCTTTATAGACTACAGTGATAACCAGTGCTTGCTCCACGTTTCTACCGCGTCGCGCTCGTCCGTTTACATTAAATACGGCCATGAACATTGATCCTACATCCCAATGATCTTTCCTCAACCTTCTACTAACAACCATTATTAATAAAATTGCAACTTTCTATAAGGCGTCACTCACAAAGTGCCCTTCCAACTTTGCTAGTTTAACATTAATTAAATTCTGCATAATTGCTTGTGTGATACAAGTTTTAAATCACATTGTTCCTTTCCTATAATCAGGGAAAACATTTCTTTAAACTTTTGAGCGAGTCATGTTCAGGTTTCACGAAATGGAAACTGTCCCATTTGGCGAGTGATTCCTGCTCAAACTTGGGAAGTCTAGAACTTTCCTTTTCACTTTCTTCAGGTTTCACAGTAAGTGACCTGCCCTCCTTTGTATAATTCTCATATATTAATTCTGTATAAATTTAAGAAGTTGTAGGAACTTCTATCTTATTTTTCATTTTGTTATTATTGTCATTTTCAAAGTTGTTACTTTCTCAAGAACATTCTCTCAAGAATTTCTTAAGGTGCACTCTTTGTACTCCAATTCACGTTCAAACTTTAATTGTTTCAGTGTTTATTTGTTTAAATCTTATAAAGATTTTAGAAACATGTAAGGTTTGAAACCTTGTAAATTGTCAATTGCCTGGAGCAACCGTTTAATGTTGAGAGGTCTGCGACCCTATTTGTTAAAAAGTTCAAATGAACTATGTTTGTCAAAATTATATTGCATAATTGTTAATTTCCTTAAACTTCTTCTAATTGTAAAATAAATTAATCGTTTCCCTTCTCATTTTCATTTGCGAGTACAAAGTTTAAGCAAAATCCTGTCTTCCTTGACTCTCCTCACTCAATGACATTAAAATCATTAATAGGGCTTTCACCATTTGTTGCATTTGAGCAAGAACTCTTAATTTTCACCTCACTAAAGTTCTTTTTAGCTTTAATAGCTAATTCTAATTGGCCAGTAAGGCAAGTAAAGCTCGCTAAGCCAGCTACCTGCTTGTGGAGACCCTCTCCGAAAACTTATGGTCAATTTTCCTAAAGATAAGTGTTTCTTTTTGTCTAAGCTTTTAGCCGGCCTTTTGCTGAGTAAAGGCTTAGCCATTTCTAAAGGTAACCATTGGTTCACTTACAAAGATTACCTTCCAAGTTATAATTTTTCGTCACTATCCTTACTGGAAGCACTGGGTCTCTTTTTCTAGAAACTCTATAATTTCGAAAATTGGAAATTCCGAACTTGATTTGAATTATTGGCATTCTTCGAATCATTTCACAAAACCTTATTTCTTTGAAAAGACATACCATAAATCGTTTGCTCTCAGCCTTGCCAGACCATCACCCTTCCCCATAGTACTTTTATACATGCTTGGGAGGAAATATACTAAAGCCTCTCTCTTGCAAACCGCCCAAGTCCTAGCTGCGGCTCCCGTCAGCTTCGACCAAGCTCGTACCCACTTTAGGTATCCGAGCACGGATTTTCGGTGGCAACCACCTTTAAGTGTGTTTAAAACTAAACTATTTAATTTTGTGGGACTCTCCTCCTATTTTTCTATCCTTTTTCTCCAATCCAAAATCTACTTCCTTCCTTTAATCATCTTCCCTTGGTGGGTGGGTTATTCCTCAGCCAATAAACTACCCACGTGGCCTGTCAGAAGGTACCGTCCCAGCATTTGCCTGGTGTTGAAAATGGGAAACCACGGAAAACCATTTCAAGGACGGCCGACGGTAGGGCTCGAACCCACGCGTCTACCGAGTCAGCAGAGAGCTTGGCCCCATGACCTAATGCTGCGTTTTAGCCAGCGTAACCACTGCTGTCGGTGTTAACTAAAATAAAATATATAGGCTGCACGATTCCTCTTTAATGTAATTCCCCTCAGGATGAAGACACGCACTGTTAACTTCACCTTCAGTTCCTGAAAGTTACTAAATAAAACTGCTTCCAGATTCTTCGCCAAAGTCTGCATACTTTCAGCAAGAGCTGTATTTTCAATCCTACACCTCCTGTCATATGGATCTTCTCGGCAGACAATATTGCAGTGCCAGTTAAATACTCTGGGCAGTTGTGGAACCGAGAAGGGACTGACTGCTCCTAGGAATTTCATTCGTACATTACGATACAATAATTTGATCACCTTGTATTACATTAGATTTATTCTAAATGTATTCAATCTCAAACTTGATTCACACACCCCACTTCCCCCACCCCAATAATACATCTAATGAATGAGTTTAGTGGAATAGGAAAAAGGATTAGTCAGAACCTGCTACAGGTTATCGGCCTAATGCAGTTCTAGCAATTTAAACCCCCTACGACATAACCTGTAGCACATTATTTAGGTTAGAAAATTCGGAATTTTTCATCTAAATGAATTCTCACGAACAGAGGGGCTAGCCTATGCTAGAATTTAAGGACTGTCTGTTTATTTAATCAGTCTCGGTTTATACAACGGTGAAGTAACGATAAATGTTCCATTCTTTTCACCATACATACTACAGTAATTGTCCATTCTCATGTTTGAAATGGAGTCCACCTACCGACAAGAAAAGAGACTTGGTTACAAGGTTTCTTCCTTCCATTAAACGAAACTAGCGAGAATTGGAGCTTAAGCATTAATGGAACACGTACCTTGCAATGTTTTGTAGAAATATATTGCGGTGAATAGCTGGTATGGATTTCGAATTCTTCCCTTCTTAATTAGGAAAAAGTCTATTGGCTTAATTGTCTGTACAATTTGGCACACTGCACTTATTAGGCATAACTTAAAACTGTACTGATAACCATGAAGTATAACCGGATAGGAATTCCGAGAAAATCAGTACCGGGACCGTAAACACGAAACACAAAACGTTGAAACCACACCATAAACACGAATATTATTCCTCTTTCTCCATGGTCACACAGCCTTTGGGCCGTGACGTCACTCGCATATTACAACCGTATTGCACGGCCTTCTCTCTAGGTGGTGTTTACAGTACCTAAATGAGAGGACAAGAATAACCATGATCTCACCTGGTTTGCCGTAATGTTGACAGCTCATTGTTCCTCCAGAAAGTCGTCTTGCCATTGGTTAAGTCTCATATTTGGGTTACAAGTGTCTACGAATGCTTCTCTAGAATATTGAGTATTTTTATTCCTCAGCTAGTGATATTTATGTCATTATTTTCATGTGTGTTGAAGTTTATATATACAGTAGGAGATACTTGTTTTTATCTATTTTCAATTTTACACTAAAACCTACTTCATTGTGTGTTATTTAATAGCCCATTTACGTTTCTAATATTACTTGATTATTAATAAACATTCTATACTCATCTACATAACACTGCAATACTCCATAACAACTCGGTCAGCTGGTCTGACCTTTAACAGCAATTATTTACATCCTGTGCTCTGTGGCATCTTTCCTACAACCTAATATAATTCATCACTTGCTCCTTCAACTTCTTTATCACTGACCAACTTAAGCTCTCATGCCAGCACCGTGGTTTTGGGGTAGCGCGCCTGCATCGCACCGTGTAGGCTGAAATGTCTCACAGTTTTCACATACACAAAGTACACGATCACCATATGCTGTTTTCAATTTCCGAATCTTGATAATCCGAAATGGAATATGCGTTGGCAATTCGCTGAGCTTCTTTGTCTCTAAGCCACAAGCTTGTCCAACAGCATTCAAAACATTCATTGTATTAGTCTCTAAACAAAAGAAAAGCATATCTATTACACTCTACAACAGCTTGTAATAATATTGTGCATATAGCTATTTTGCACTATGCTTTGCTAATAAATTATACTATTTATGCAAGAAATACCCTAACTGTAGCAGATACTGCTCTTCTGCATATAGCACAAGTGTTAAGTTCTAATGCACACTTGACACAGGCTATAATGTGTCCACAAGGCAAAAATACAACACCTAGTTTACCTTGATAACAAATTTTATATAATTGTTGGTCACACTTTTGTATTTGTTGGTCAGACAAATCTTTTTTTTTTTTCAGCCTCATGTATTTGCTCCGCGTGTTCTAACTCTAAAGACACTTTTAGCTCTTGTGCTGCAATCACGTTTTCTTTACGAATAGTGATCACAAATTCCTGACCTTTAAGCAACACCATGTATCTACAGTTAGGTAACCAACGAGCGTGTTACACAAAAGGGTCATCAGTCATTTGCCAATCCTTTAAAGCAAATCCACAATAAAACATATTGTTTTATCCCCTTCACCAGTATAAAAAAATCCAGCTTCACTTAGCTGTTTGGTAAGGTGTTTTAATATTAATGGCCAAACATTTTTATAAGATTCTAAACGTTTTTCAACAGAGCTGTACTCTGGGTGTGCTAGCGCTTTAGTCTTGCAAACTCCCAATTTTTCAAAAGCACATGCCAATTCAACACTGTCTATGACATATGGACCACATATATCGACACTACCGTTGTTGGCTGGTTATACATCAATATAATTATTATTTATTTGTGATTCAGCAACGTAAGTAGCGGCCAATGGCCTCGTGGTTCGGTAAAATGGATACACGGGTATGTTAACCACTTGTTTTCCAAGCATGTAAGGACAACAAGGAGACTATCGCAAATGGTCTCGAAAGGGATCATCCCCTTCTTCCCAGTGTGAAAGTTCAATACGACAAAACACACAGCGCACAACATCTTCTCGGTTCAAGTAAAGAACGGCTTTTGCAAGTTTATATGTTGACAAAAAGCCTACTGGCCGGGATTCAAATGTTAACAAACAATCATGTTCTGATTTTAAATTTAACCCACGTGGTAAACCAACTTGCTCACTTGTTTTATTTGGTACTAACCCCATGTGTTATAATAAAACTTTTTCTTATTGTAAGTTATTAACGTTGCACAGAGTACTTTAAAGCACAATGTATGCTTTTTTCACTGTCTGTTCACTATGTTAATGGCGCATGACCACACCTAAAAAAACATCATCCGATCAATCAATCAATACTTGTAAATAAAACTTTAACGTTAATTGGCATTAATATATCAAAACACCATCAAAAATATTTAATAATAAACTGTATGTCGGCACTAACAGTAATCCATGTACTTATTTTCTTTTTATAAAGCTACAGTCTTTTATATCCCCCTTTAACCAATATATAAACAAAAATGAATGAATGTCATGTCTTTTTGACCAGATTATCATGTTTAAACCTGTGGATATTCGTTGAGTTCATACGGAACCGCCCATAAATTATTTTTTTTTTTTTTTTTTTTTTTTCAAAATCGAATATGGCCTTGTACTTTTCCCGGTCAACAACCAATATGGTCTTGTACCTTTTCCCAATACGTAACCATTAATCAATAAAGCAATCATCGTCCCAGTCATGTACAGGTAATGAATTTTTTTTGTTTAGTGGTTTTCAGTAGTGGTAAAATGGAATAGCATTTTAAGTTAGGCTTACCTCAGTTTTAAATACTTCACTCTTTGGCAATGGTTTTGCTCTAGTGTGTCTCGGGGTTTCAGCAACTGCTACGGCGGTAAGGCTTTTCTTTCCAAGTTTCTAAAAATAAATAAAATAAACCGCTATAAATACCTAAATTCAGGTTAATACATACATTTCATAAAATAAAATAAAATAATATCAAACAAAATATGAAACAAGTTAGTTTAAAAAATAATCTCACCTTCACTTGCACTGGCTTGTTGCTGTTTCCTTCTAGTGAGCTCAAAAGGGCAATGGTTTCTTGTATCTCAGACATGTAAGGTATACCGGTTATCTGCAAACAAATAAATAAATAAAAATCATTAATTACCTAATCAATACCTACAAATGTAAGGTTCATTTGCATGACATTATTAAAATAATCATCCATAGGTACTTACCAAAAAATAAAAGGATTTTTTCTTCCAAAGTTCAGTTCAGAGCTCTACTGTATACGTCCGTTTGCTAAAATGGCAAGTGCATCACTAACGCAATCGTTATCAGTTAGCCTAGCAACAGAGAGAGTTGCATTTTCTCAGCGTTTGGCCCTTGAAATGTTGTCTCTCTCACACGTGTTCCCACGCCTCTCACATCCCTCAATCTGAATAAGATTCGTGTACCTTATACTAGTTTCATGTTTTTAATAAGGAGCCAAAATGGCTGCCTCTTATACATCGGTAGTACGGGTGTCTAGGAACCAAAATGGCGGCCTCTCTGTTTAAATGCCAGATCTCCTAGCCTCTACCAGGTCTGTTTAAAAGACAGACCTGCTAGCCTCTACCAGCCAAGTAACCTGACCCTTTACTTCCTGCCCACGTAGACATTCTTGTGTTATCAGCAGTCGCTCTGACAAGGCCTGGCCAAGTCGTGGATTGAGTGCGAGCAAGCAACACAGTTCTGTAGCATTCAAAACGTGTGTGTCTTATTATTATTATTATTATTATTATTAAACATTTTACTGTAATAATAATAATCATTAGCAAGCGGCCATCCTCAATACATGATCATGTTAACCACATACTTTCACCCTAAATCACATGACTTTACCCAGTTCAATATTTAGTTTATAATGACCTTACCGTTTTGGCTCTTTGCGTACATGCACATGACTTGGTCAAGCAAATGTTCTAGGTTTCCATATTTTAAAACCATTTACTGTGCCGGACAGCAGTCTCGCTTATTACCGTTTACTAGCACGTTAAAGATCACCTTTAGGGTGAAAAAATCCTAGCACACTTAACACATTTTTCAAATATTCGCCTCCATTTGTCATAGGAAATGTCACCAAACCAACCGTAATAAGCAGCCCCAACAGTCCTGCCAAAATAGCGATTCATTTCTTCCGGGCACGGTCACCGCGATCGCTATAAGGGATTTTCAAAATATTCACCTTCATTCGTTCGTCATATAGGAAAATATCAAAAAGTGCTCCCTCGCCCTGCTGCCCCGTCGAAATAGCCATTTCCTGTATCCACCATGGCCAGTCATAGCCTCGTTGTAACATACGTCAAGCGCTACCGACTCTCTGTCTACAAACACTCTTTTATTTTTAAAAAAATTAAAATAGTTTTAAAATGCATAGTTTTTGCCCTAGAGACTTGACATTTATTTTCATAGTAGAGGGGTAGGGACCTTTCATTTATGTCAAACAAACTTATTTTTAAACTTGTTAGTTTACAAAATATAGGGATTTCAAAATTACACTTTTTCAAAAAAAACATAAAAAATAATAAAGTTTTATTATAAAAATAAAGGTCATAGAGACCATTCGTTTCAACTATGGCACAACGTTCTATAATGTTTGGTTTTCAAACTATCTCCTACTTTTAAAAACAAAAAAAATCACAAAAATTTACAAAATATAATAAATGGTCCAGGGCAAAGCGCCCGTCAGCTCGAGTCCAACGACACCTCATTTGTTAAAATCCGACCATCCATTCGCCAATTTTCGCCAATGTTCGCGAGAAAGTAGGCTATCATGTTTTCCCTCCTACACCCTTGAAACTTGCTGCCCACCTAGTGGGCATACCCACCTTTCATTAACGTCAAACAAACTTTTTTCCAAAATTCATCGTTTCCAAAATAGCGCCAATCCAAAAAGACAAGAGTTTTCATTTATTTTAAATACCAACAAACATTCATAGCAAAGAGGACGTCACCCCAACGCCAACAACACCTCGTACGTTAAAATCCGAGCATGCGTTCGGAAGATATCGGCAAAGTTTATATGAAAGTAGGGGGTGAAGCAGAACGAACACTACCACACTACTACCAGTTTTTATCCTAGAGACTTGAAATTTATTTTGGGAGTAGAAGGGGTAGGACCCATTCATTTACGTCAAACAAACTTTTTTGTAAAATTTCTAGTTGCCAAAATATAGGAATTTCAAAATTGGACTGGTTTCAAAAAACATCAAAAATAAAAAAAATGTATTATAAAATATAAAGGACATAAATACCATTGGTTTGAACCTTGGCACAACGTTCTATCATGTTTGGTTTTCAAACTATCACCTACTTTCAAAAACAAAAATTTTCAAAAATGTTTAATAAAATATAACGAGTGGTCCATAGGAAAGCCCCAGTCAGCTCCAGTCCAACGACACCTCATTCGTGAATCTCCGACCGCGGGTTCGGGAGTTATTGGCTCGCATTGGGAGTAGTGGTTGGGGGGGGGGGGGCAGAACCCCTCGCTCTCCCCTACTATAGTACATAAATCAAAATCGAACCTGGCGACCATCTGAAATATTTAGCCTGTTCTCAATATCTACGAATCTATCACAACCTTCAAACTGAAATTTTGTATGTAGATAGAGGCAATTAACATGACTATGATATATGAAAATAGGCTGTATAGTTCTTCACGGAACTACTTGTTTATTTATACAGCTGGCTTTAACGTAACAATTTCTACATTCATAGTACGGGTTCACCTTAGCCTTCAAAAGGTTACAGTTCATTGCGATGTAAAATACTCCAACACCTGCACCTCAAAGAAGTTTTCACGGTCATTCATCTCCCGCTTCGACACAATTTTCTCCCTTGTTATGGCTGCTCATAGGGACGTTTTTTGGTGGGGTGTAATATCCATATCATGATTACTTGCCACATATTTGAGATCACCCTGTGGAGGGACTGTGACTTACATTAGCTGATTCTTTCACGCGACAATTATCGCTAATAGATCTACAGACGAGTTAAAACAATTCATGTTATATGGACACTTAGTCCTCTTAATTTATGGCACTGAGATGTTATCCGTTTATGCGTGCGAGTGAAAGTACTATGTTATCATGAAACACGAGAACAGAAGCAAGCCAATACCTCTCACCACACCTCATTTTGGTAGTTATCTCAACTTTACGGTCCAGGTAAGGCAAGGCGAAGTTTTAGCATTCTACACAGGATACATTTCGATATCATTCACAAAGTTCATTTAAAGCTTGACTTACTTGCATTGTTTATATCTAGCTTCTCTAGCGCATGGGAAGTATCAAGTTGCAGTCTTGGGATCATTTGTAGGTGCTGTTCTACATTTTCACCAATGTCTGCCTATAAGTGGAATTAAATTGCTGTTTGAACGACCAACAACCTTGCAACGAAAATTAACGTTGCAGATTTAACCTCAAAACCTCTGGGGAGTTGAATGTGAAAGCGACTCTTCTTAATGCTCTGCTCTTAAAGAAGTAGACACACCATTGAGGCCACTGCATCGTATCTTCAGAAAAAAGACAAATTAAAAACATTTACTTGACTAGTTAATCAAAGCAGGAATGGTTCTAATTCCTCAGAAATATTTCAATCACGGTGTTAAATATTTTGTACTGGTGACTCTCATTATAAACACAACTCTATGTTCTATACCAAACACTCTGAGTGCATGCGATGGAGGCTGCCACATCTTGAAATGTATACAGACAATAATACATCGCTACACTCTGGATCACCAACATTTAGTGATTTTTGATGATAATTCATTAGATAGATTAACGATGTTGAATTTGTATCTTAATCATATTCATTCCGAAAAGAAACATTCATTAGTAATATTACAGCCAGGAATTAAACTGTTGGAGAGAGATTCCCCACACAAGATACGTTTATTCCTGATATTAGTTGACCAGGAACCGCAGTCTCTGTTCGAAATTTTGAACCACATGACAGCCATGGAACGAAGTTTCACATGGAATTTAAATGCTCGGTTTGTTGTCGTTATTGTTGATCCTATCAATCAACAGAGACAGCAGGAAGTAGCTCGTCGTGTTGTGGAAGCTTTTTGGAAGAAATACGTGTATAACATAATTGTGCTCCTATACTCTGAGGAAGATACCAATCAAACTCCTGTGATTCAAATATTCACTTGGTTTCCGTTCAGTGCTTCTGGTGATTGTGGAAGAAACTTCACTGATGTAAAAGTGATAAACAGATGGTTAATGGATCAGCAAGGATATTTTGAAAGTAACGTTAACCTGTTTCCAAATAAAATACCACATAAGTTATATAATTGTCCAATACGAGCAACAACATTTGAGTGGGAACCATTCGTCATTGCAACAAATATTTCCTTGAATCAAACTGAATTGTTCTTGTACGAACGCGGTGTTGAAGTTCAACTGTTTCATATATTAGCGAGCTCATCTGGGTATCAGGTGAAGTACACAGAAACTCCAGCAGTGTTTTCAATGTATGGTCGTCGAGGTTGGAAATCGGAGAATGGCAGCTGGTATGGCGCATTTGGAAATATAGTCAATAACTACGCTGACGTCACATTTGCTGCCCATATCATGTGGCCAGAGAGATTGGAATATATGGTTCCAACAGTTACATATCTGAGAAGTAATTGGCTCTGGTATGTTCCAGTAGCTGAAGAAATACCTCGATGGAAAGCACTTCTACGAATCTTTTCTTTGAATCTGTGGTTCCTTGTTCTGATATCGTTCTTGTTAGGATCAGCTGTGCAATACCTCATTGGGAGCAGGTTCAGTGAAAACGGATTCAGTACTCTTCTAGAAGCAGTTGTTTCTTCCTGGTCTATTTTGATCGGTGTATCATTAAAACGGTTACCAAACACGTTTAGATTAAGAGTGGTATTTCTATTCTGGTTATACTACTGCTTTCTTGTAAACACTGCATTTCAGTCCAGATTGATTGGCGTCATTACAAAACCTGGCCTAGAAGAACAGGTGACAACTCTTCAAGGACTAGTGAATTCAGAATTAAGTTTTGGTGCACACAAATTCCTTCTTTCGCAATTTAAAGATGGTGAGCATTCGATATATAAGAAAATAATTCACAAGGCTGAGGTATTCCATAGCAACGAAGCTCTTGAAAAGCGATTACTTGTTGATGACAACTTTGCTTTTTACTGTCCCGATGGTCAGAAAATGAGGTTGTCTAAAATACTGCACAAAGTTTCAGGAGCTGGACATATGTATATACCGTTGACCGATGGTGGAATTAGCTATGATGTCGTTATGGTCCTGAGGAAAAGCAGTCCTTATAGTGATCGCTTCAATTCTGTGTTAAGTAGGTTACTGGAATCTGGCATAGTGTACAAATTGTGGTCAGAACAAGAGGCGAAAGGAAATGGCCCTCAAGGGAAACTCAATTCTCCCGGGTATCCCGTTGTATTTACAATTCCCCATATGCAAGGAGTATTTGTTATTTTATGCAGTGGTCTTGTTGTGTCACTTTTAATATTTCTGAGTGAAATTGCTGGCAGAATTATCACCTCATTATGTTCTTCAATCATACATCCGTAAGAAGCCAATTCTAATTAACGAATGATACTGGTGAACTTCGAAATTCACAAAGAAAAGTTTCTTCGATATTAGATAACAAAAGGACAACTGTATCTGGATTAAAAAAAGGATGGTTACAGGAACACACTAACTATTTGGATATTAATAAAAATATATTTCATCCGAAAGGCCATATAATTCATACATTGATGTCAAAACAATAAAGATCTATAATTTACTGTAATCACTTAGCGTCATAGTTCTCTTCTGGCATTTTACGAAGTGGTATCGTTCACATTTTTTTCCACAGAGGTTACATACACACTGGTCGTACGGCTCGTGAAGATGTATGATATCTTCCAACACATCTTATGATTGAAGCCATGCACTTGCGCCCCTCTTTAATCAGTTTGGTCCCGTCCAATGTCTATTACACGTTGCGTCTCTCTTGATTTGTTCCGCCTTCCATTTCCTTTCGATATTATCTGTTGAGTCAGGGGCGTATATACAGTTTTATTTCGGGGGGTGCCCAACTGGGGGTTAGGGGGCATGGTATAGACCCAAAGAATAGGGAGTCCGGGGTTCTCCCCGGGAATCTTTTGTATAATTTGGTGCAGAATGATGAGTTTTAAGGCTATCTGGTATCGCTTTTTCAACGAATTTGTTGTGTTGTTTTATGTTCGGTTAATGTCAAACACAACTAACTTAAGACCATTTTATGATACTTTTCTTAACACAATCATCTTCCTCCCTGGAAAGAATTAATGTTATGTTTTGATTTACAACTCACAATATAATATAAAGTCAAGGTTTCTTGAAGCATTGCCAAATCGGTTCATAACTTCATGGTCAGTGAGATGTACTGTATGTCTCTGTGAATAGACGGCAATACTAGACCGTTGAGTCTGTTTTCAGTAGTAGAATTTCTTAGGTATATTTTCAACCAACTCAAACTCCGTTCGGCAGTACCAGTAGCTACAGAGAGAGGCAACTTTGCCAAAAGATTGATAAGGTTATAAAAGTTAGGGAAAAAACTTTTGTCACACGCTTCAAGGACACTTGTTGCTGTTCTTGGTTCGTTCATAAGAGCGAAGGCACTGGAGAGTAGTAACAGGTTATGTTGTTACACATAAGATCAGAGCAAACTGATTGTCACACTGTTTACATCGCTCTACCTTCGCCTTGCTTTGCAACGTTGCCAAACGTCACTTAGTAACAATAGTACATGGTTATATTAGTGTTTAATTTTTTAATTCATAAACAAATAATATATCTGACAAAAATGTCGGGGGGACGCCCCCCGCCCCCTTATATACGCCCCTGTAGATGAGTAATACTTGAAAATGTAATCGCCGTTGGGATTATAACCTGAATCTCTTGCTGTGTCGACGGGGGTTTTTAATCCTTCACAACACATTGTCAAGCTCTCTGAACTGAAACAGGTTTAATGGTTTAATTTTTCGCTACTCCTTTTTAAAGGGGGATTCAGGCACTCGCGTTTGGTAGCCCGTGCTCCCAATAAAAGTCACTAAATGTCAACAATCGCAATCAGCGGCTGTGCTATTGGAAAACTGAACATGACATCGCCAGAAAGCGCAGGGCGTGTAACCTAATCAAACAGTTGAGATGTGTGCAGACGTACAAAATAAAGAGCATTTTAATTAATTTAGGGCAGAATTATTTTTTCAAATATTTTATTTGCATTTATTTTATCGTAATTTTGATTTAAATTATTTTAAAATTTTATTTGTTTATTTATTTATTTATTTATTTATCGGTATAATGGCTCTCACGGCCAGTGAATTGAAACTCGGCAATTTTTCTAGGTCTGTGCCATGTAATGAGTGGGGTTTCGCCTAGGAACACCAAGATGGCTTATCATCGGGCACTAGGTGTCCCCGCTCGGACCTCCACAGGAATAACGAGCTGCGCGCTACCTCCTTGTATATGAAGTGTATCTGCCCCACATTACTGCGAGAGTTAGGCACCATTTTCCTCCCTATGATGCCTTCCAAGAAGATGGGTTTGTGCCATGTCTTGCAGTAAAGAGGCTCTGATGCGTTTCAAAAAAAAGGGTGGTAGCGCGCAGTTCGCTACTCCTGTGGGTTCCGGGCACAGACCCAAAGAGCCCGCTGATGAGCCAGCTTGGTGTTCCTAGGCGAAACCGCGGACAAGACACGGCACAAACCTAGAAAAATTGCTGAGTTTTAATTCACTGGCCGTGAAAGTCAATATACCGTATTTTCGGAAGCCTTCATAGGGAGGTTACGGCTGCTTCTGCTTTTAGCTCTCGCAGTATAGAGGCGCAGATGCGCTTCAAAAACAGGGAGGTAGCGCGCAGTTCGCTACTCCTGTGGGAGTCCAGGCAAGGACACCAAGATCCCGCTGATGTGCCAGCTTGGTGTTCCTAGGCGAGTCTCCACACAAGACACGGCACAAACATAGAAACATTGCTGAGTTAAATTTATTTAAATTTGAAATATATTAATATTTTAAATTTGGATTCTATATTCCATTGTAAATTTATACATTGTGTCATTCAACGCTGAGAGGCAGGGATCAACCACCATGGAATCTCATTGTAAACAAACAACTCAAAATGCTCGCCATGAGCTCAAAATAAATGGTGTAGGAGTTCTCCTTCCACATCCGGCTTGTTCATCATTCAACAAATCATATCACTTATCTCGTCAACTTATTCGAAAACAATAGTTAGTTATTTGAGTTAGTTAGTAAGTTATTGTTGTTTTAAGGGGCGGAACTGTGAGGTCATCTGCCTTTTCGAGAACGTTCTCGACTGAGTTAAGACAATTTATAATTAACTAACTGAACCCGACATGCGTTGCAACGCCAATCAAAGAAAGTGTTGGCGTTGTAATTTTGTTTCTTGAAGTGCTTTTGGATACACAATTCTTTTTTTCAATTTCCGCTAACTGCCTCCAAACTATCGTAAAATGGATTAACTAATTTAGAATCATTCGTGGGAACGTCCACAAAAACTCACCAAAGTATCATTGCAATCGGATAAATGGCATATGAATGCATTCGAAATTTCATTTATACGATTCGTGTGCTGTCACTCATTTGTTGAATCAAGTCGTTCGCTAACTACTGTGAAATGGATTTACTAAGTTAAAAACCTACACGTAAGTGCACACAACAACAGGATTTTGTTGAAACCCTTCAAGCGTCGTCACTCATTTGTTGCATCTACAGGTACTTGTGCGCTTTGAAATGTAGTTGATAAGTCGAAACCCTTCCCTGGCGTGTACACAGTACTCATCAAAGTTTCATCGCAATCTGATGAATGACATATGAACGCATGCGGGATTTGTTAAAACGATTCGCGTACTGTCGCACATTAGATGAATCTACTCATGCGCTACCTACTTTATAATGCATGTACTAAGCCAGAAACCTTCCCTGTAGAGTACACAACATCTCACCCAAGTTTCATCGCTATCGGACGCATGGTATATGAACGCATATGGGAAGTTGTTGAAACGCTTCGCGCGTCGTCACTCATTTGTTGAATCCTCTCGTGCGCTACCTATTGTAAAATGGATTTACTAAGCCTAAAACCTTCTCTGGAGGTAACATAATATCTCATCCAAGTTTCATCGCTATCGGACGAATGGTATACTGTATGAACGCAAATGGGACTTTGTTGAAACGCTTCGCGCGTCGTCGCTCGTTTGTTGTATCTACTTGTGCCCTACATATCGTAAAGTGGATTTACTAAGCCAGAAATCTTCCACGAAGTGTGCAGAACATCTCACCCAAGTTTCATTGCTATCGGACGAATGGTATGTGAAAGCATACGGGACTTTGTTGAAACGCTTCCCGTGGCTCATGATCCCCAGATTAACGGTCACGTTAAACTACAAGCTTCCTTTTTGTTGAAACGCTTCGCACGTCATCGCTCATTTGTTGAATATACTCGTGCGCTACCTATTGTAAAATGGATTCACTGAGCTAGAAACCTTCCCTTGACTGTATACAACATCTCACCCAAGTTTCTTCGCAATTGGTTGAATGATATATGAATTCATGTGGGGCTTTGTTGAAACGATTCGCACGCCATTTTGTTGAAGCTGCTCGCGCGCCATCTATTGTAAATTGGATTTACTATGCCTATAAATTTATCGGGAGTGCACTACAACTCACCAAAATTTGATTGCAATCGGATGAATTGTATATGAACGCAGCTAGTATACATATATAAGATAAGATTATAGATGTACCGTTATCAATAAATAAATGCTCTGAAGGAAATTTGTAAATTCCATAATTATTCAGTTCTATTATTCGCCTGTGAATCCACTGCCTTCTCTATCTTCTTCCTGACTCGAAATGAGACTTTCACTAAGCAACATCTCCATAATCTTGCACGCCCGTAATCTCCAAGTCTGACTGAAAATTGGTATCTGTTTTGAAGTGGCAATCAGTACTTTACAGATTGATAAACATCAGAACGGACACAATCCAAATATATAAAGATCAATGTTTGTCTGTCTGTCTGTTTGTCTGTTATGTATACAAATCCACACCGTTTCACTGATCTGAACCAAAATTTGTATACTTACCCTTCGGAACCCTGCGGGTAACCCTGTCCACTTGAAATTTCCGACAGACCACCCCATTCTCTGTATTTAGGCCCTTTGGCCCAAATCTACACCGTTTCACCGATCTCAACCAAAATTTGTATACATACCCTATGTAACCCTGTGAATAACACTGTCCACTTAAAATTTCGGACAGACCATCCCATTTCCTGCATTTAGGCCCTTTGGCAGACATCTACACCGTTTCACCGATCCGAACCAAAATGTGTATACTTACCCTTTGCAACCATACGGGTAACCCTGTCCACTTGAAATTTCGGACAGACCACCCCAATCTCTGCATTTAGGCCCTTTGGTCCAAATCTACACTCATTCACCGATCAGAACCAAAATTTGTATACTTAGCCTTTGGTACCCTGCGAGTAACACTGTCTGCTTGATATTGCGGCAGACCACTCCATTCCCGGAAAGAGGACAGGGTCCCTCCCAAAGGCAATGGAAAAAAGGGGTAAAACTGGACCCGCTCAGGAAACCCTCAGGGTTGCCAGCTCCTGAACTCACCAGCCATGAGCCCTTGAGGATGTAGCACTATTCAGGGTGCACCAGAAGTGGTGGGGCTACACACACCCTGACCCTGCCTCCTTGAGGGTCTTGAGCAGAAGACATGAGATATTACGAAAAGAAAAAGAAGGCTGACACCTCGAAGAATGAGGCTATCAGGAATGATTAGACAAGGGCCAATTAAGGCGGGAAAGTGAAAGAGTCGCTAGGCCTCGGATACCCTGATACCATCGGGGTCGGAAGAGAACAAGAGTTAGACCAAGGGAGGCCGACAGGCAAGAGAACTGAAAGGAGCCCGGCACCAATAGGTAGAAGCAATGCCGGACTCATCTGGGGTCCCGTGGTCGCAAACCCACGTCCCACAAGTTGTGAGACCCTGGAGGGTGGAGGGAGGAAGAGGGGGCAGGTGTGTGAATAGGTGACATGAGAGGAATGTCCAGACACCGCCGTGTTACCTGGTATTGCTGACTATGCTGATGTTCATACATGGTCTTTGCTCAAACCACTGTAGTGTTACGAAAGAATGAGTGATTCACCGGCCAATGTGAATAGGACCGGGAACAGCACAGAACGTCTGTCATCATATATCGTCATCATCTGCGATATTCTTAGGTTCGTGTAGCTTGGACCCGAGCAGTACTCGATTAGCTCTTTCACTACACGCATCGAGTATAGTGGAAGACATCGAAGGTAGAAATCTGAATTACCTATATCCGATTTAAAATTACACCATGTTCGTTTAGTAGTCATTTTTCATTACCTTATTATTATCATAAGGGCAAATGACCTAGATGTTACGCCCATTATACCACTGATCACCACACACAATAAGTCTTCATCGTCTGGGAATTTTGAAATATTTATTTCTATCACGGTAGTTTGTAAGTTTGTCGTGTCAATTCAACAGTAGTTTTCATTACCATCCTCATCAAAAGGGCAAATGACCTGGATGTTACGTCCATTATACTACTAAGAAACTCCACAGTCTTCATCGCCTGTGATTTTTAAAATGTGTATTTCCATTAGTTTGTAAGTTTGATATACCCGTTCAGTAGTAGTCGTCATCATTATCATCCTCATCAAAGGGGCAAATGACCTAGATGTTACGTCCATTATACTACTAAGCAACACCGGAGTCTACCTAGCCTGTGATTTTAAAAATATGTATTTCCATTAATTTGTAAGTTTGATATACCCGATCAGTAGTAGTCGTCATCATTATCATCCTCATCAAAAGGGCAAATGACCTAGATGTTACGTCCATTATACAGTACTACTAAGCAACACCACAGTCTTCATCGCCTGTGATTTATAAAATGTGTATTTCCATTAGTTTGTAAGTTTGATATACCCGTTCAGTAGTAGTAGTCTTCATTGTCATCCTCATCAAAAGGGCAAATGACCTAGATGTTACGTCCATTATACTACTAGGCAACACCACAGTCTTCCTCGCCGGTGATTTAAAAATATGTATTTCCATTAGAGTGTAAGTTTATTATACCCGTTCAGTAGTAGTCGTCTTCAGTATCATCTTCATCAAAAGGGCAAATGACTTAGATGTTACGTCCATTATACTACTAAGCAACACCACAGTCTTCATCGCCTGTGATTTATAAAATGTGTATTTCCATTAGTTTGTAAGTTTGATATACCCGTTCAGTAGTAGTCATCTTCATTATCATCCTCATCAAAAGGGCAAATGACCTAGATGTTACGTCCATTATACTACTAAGCAACACCACAGTCTTCATCGCCTGTGATTTTTAAAAGCTGTTTTTGCGTTAGTTTAAAAGTTTGATGTACCAGTTCAGTAGTCTTCTTCATTATCATCCTCATCAAAAGGGCAAATGACCTAGATGTTACGTCCATTATACTACTAAGCAACACCACAGTCTTCATCGCCTGTGATTTTTAAAAGCTGTTTTTGGGTTAGTTTAAAAGTTTGATGTACCAGTTCAGTAGTCGTCTTCATTATAATTCTTATCAAAAGGGCAAATGACCTAGATGTTACGTCCATTATACTACTATGCAACACCACAGTCTTCCACGCCGATGATTTAAAAATATGTATTTCTATTAGAGTGTAAGTTTGATGTTCCCGTTCAGTAGTAATCGTCTTCAGTATCATCTTCATCATTAGGGCATGTTACCCATATGTTACGCCCATTACTATAGCAATAATCACCACGAACTATGATTCTTAAAAATGACTTTGTCTATTTATTTCTAAGTTTCATGTGTTCAATGCAATAATAGTCATTAGGGGCCAATGACCCATAATATGCTCCGTTCATACTACTTTTAAATAATACGACATAAAATCTTTCTTGACTGCGATTTACAGGTACATGGTACGCCCTTTGGTATAGTAACAGTCACCAACGGCTTTCCACTGCGAATTTTTCTTTTAACTATTTCAAAATGCCTCCTAAAAAGCGACAATCTATTGGGAAAATCAGCCAACAAACCAAGAAAGTTAGATTATTAAGGGCTGCTGAAACACCTGAGCAGCGTCAATATCGGCTTGAACAGGATGAAAAAAGGCACGCTGAGCTCAGGGCTGCTGAAACTCCTCAGCAGCGTCAAGACTAGCTTGAAGATCAGCAAATAAGGCAGTCTCAGACTAGGGCTGCTGAACCGTCTGAGCAGCGTCAATATAGGCGTGATCAGGATGAAAGAAGGCATGCTGAGTTCAGGGCTGCTGAAACACCTCAGCAGCGTCAAAACCGACTTGAACAGGACGAAAGAAGGCACGCTGAGCTCAGGGCTGCTGAAACTCCTCATCAGCGTCAAGACCTGCTTGAACGGGACGAAAGAAGGCACGCTGAGCTCAGGGCTGCTGAAACTCCTCATCAGCGTCAAGACCGGCTTGAACAGGACGAAAGAAGGCACGCTGAGCTCAGGGCTGCTGAAACACCTCAGCAGCGTCAAGACCAGCTTGAACAGGACGAAAGAAGGCACGCTGAGCTCAGGGCTGCCGAAACTCCTCAGCAGCGTCAATACCGGCTTGAACAGGACGAAAGAAGGCACGCTGAGCTCAGGGCTGCTGAAACATCTCAGCAGCGTCAAGGCCGGCTTGAAATCGAACGTACGCGACTTTTTCAATCTAGGCAAACAATTAGGCAGTCTGATTTGAAATTAGAGGCATTTCAGTACGATCACACTTACAATTATGGAATACATCCAAAAGTAACAGATCGGAGTCGCCTGGAATATGTTGCTCTAACGGGAAAATTAAGCCAGCCGCCTTAAATCCTCCTCCTGAACCACTTCTTTCGTACACGTCAGGAACGACTCAAGAATCTAAACACTTCCTGAAAAACATTAGGAAGTACAATTCATGCTTCCAAATGACTTCTTTCGGTACAACAGCAATAGTAAAAGAAACTGGTTTCATGCCAACTTTCAAAGTGCAAGGACAAATTTATCATCAACTTGGATCAATTCTTCCCTTCACAAATGAGAATCCAAAATTCTTACAAATCTATTTTATGGGAGACGAACGACAACAAGCCGATCAACGTTGTAAAAATTTTCCCAGCACCAGAAGGGAGATTGTTATAGCTCTACAGAGGTTGTTGCAAGAGCGTAATAACTTAGTAAATATGTTTAAGACCGCCCTGGATCGAATGCCAACGGATGAATATAAGGTTGTCATATCAGCAGACAAGAGACGAGTTGGCGAACATGAACGTCGTTTTAATGCTCCGACCATTGACGAAGTGGCCATTGTAATGACAGGACAAGAATTCGAGAAACGTGACATAATCATTCATAGACGGAGTGATGTTTTGCAACGAATTTCAGAAACTCACATATCGTACGATGCCCTTCAGTACCCATTATTATTTTGGGAGGGTGAGGATGGGTACCACTTTAATCTGAGGCAAACTGATCCAATCAGTGGTACAGCCACGAATAAAAAGATATCAGCTATGGATTTTTATGCCTACAGAATAATGATTAGACCAGGATCATCAAACCATATACTGAAAAGCGGACAACTCTTCCATCAATTTATTGTTGATATGTACGCCAAGATAGAAAGTGAACGCCTGCTCTACATCCGATTAAACCAAACTAAACTTCGAGTTGATGATTACATTCATTTGCGTGATGCTGTAGCCAATGATGGCAATGTTGTGGACATTGGAAAAATGGTTATTTTACCGGCAACATTTACGGGAAGTCCAAGACATATGCACGAATATGCCCAGGATGCCATGTGCTATGTTCGGATATACGGATGTCCAGATTTATTTATTACAGTTACATGTAATCCTGCCTGGACTGACATTAAGGAAGAACTTTTCTGTGGCCAGGCAACTACTGATCGCCATGATTTGACAGCTAGAATTTTTAAACAAAAATTAGCAAAGCTCGTGGATATAATAACCAAGAGCCATATTTATGGAGAAACTCGCTGTTGGATGTACTCAATTGAGTGGCAAAAAAGAGGCCTTCCACATGCTCACATATTATTATGGCCCAAAAGCAAGATACGTCCAACTCAATTGGACAGTGTTATTTCCGCGGAGATACCCAGTAAAGAACAAGACCCCATGCCATTTGAGATTATTACAAAGAATATGATTCATGGACCATGTGGAGCTATCAACCCTAAGTCACCCTGCATGAAGGAAGGAAAGTGTAGCAAAAAGTACCCCCGAGAATTTGCCCAGGAAACCTAAACCGGAGATGATGGCTACCCTCTGTACAGAAGACGAAAACCAGGAAACGGAGGCTATACTACGAATATTAATCTTAAAATAAACAACCAGTACAGACAAACTGAGGTAGACAACAGATGGGTGGTCCCATATTCTCCTCTACTTTCTAAAATGTTCCAAGCACACATCAACGTTGAATACTGCAATTCAGTGAAATCCATTAAATACATCTGTAAATATGTCAACAAGGGTAGCGATATGGCAGTATTTCAACTTGAAGGACAAACCAGGACTATCGATGAGCCTACACAATTTCAGTTGGGAAGATATATCAGCAGCAACGAAGCACTTTGCCGTATCCTTAATTTCCCAATTCATGAACGTTATCCAGCTGTTGTTCATCTCAGTGTTCACCTAGAAAACGGACAACGAGTTTATTTCACAGCTGATAACGCCCAAGAGAGAGAGCTGTACAACCTCCTAACACGACACTAACAGCCTTCTTTCTTTTATGTCAACAAGATCCATTTGCTAGAACACTGATGTATGCAGAAGTTCCAAGATATTATACATGGAATAAATCTACCAAAGTGTTCTGCAAGAGAAAACAAGGTGCTTTAGTTCCAGGACATGATGTGCGTGCAAGTGATGCCTTAGGCCGGGTATATACAGTTCATCCCAACAACGCCGAATGCTAATACCTTCGATTACTACTTCACACAATTCGAGGGCCAACATCATTCAAATATCTGAAAACTGTGAACGGGGTAGAATGCCAAACATTCAGAGACGCATGCCAACAGCGTGGCTTACTTGAAAATGACCAACATTGGGACATAACATTGTCCGAAGCATCCCTCACATCTTTTCCATCTCAACTAAGAAGTCTCTTTGCAATTATAATAACAACTTGCTCCCCATCGAACCCTCAGGCTCTTTGGGACAAATATAAAGAAAGCCTTAGTGAGGATGTACTTAGAGAACAACGAAGAGCTAATCCAGCTTTGGTTTTGAATTTTTCTCCTCATGTACTTAATGAAGCCCTCATAATGATTGAGGATAAATGCAATGGCAAAACTCTCATACAGCTTGGTTTGCCAGCCCCATTACGCACTAATACTGACGTATTTGATAGGGACATATTGAGAGAAAGAAGCTTCAGCACTGATGAGTTAAAAAGGTTTGTTGAAGACAAAAAGCCTCTCTTAGTTGATGACCAAAGATTTGCATATAGTGAGTGCCATAATGGACTTAATCAATAACGGAAATGGTGGAATTGTTTTTCTTGATGCACCAGGAGGAACAGGAAAAACGTTTCTCATTAATTTGCTACTTGCAGAAATTCGGGCACAGAACGAAATTGCATTTGCAATGACATCATCAGGAAATGCATCCACACTACTCACTGGAGGTCGAACAGCACACTCAGCTCTGAATCTGCCATTAAATCTTGCGCAGTCAGAAACTCCAGTATGTAACATCAAGAAGGGCTCCGGAAAAGCTGAAATACTTAAAACATGCAAAGTCATTGTTTGGGATGAGTGCACTATGGCCCATAAGAAAGCTCTTGAAGCGCTTGATCGAACACTGAGAGACATACGAGTAAACAGTCAACTAATGGGAGGAGCTGTTTTAGTTCTGTCGGGTGACTTTCGCCAAATATTACCAGTTATACCACGATCAACTCCCGCTGATGAACTCAATGCTTGCCTCAAAGCATCGTATCTTTGGAGACATGTTTACAAAATTACAATGACGACCAATATGAGAGTCCATTTACTAGGAGATGTGACTGCACAGAATTTTGCGCAACAACTCCTGCATCTCGGTGATGGTGATTTCACGCCTGATGCGACAACCAATCTCATTTCTTTCCCGTTAGACTTTTGCGAACTGATGCCTTCAGTTCAGGAAATGATGAACGAAGTATTCCCAAATATTCCTGGAAATTATAAAGACCATCAGTGGCTTAGCGAGCGAGCAATTCTAGCGCCTAAAAACAAAAGTGTACACAAAATGAATATTCAGATCCAAGATCATGTTCCTGGTCCCAGTACGACGTACGAATCTATCGATACTGTTCTGGAGACTGACCAGGCTGTATTTTACCCTACCGAGTTCTTGAATTCTTTGGAACCACCTGGATTTCCACCACATAAATTAATACTAAAAGCTGGATCATCAATACTGCTATTGCGTAATATCGATCCACCAAAATTGTGTGATGGAACGAGACTCTGTGTGAAAAAACTCATGCCAAATGTAATAGAAGCGACAGTATTGACAGGCCATGCCAAAGGAGAAGATATCTTCATTCCCCGAATTCCTATGATCCCTACTGATATGCCTTTTGATTTCAAGCGACTGCAATTCCCTGTACGTCTTGCATTTGCAATGACCATAAACAAGGCCCAAGGACAGTCGCTCAAGGTAGCAGGCATTAATCTGGAAAGTCCATGCTTCTCTCATGGTCAGTTATACGTAGCTTGCTCAAGAGTGGGCACACCTAAACATTTATTTATTTATACACCAGAGGGAAAAACAAGGAATATCGTTTATCCTAACGCACTCCATTAATTTCAATGTTAGTTACAAACATGTTAGTATTTATTAAATAACAACTGTGAAGTGAGATGAAACATTTCTCTGTAGTTCAACCATTACATCGCATATTAGGCCGTGTTACTTTGCGTGTCATCTGTCTAGGATACTATTTAATCTACCGTCACTGTATTCATTTATGTCAATGGTCTGGTTCCTCTTCTTGAGAACCTGTACCGAAACATGTAAGCCGGTCACGTAGAAAATTCACAGCGAGTGTTATGGTATATCGTACATCTCTTTTCTATTTTATTCCTCTCATTCCTTTAAAGTATAAATTTTTCCCATTCGTTGATAAGTTACATGTGCCAGTAGTCGCTTCTATGTTCATCATCACTATGCAGAAGATGTTTTGCGTCAGAAGAAAAGACAACTGGATGCTCAGGAACGTTAACGATATATCGATTGCGAAATCTGGAAGCTTCTCTTGGAGGAATTGCTTCAGACATTTATCGTACAGTTTAAACCTTAACAAGACGAAACTTTTAACCAGATAGCGATTTTTGGCAAAAAATAATCAAGTCTTTCCCGAAATGTGAGTCCTAAAAATAACTTTTTCTATTATTTTCTAAGTTTCGTATGTCAGTTATGTAGTAATTTTCAATATCATCCTGATCAGTAGGGCAAATTACTTAGATGTTACGCCATCAACGTCATTGGGGGCAAATGACCTAGATTTTAAGTCCATTATATTTCTAATCACCACCACATAAAGTCTTCTACGACTGAGATGTCACGAATTCTGGGACCGCTAACGACAAATCTCGACTCGGACTGAAGACAAATATCACAAGAATGATCATTATTTTACAGAGCCTTCCCATAGTGACTTAAGTATAAACATTGTCACTGGGCTTGATAATGTAAGAAATGAATATATAAATAAATATAATTTATGACGTTAAGTGTTAAGGAGACAGAAATATTATCATCATTCCACCGGGCGAAGCCGGGTACTACTGCTAGTATAATATATTACTTAACCGAAACACCAGACTTCACATTTTCCCCTCGAAAATGTCACGTGCATCAACCGGGAATTAAACGAGGCCCACCTGGGCGAGGGTAAAGCAGCTTCACAGCTGCGTTATTAATAGTGATGGTAATCTAGCAAAGACCTATAAACGTACATCTACTTATAAATGATCGCAGGGACGTTTTTTGGGGGTGTATTGTCTATATCCCGATTACTGCCCACATTTTTGAGATCACCCTGCGGCGGGACTTTGATTTACATCAATTGAACTTTCCACGCTACAATTATTGCTTAACCCTTTATGGGATAGTGGTCTCTATATTAACTACCTGTCATAAGGGCAGTTTATGCTTTCTAATGTCATGATAGTTGTATCTTTAAGCTAAATATTGGAGAATTTTCATGCCGAAATATCAAATATTATATACGTATCTACTGGACGTAATGTGTTGGATAATGTTTTAAAATTTTAAAACTAAAAGGTGACAGTCAGTCTGAAAGACTAGACTTCGTATAATTTTAAATGCTACAAATGCTGAAAAATGCTAGAAAAAAATGCTCTCTTCGCTCGAAGCCAAAAACTCTTAACATGTTGGAAAATTATCTGCATAATACTTATCTTGCTTTATAATACTTTACCTTGTTTCAAATTACTCGCGAACGGCAAGTGCAAACCAAGGTCAAGCGTGCGGGATGCCGTCACGCTCACCAGAGCGCGCGGGGACGTGCCCCTTTCATCCAGTCTAAAAACACTTATAGGGGGCGATGTATTGAAGATAGAGATATGTCCTCGCGGAATTTTTGTAGAACTTTTCATGCTGACCAATACTTACGCTCATAGTATATTGATATTTTTAACGGTTTGCCTAGCATAAGCTTAAGAAGCGCACGGACGCCAAGTTTGTTTTCGACTTTTTCACTGAAATCGTTACTGCTTGGCTTCCTTTGATCATACATAAATTATTTTCTACAGAATCTTTCCTCGAGATATCCTTTACAGAATGGTGAAAACCGCATCAAAATCCATCCAGTGGTTCTCGATATTACCCGTGACATCCAAGAATCGGGGATTTTTGTCTTATTGTTACGGCTGTGAGTTTGCTTCATCGCTCGCCGCATGAGTCACAACTGCCCCAGGGCTGGGCTGTGCTCTGCCTCAGTGTATTGCGTGCGCCTTATGCAACAGGTCTACTAGGACAAAGGGATAGTCCAGAATATTCGTGACCCAGCCAGCGATGGAAGCCTCGAGAAGCCGTGAACCCTGGATGGGTCTAGAAGCATTTATTGAGTCACCGGCCTGCTATACAGTATAAGAGCGACCTGTCAAGCAGTGAGTGTGTGTTTTACGAGCTAGTGCGAGCGTTTATCCTGAGCGACAGAAGTGTGGTGACTTGCGAAACCCCTAGTGAAGCCGATACTCTTGACAGCGAGGGAATGAGAAGCATACAGGGGACTGCCTGTGTTTTGAGCGAGTGTGATTTCACTGAACGACGAGGTATCGTGGCGGAGTGCCGTGCGAGTTACGAAATCCAGTGACATTGTTTCCCGGCTCGTGGGCAGCGAAGCAGCGTGTAGCAGGTTATCGTAAGTAACTGTAGTTTGTGTACATAAGGGAGAGGTGCAGGTATTCCACGGGTCTCATTAGTGGAGAATTAGCTGCATGACTAAGTGAAAGGGGCAAGGGCGCTCAAGGGAGAGACTTGAGGAAACTGGAGTAAGGTTCTAATTGCTTGTATTTGCTGTTGAGTGGTGTATCTTTCTGGCCGCAATAAAGTTAATTATTTCTTTAAAGGAACAATCTGTGTTGTGCTTCAACCCACCGTAATCCAGTTAACAAAAGTGCCACTAGGGGGGTGGCACGTAACATTATACTAACGAAGTAGAGATTGTTGGGGAACACATGCACCAAGCGGTACTATGATGTCACACACCTCAGTGCATCTGTCCGTCCGTCACCGTAACTTAACGCCAGACCCCAGCGTAACGCCGAAGTCGACAAGATCATTTAAAATGAAACATTAACAATTAACGTGTAAAAATTATATATAAATATAGAAATAAAAATCATAACAAGTAGTTCCGCGAAGAACTATACAGCCTATTTTCATATATCCTACTTATGTTAATTGCCACTATCAACATACAAAATTTCAGTTTGATTGCTGTGATCGATTCGTAGATATCGAGAATCGACTAAATATTTCGGATGGTCGCCATGTTGGATTTTATATATGTAGGTCGAAGAGTTATGTACTGTTACATGAAGATTATTGTGTACGTGTAGCATTCAAATTTCAATCAAATGATTAGGACACAAGAAGTAACATGGAGATTTTAAAATTTCGCACAGCTGCCATCTTGTGGTTATGGAAACAATTGAAATAAATTTGATGCCAGTGGATTAACATTCGTATAAGGATTTACTGTATCAAGATTCACTGCACTCGGATTGCGAGAAACGTCCATGTGAATATTTATACTTCGCATCGCCACCATGTTGGAATTGTGATCACCAGGTTATTTAAAGTCCTATAGGTGAACTTAAGTTCATAGCACCTATGAACATAAAAAATTCAGTTTGATTGCTATAATGGATTCGTAAATATTCAGAGCCGTCTAAATATTTAGTATGGTCGCCATGTTGGATTGTTAAATGTATAGGCCATAGAGTCATGTACCATTACAGGAAAATTATTGCGTAGGTTCATTATTCAAACTTTCACTTCGATCGCATGATTACGACACGAGAAATAAAAACGTATTTTTAAAATTCGCACAGTCGCCATCTTGAGGTAATGTAAACAATTGAACTAAATTAGATACCAGTGCATTACAATGTGTATAAACATTTCCTGTACCAGATTTCATTGCGATTGGAACATTAAATCACGAGAAAGGTCTATTAAAAATTTTCAAATTCGCTTGGCCACCATGTTGGTTTTGTAGTTACCAATTTTTCAATAGTCACATAGGTGAACTTCTAGTAGTTCCCTTTATCACCGTAATAAATTCCAGGGCTATATCGGGAATAGTTTCGGAGATATTGAATGCTGGTGAAATATTTCGCACAGCCGCCATGTTGGATTGGTGAGACGTAACAAAATTTGAAGGGCACGGTCGGAGTCGCCCGGAATAGTGCTATGAACTTACCGAGTTTCATTGAAATCTCTCCAGCCGTTTAGAAGTTATTAGGGGGGACTCACACACACACACACACACACGCACGCACGCACACACACACGGACAAAAGGTGATCTCATAAGCCTATTTTTTCAAAATTGAAAATAGGCTAAAAATAAAATTATAATTATAAAATAAATATAAAGATTAACATAATAAACATAACTATAAAAGATTTATGAAAATAAAAATCATTTCGAAATTAGTTAATTAATTAATTCAATAATAATAAATCTATAAGAACATAAAATGAAAATTAAAAATAAATATATAACCATGAAAATTAGAGAAACAAAAAATAACATTCTTCTTCTTTCTTCGCTTAGGCCAGCTATGGACCACGTCATTTCAACTGGCTCCGTCTTTGGGCCATGATCTTTGCCCAGTGTTCACGCATTCTCTGCCAGTGAAATTCTCTTCTTTCATTCGATCACTTCTTCCCAGTTTACAATTTCTCTTCGCTCTTTCTTGCAATTGTTGGTGTGCTCCAAGCTTTTCCTTCAAAAGGTCACGTTCGATAATGCCTGCGTTGGTGATCCCTACTTCTTGCAAATCCTTGTCTACCTCACAAAACCAGAGTACCCTGCTTTTCTTGTTAAGAAAATAGGTAAATATCCGATTGGCGATTCTCTCGGGTTTCATACCGGTACGAGTTAAGTGGCCATAGAAAGATATTCTTCTCTTCCGAATTACTTGAGATATCCTTTCTACATGATGGTACAGCTCATTGTTATGCCGTCTCCTGTATTCACCATCGTCTCTCAACGGCCCTAAGATCTTCCTCAGGATCTTCCTTTCCTTGGCTTCCAATTTCTCAACCAGACCCTTCCTATTCATTGCCAGGCATTCTGCTGCGTACAGCGCCTCAGGTCGGATAACTGTACGATAGTGTCTTAGTTTGGCATTGCGGGACACTGTTCGCTTGTTGTACACTCCTTTCTTTAGCTGGTAGGCCACTTCCTTCTAGTTCAATCTTGATATGAAGCCTTTTTCTCTGATATGTTGGGCTCGATCCACTCCCCTAGGTATTAAACTTTTTTTGTCTGACGGATATTTCCATGTTCAACATTTAATTCTTTGACTGCAGGGTTAATATTAGTTATAAACTCGGTCTTCTCAAAAGAAATCTCTAAGCCTGCCTTTGCCACTTGTATTCTGAGTTGGTTGACTTGTTTTGCGGCTGTGTCTAGGGAATCAGAGAAGATTGCTAGATCATCTGCGAAAGCGAGGCAGTCAATTGTCAGGTCCAAACTCCTGCAGCCCATTCTGATGCCATTTTCTAACACTTCTTTACCCATATCCTTGAGCCATTCACGAAATACTTTCTCCACGCACGTCCTGATTTTGAAACCGTCTGAAATTTGTCCTCTAAATTTCAGTCTGGAGTTTGTGTTTGCCAAGGTGTGCTGGATAATTGCTCGTGTATTGTCGTCCAAACCCATTTCTTTTAAGATTTGGGAGAGTGTTGTTCGATCAATAGAATCATAGGCCATCTTGAAGTCGTCGAAGATAACTACGAACTTCCTGTTTCTGAGCTTCAAATATGAAGGAACAGATTTAAGACTCATGATCTGCTCTGCACATGAACGATCTTTCCTAACCCCTCCTTGATATTCTTCCAGCTGAAAGTCAAGTTGTTCTCCTGCCCGGGTCTGAAGGGCTTTGGAGAGAATTTTGTACATTGTTTTGAGGAGGGAAATGCCACGATAGTTGTTTACGTCTGTTTTGTCACCTTTCTTTTGAAGAGGGTGAATCAAAACTGAATTCCAGCCACTAGGGCGTTCCTAGGTTCCCCATATCTCCTGGATAATTTCAGTGAGTTTACTGATTGCCTTATCAGTTGCGTACTTCCCGAGTTCAGATATTATGCCATCCTCACCTGGTGCTTTGTTGTTTTTTAATGAATGAATGATCTGCTTGATTTCCCCTTTTGTTGATGAAGAAGAGTCCGGGTTAGGGTAGGTAGTTTCATCAAAGGTGAACTGAGATTGTGGAGCTTCACAGTTAAGGAGAATTCAAAGTAATTTGCAAGGATGTGGCTATTGTCCTTGTCATTAAAGGTTAGTTTTCCTGTATGATCTCTAAAGTGTAGGCTTAAGGTGTAAATTTACTCAGATTACGCTTAAAAGTTCTATAAAAATCGCGCGTATTGTTTTTGATGAAGTCCTGCTCAATCTGCATAAGCTGGTTTCTGTCAAAGATCCTCTTTACATCACGGATGACTTTTGCTGCATGTTTTCTCGCTGCCAAGTAGTCATTGTGGTTATTTTGATCCCTCTGCGAGTTCCACCGTTGCCATGAGAATCTTCTTTGTTTTATGACTTCATCGCAATCCTGATTCCACTAAGATGTTTCCTTGCTTTTACTAAAAGAACTGTATCTGTTGCAGTTTCAACCATGGCTTCTCTAAGTTGCTCCCAGTTCTCTGGATCTAGGGATTCCAGCTTCTGTGTGAACTCTTGTGTTGTTTTAAGCTTTTCAGTGTCAAATTTTCCTGTCCTTGACACTAGAAACCTCCTGGTGTTTCTCTCAATAAACCTAACTTTAACTTTAATATCTGAGAGTCGGGACATCGGAATGGTTTAAATTTGACACTGGACTAAAGCAAGGAAGTGTGTTGTCACCATTATTGTTCTTAATGGTGATGGATGACATCATGACGGCAGTATAAGACTATGGTAGGGCAAAGATGAAGGTAATGTTGTTTGCAGACGATGTTGTGATCTGGGGCGAGGATGAGATGGAGGTACAAGAACAGTTAGACGTAATAAATGAAAAGATTGAGCAATGGAGATAAATGTGGAGAAGAGAAAAACAGTGGTGATGAATAGAGGTAAGAAAGATGGAAAAGGAGTAATCAAAGTAGGAGATAAGGAATTGGAAGCGGTGAAACACTTCAAATACTTGGGAATTGAACTGACTGAAGATGGAAGACTAATTTGGAAATTAGCAGAATAATACAACTCGGGAGTGCTTTCTACCAACAGATACGGGGACTAGTATGGAACAAGGATATACCAATTAAGGCTAAAGAAGTTATGTACAAAGCATATTTTGTTCCTATAATGACATATGCCGCGGAATGTTGGACAATGACTATGAGGGTTGAGAGCAGAGTACAGGCAGTTGAGATGAGATTCCTGAGAAGTATGGTCCAGAAAACAAGGAGAGACAGAGTGAGAAATGAAGATATACGGAAAGAACTGGGAGTAAAAAAATACCGCAGAACAATTTAACTATTAGCCTACAAATTGCTTCTATCGTAGAAGATTTAACACTACAGGTTAAGAATCTACAACAATGGTAGATTGCTGTTCATTTGTAGCAATAATTGCTCTGTTCTGAAGAAATGGACCACAGTATTATGGCACACCTTGAATACAAATATACGGCATTTCGCAGCACGAATAACGATCGCAGAAAGGCAGAACGACGCAAAATTAGGCGAGTGTACACCGCAGACAGGCTCGTATTTAGCGCTCTTGAAGCCCCTGGGCAAAAAAATAAAATAAAGAATAAAATCTTTGCTACCCCCGACTTAAAATATGTACATTTATTCAAGTTTCCTTAACATATGGGACTTTTTCTTCACTGAGCATGTATTTAACTATGGGTGGCAAACACTATAAACATGTGTTTACTAAAATTACAAATAGAAAAATAACTTAATACAAAGAATTTACATTTAAATTTTAAAAGATATCATACACAACCAATGGGAAAAACACCAATTATTTAAATAACAAGGGGCTTCCTTCTTGCCTTGTCATTTGCAAATAATATTAGGATTTGATTAGTCCAATTTCACTTTCGAGTCAGATTCAAAAGCAAGAACACCAAGATGACTAACACAATCCCGTTTTGTGTGTCTTTAATAATAAAAATTGCAAATGTGCGACAATGAATAATTCTCTTGTGTGTGTGTGTGTGTGTAGGGGTGGGGGTTTAACTTTAATAACTTGGCGTTTAATTGCCAACCGGTTTAGTACAGTTTCCAGAATTTTTCTGTCCCTAAAACCTGCCACCCTGGGCAGTTGCCCTGTTTGTTCCCCCGTCATTACGGGCCTGAATACAGTAAATGACTCAATATTGTAAGCACGACCTAAAGCAGTTTTTCAGTTGATTATCAGAAACTTCAAATTATGAAATAAACTGGTGACCATGACTAGTCATCAAAGAAAACCTCGTTTAAGGGGCTGAAATCCGCTATCGGTGTTGTAATGTATAAACGTGCTTTCATATCGTCACTGCCAAAGTGACGAAAGTAGTAGCCAGCCTAATCACTTTAGATAGGCATAACCATATTGAAAAATGGAGCATTGTTTCCATTGGTGGTCTAGTGCATGACATCATTAGAACCATATATATTTCTGAATATAAATACATATTACGTCAGCAACATTAAAGAAGTTTTCTATTGTAACATTTTTCAGTTGATGAAATAAACTGGTGACCATGACCAATCGACATTCTCGGAATTCCAGGGGGGGGGGGCACGGCCCCACCTTGCCCCTCCCAGCGGGCGCCCATGGAGCTGGGTAATTTCCAACAATTCTTTGGAATTTCCTTCCTTTGCCAAGCTGAGCATTGAAGTCTACAGGCAGGATGATCGTGTGTTTTTCGGGAAATTTTGAAAGGATATCTTCAAGGTTTTCTCAGATTATATCAGTTCCTTCCGGCTCTCTTTTGTTTGCCCTATTTATTGGCGCATGCACGTTTACGATCGTGTAGACTTTGTTTGTGCATCGAAAGCTAAGCATTGATACTCTGCTGTTGGGAGGGCTGAAGTCTATAATGGATTCCAGTACCTTCCTGCTGACAATAAAACCCGTCCCGAGTTGTGGAACAGATTTTATCACGCGTTTGCCAGTTTTCCCCTTTGAAGATCCTGTAACCTTGGGATTCAAACTCTTGTTCGTCAGTAAACCTTGTTTCCTGAATTGCTGCTATTTGGATTTCACGATGTGATAATGTGTCTGTCAGTTGTTTTAGCTTACCAACCTTCAGTAGGGAGTTGACGTTGAAGGTTGCAAAGAAGTTCCTTTGTTTGTGTCTGATCTTGATTGTGGGAGTCTCTGATACATCCAAGCATG
Source organism: Meconema thalassinum (assembly GCA_946902985.2). Taxonomy (NCBI): domain Eukaryota; kingdom Metazoa; phylum Arthropoda; class Insecta; order Orthoptera; family Tettigoniidae; genus Meconema; species Meconema thalassinum. The sequence goes on from OX336401.1 coordinate 75,617,259, forward strand.
TTGGTGCAGGACCCCAGAATCCGAAGGCTTGCGCAACTCTCTCGAGGCTAATGTGGATTGAATACAGCCTGGGGTAGTAGCATTTGCTGAACATTCCTCCATGCTTGTAAAGAGCTGAAAAACTGTAAATTGGGGCCAGTGATGTTTCACACCGACAATATTACTACCAAGGTTGTGAGCCTTGGAGAGGGCCTGGTGTTCAGCTTGGGCTTGCATTTCCTCCATGCCTCACGTTTCGGTATTCCCGCCGGTACTCGGGTGACTGACTGCAGTGGTTTCCCGATGGGTGCGCCACGTTCCTACGCCAAAAAAAAACACCATTATTAATAATATAGTAATTAAAATAGATTAAAATGCAAATACACATACAAATTAGAAATTGTTTTGCCTTATAAAGGGCTAAAGATCTACAGACGAGTTAAAACAATAGCATGTATTTCTAGTTGCATTGACAGTCCTCTTTAGTTCATGCCTATGAGATGTTATCCGCTATTGCATGCGAGTTAAAATATATGTTGTTACCAAACACGAGAGCAGCGAGTCAATACCTATCATGATACCTCATTGTGTGGTCTAACCATCCAGGTAAGACAAGAATTTATGTAATGTTCCACAAAGAATTCAGTTCGACACTTCATTTACGCAGTCAATTTGACACACACTCTGTTTCTTTCTAGCCTGTCTGACGCATGTGAAGTATCAAGTTGCAGTCTTGGGATTACTTGTTGGTACTGATCTTCATTTTCGCCATTTTCTACCCGCGGAATTGCTTTGCAGTTTCAACGACCATAAACCTTAGTATGAAAATTAAATGTGCAGATTTAACCTCAAAAGCTGTGACGAAATGTAATGAGAAAACGACTCTGCTTACTGCTTTCCTCTTAAGGAAGTAGACACACCATTGGCAACACTGCATCATCTCTTCAGAAAAAAAAATGACTATTTGATATTATTTACTTGACAAGCTAATTAAAGCAAGAATGATTGTAATTCCACAGAAACATTTCAATCATGGTGTTAAATTTGTTGTATTGATGAATCTCATTTTAAACAGCATTTTATGTTCTATACCAAACACTCGGACTGCATGCGATGGAGGCTGCCACATTTCGATATGTCTACAGACGATAATTAATCGCCACAATATGAATCACCAATATTTGGCGATTTTTGAAGATAATTCATTAGACAGATTAACGTTGTTGAATTTTCACCTTAAACATATTCATTCGGAAAGTAATAATACATTAGTTATATCACAACTCGGAAATAACCTGGTGGAAAAAGATTCGCAGGAAAAGGCACTATTCTTCCTTATATTACTCGGCCAGAAGAAGCAGTTTATGGTTGAAATGTTAAACCACATGACAGTCATCGAACGAAGTTACACATGGAACTCAAATGCTCGGTTTGTTGTGGTTATTGTTGATCCTATTACACAACAGAGACAGCAGGAAGTAGCTCGTCGTGTTGTGGAAGCTTTTTGGAAGAAATACGTGTATAACATAATTGTGCTGCTATACTCTGAGGAAGATACTAATCAAACTCCTCTGATTCAAATATTCACTTGGTTTCCGTTCAGTGCTTCTGGTGATTGTGGAAGAAACTTCACTGATGTAAAAGTTATAAACAGGTGGTTAATGGATCAGCAAGGATATTTTGAAAAGAACGTTAACCTGTTTCCAAATAAAATACCACATAAGTTATATCATTGTCCAATACGAGCAACAACATTTGAGTTTGAACCATACGTCATTGCAACAAACATTTCCTTGAATCAGACCGAATTATTTTTGTACGAACGTGGTGTTGAAGTTCAAGTGTTTCATATATTAGCGAGCTCATCTGGGTATCAGGTGGAATATACAGAAACTCCAGCCGTGTTTCCAATTTATGGTCATCGAGGTTGGAAATGGGAGAATGGCAGCTGGTACGGCGCATTTGGGAATATAGTCAATAACTACGCCGACGTCACATTTGCTGGCCACGTCATGTGGCCAGAGAGATTGGAATATATGGATCCAACAGTTTCATATCTGAGAAATAATTGGCTCTGGTATGTTCCAGTAGCTGAAGAAATACCTCAATGGAAATCACTTATTCGTATCTTCTCTTTGAAGCTGTGGTACCTTGTACTGATATCTTTCTTGTTAGGGTCAGCTGTGCTATATCTCATTGGGAGGAGGTTCAGTGAAAACGGATTCAGTACTGCTATAGAAGCAGTTGTTACATCCTGGTCTATTATGGTCGGAGTATCAATAAAACAATTACCAATCACGTTTAGATTAAGAGTGATGTTTATATTCTGGTTATACTACTGCTTTCTCGTAAACACTGCATTTCAGCCCAGATTGATTGGCGTCATTACAAAACCGGGCCTAGAAAAACAAGTGTCAACGCTTGAGGGACTAGTGAATTCGGAATTAAATTTTGGTACAAGCAAATTCATCCTTTCACTATTCAAAGATGGAGAGCATTCAATATATAGGAAAATAATTGACAAGGTTGAGGTATTCCATACCAAGGAAGGTCTTGAAAAGCGAATACTTGTTGACGACAAATTTGCTTTTTTCTGTACCGATGGGGAGAAAATAAGGTTGTCTAAAATACTGCGCAATGTTTCGGGAGATGGACAAATGCACATACCGTTGACCGATGGTGGAATTAGCTATGATGTCGTCATGTTCCTGAGGAAAAGCAGTCCTTATAGAGATCGCTTCAATTCTGTGTTAAGTAGGTTATTGGAATCTGGCATAGTGTACAAATTGTGGTCAGAAAAAGAGGCGAAAGAAAATGGCACTGAAGGAAAACTCATTTCTCCCGGGTATCCCGTTGTATTTACAATTTCCCATATGCAAGGAGTATTTGCTATTTTATGCAGTGGTCTTGTTGTTTCACTTTTAATATTTCTGAGTGAAATTGCTGGCAGAATTATCACCTCCTTATGTTCTTGAATGAAACATCCTTTCAAGCTAATTCTAATTAACGAATAAAACTGACGAACTTCAAACTACACAAAGTAAAACTTGTTAGATATTAGAAAACAGAAGTATAACTGTGTTTGGATAAATAGACGGTTACAGGAACACACTAAATATCTGGATATTATGTGTTGAGTAATACTTGAAAATGTATTCGCCGTCTGGATTATAACCTGAATCTCTTGCTGTCTCGACGGGGTTTTCAAGTCCCTCACAATACATTTTCGTGCCTCCTGAGCTGATACAGTTTTAAGGGTTTCATTTTTCGCTGCGCCTTTTTAAAGGGGGTTTCAGGATCTCGCATTTGGTGGCCCGTGCTCAGAATGAAAGTCACTAAATGTCAACAATTGCAATCAGCGGCTGTGCTATTGGAATCCTGAACATGATATCGCCAGAAAGCGCAGGGCGTGTAACCTAACCGAACAGTTCTGATGTGTGCAGACCGGCAAAAAAAAGAGCTTTTCAATCCAGTTAGACAGAATTATTTTTTCAAATATTTTATTTGCATTTATTTTATTGAAATTTTGATTTAAATTATTTAAATTTTATTTATTGATTTATGTATTTATCTATTTATTTATGTAGTAATTTGCTTTCTCGGCCAGTAAAACAAAGCTCAGCAATTCTTCTAGGTTTGCGCCGTGTCTTGAGTGGGGTTTCACCTAGGATCACCAAGCTGGCTCATCAGCGGGCCCTTGGTGTCGTTGCCCGGACCCCCTGAGGATTATTGAACTGTATGCTACCTCCATTTTTATGAAGCACGTCTGCGCCTCTTTAGTGCGAATGCTAAAATCAAAAGCAGCCTTGCCCTCCCTATGTATACTTCCAAAAAGGTGGTATGTTGGCTTTCACGGCCAGTGAATTAAACCTCAGCAATTTTTCTAGGTTAGTGCCATGTCTCGCAGTGAGGAAGTGCAGATGCTCTTCATAATAAGGGAGGTAGCGCGCAGTTCGCTAGTCCTGTGGGGGTCTGCGCAAGGACACCAAGAACCCGCTTATAAGTCAGCTTTGTGTTCCTAGGTGAATCCCCACACAAGACACTGCGCAAATCTAGAAAAATTGTTGATTTCTATTTATTTATTTATTTATTTATTTATTTATTTATTTATTTATTTATTTATTTATTTATTTATTTATTTATTTATTTATTTATTTATTTATTGATTTATATTTGAAATATATTATTTTTAAATTTGGTTTCTATATCCATTTGTTCATCATCCAACAAATCATATCACTCATCTCGTTATGTTCTTCAAGAATGTTAGTTAGTTAGATAGCTAGTTAGTTAGTGAGTTAGTTATTGTTGTTATAAGGGGCGGAACTACGAGGTTACCTGCCCCTTTGGAGAACGTTCTTGACTGAATTAAGACAACTTATAATTAATTATAGATGTACCGTAATCAAGAAATAACTGCTCTGAAAGGAATGTATAAAATCCATAATTGTTCAGTTCTCTTATTCGCCTATGAATCCACTGCCTTCTCTATCTTCTTCCTGACTCGAAATGAGACTTTTCACTAAGCAACATCTCCATAAACTTGCACGTCCGTAATTTCCAAGTCTGGCTGAAGCTTGTCAGCTGTTCTGACGTGGCGATCAACACTTTACAGAATTTGTGGACTACTGAATGGGGCTCAATATAATATATCACCTAACCCAAACACCGGTCTGCACGTTTTCCTCTTCAAAAATGTGTCACGTGCATCAACCGGGAATTAAACGAGGCCCACCTGAGTGAGTGTAAGGCAGCTTGACAGCTACTTTATTAATAGTGAACGTAATCTATCCACCACAAACGTACACCTGCTAGCCTATACCATACCAACTCATTTTAATATACAGTAATCAATATTTTATTAACACAACTCAACATCGCATCCAAAGACACTACACTCGAAGATAACAAAACCAAAACTATGTAAATCAAAACACTGTCTATTTTCTAAACCAAAACACTGTCTATTTTCTACGGGAAGTCGATTGCTCGAACGAGCTTTAGTTCACTTTCTCCACATTCTCCCATCTTACAAAAGGTAGTTTTGCAACACACACTCATAAATTGAAGTAAACATTCCAATATTATAGATGAACATTGAGCTCAGGAATGTGAACCACTATAAGTCTAGTTTCTTGAGTTGCCTATCAGTTCTCCCACAACGAGTCTTGAATTCACCCTCCTTTTCAGTTCCAGAGTTACTGCAGGGAATGTCTTCATTAAGGACCGGCTCACTTAGTCGGTGTTGTGAAGTGTTGATAGAATCACCTTTGTTAAGACAGTTTACCTCTAACGAAGAAAGTCGCTGTACTGGACGAAGTAGAATGCCAGTTGCTGTCTTAATTTTAACCAGACGAGTCACATTGTCTCTTCCAGGTAACAGCTCAACCACTCTTCCTAAGGCCCAGTTGATCCGTTTCTTCCTGTCGCTCTCCACGAGTACTATGTCTCCTTCTTGTATGGATCCCTGTTGCTTTTTGCTCCGTGATCGGAGAAATCCCAGGTATTCTTTTTTGAAGCGATTTCTCAGGCTCTCCCGAACAGCTTGTAGATAACCCCATCTGTCGTTTAAACTGCTGGTTTGAATTTGGTCTAAGTCGGTTACATCATTACCCTCTAGGCTCTGTAGGAACATGGAGGGTCTGAGTGGCTTGAGTTCATCTTCTTCAGAAAGATAAGTCAAAGGTCGGTTGTTCATCAGGTTCTCACAATCGCACAGAAGAGTACACATTTCCTCATAATTTAGGCAAGCTTTACCCAAATTACGGTGAAGCACATCCTTTAGAATCTTAATCAACCTTTCCCAGAATCCTCCCCACCAGGCTGCAGTGGGAGAGTTCAGCTTCCATTTAATCTTCAGAAGGCTGCACGTCCTCTCTATTTCAGTCCAATCCAATTGCTCCATGGTTATGCGAAGTCCTGTGAAATTCGACCCATTGTCCGAATGCATGGTATTCACTCTTCCTCTTCTTGCCACAAATCGTCGTAGTGCTTGGATATATGCTACCGTACTAAGTGAAGTGATCAATTCCAGATGTACAGCCCGATAAATCGCACAAGTGAATATCACAATCCATCCCTTTTCTCCTCCTCGTAGAATCACAGGGTCGGCCAAGTCTGTGCCCGTGATCTGGAAAACACTCGATGCCTTGATTCGATCCTGTGGCAACGGAGGAAAAGGTACCTCAAAACCCTTAGCAGAGTTACGACGACAGATCACGCATTTCCGAACAACTGCTGCCACCGTCCTTCTTCCTCTAATTATCCAAGCCATTTGGCGCAACAAAACAAGCAGTGTGTGCGTCCCAGCATGGTTATGGAATCGATGAAATTGTTCAATCATTCTTTCAACCATCACATGTTTTGATGGAAGTACAACTGGATAGGTATACTAAGGAGTGTCGTCAGAATCAATGACTCTTGACTTCAGTCGTAGAATTCCTTCATCGTGTGTGAACACCTTCAGATTGTTCAATTGTTCTTTTCTCTCTTCTTCATAAAGCGTTTCATTCTGGATAAGGAAGTATAGTTTCTTCTCAGCATTGAGAAACTCTTCACTATCAATTTTCGTAGATACGTGGTCTCTACGATTCCTTTGTTTCAATCTCAAAATCCAAGCAATGGTCCTAACGATTTTGATGTATCCAGAGAATCGTGAACTTAATTGCAGTAAAATCGTTTCCACAACAGTGTTCTGAGCAGCTACAGCTGTTTTCCTCCTTTCCCTGTTGACTTCTTCCAACAATGGTTCAGGACGATTAAATACCCATTCTTCTTCTTTACATTTAAGCCAAGATGGACCCTCTCACCATCTGGATCTCCAAAGTTGTGTTGGTGAACACCCTCTAGACAGGAGATCTGCTGGATTGAGGCTACCCGGTATGTGTCTCCATGAACTAGCCTTACTGTACTCATGAATTTCCTTTACCCGATTCTCTACGAACACCGATCAAAGCCCTTTATTAGCAATCCAAGCCAAGACTACTGTTGAATCGGACCAAAACACTGTGTGTATTTCATTCCGGTGTAGGCATCGAAGGCTCAACCGAGACATTCTAACTCCAAGGAGTCCTCCCATCAGTTCAAGGCGGGGTAGTGTCAGTTCTTTGAGAGGCGCCACTCTAGATTTAGCCATCAGAAGACTAAGTTTGATCTTACCGTCTTCATCCGTTCTCAGAAATATGCAACAACCAAACGCTCTTTTGCTAACGTCGACAAATACATGCAAAGTGCTGTTGTCGTCCAGGAAAATCCTTCTAGATATCCGACAGTCATGTAGGTATTGCAACTGCTGGGTCCATCGACAGAATTCCTCACAAATGTCTCCTGGTAAAAACTCATCCCATCCTATACTTTTCTGCCATGTATTCTGTAGAATGAGCTTGGGAATCAGAGTTACTGAGGCCGAAAATCCAATCGGATCAAATATTTTCTGCACGCTGGATAGTACCACTCTTCGGGTTACTTAACCTGTAGTCGGGCTGAAGTTACATCCAAGTTCATCTATGTCGCAATACCAACGAAGTCCTAAGACATTCTCAGTTTTACCAACACCTCAATCAAAGGAATTCACCCATCCCCTCAAATTGAAACCGGCGGATAACATCAATTCTTGTGCCTTTAAAATAAAGGGTCCAATTTCTTCCTTTGAAGCGACTCCAGTAAGACAGTTGTCCACATAAAATGCAATTTCATTTTTGTAGCTACTTCCTTCAAATAAGTCGGGGGCTCGTCCAGAAGGTTGTTCAGTACGGATACCAATAGGAAGGGACTGGAACAAACACCAAAAACCACCCGGCAATGTCGAAAAGTGGTGATCTTATCATTATCCCACCAGGCAATCATTCAATGAATGACCATTTCTGTCTTTGTTGGAAGCATCAAACACCGGCCTTATCTTTGTAGTGCCACCATTTTTCAGCACAGCTCTATGAGGCAAATAATGTGTAGGTCCATCTAAAACTTCGTTTTCAACACCTTCGATAATTCCTTTGTTTACCCATTCCTGTAACACCTCATCATAATCCTGAAATTTCTGCATCCCTTGTAACTTTCTTGAAGTGTTCAATAATCGTTTCTGAGAAATTTCACGATTCGTTTCCAGAGAAGTACAACCATCAATCCAGGGTAGTTTGACAATGTAGCGCCCAGATTCCTCTTCTCTCTTCTCAGTCCTATCGAAGAACATCTGAACTTGTTGTTCCCTTTCGTCCTTTTTTTATCTGTTCGCCAGGATCTTTAATACCCAAAGTCTCAATTTCCCACAAATCCTCCACTCTTGTTGATTGAGTTAGAGTAAGTAGAGTGTAAGACGAGGCAGTAGTTGAGGTGATCTCAGAAGAGCCCTTAAGTGTCCATCCTAAACAAGTTCTCACAGCTACTAGACTCTTGTTTACATGTACAAAGTCTGGCGTGATTATCTCAGCCCACACGTCTGCTCCTAACAATACCTGTATGCCAGTACTGTTGCCACCATTATCTTGACCAACATCACTAAGTTCAACTCCCTTGTCCCTCAGTAAATTAAACAAGTCAGCATCAACTAGAGGAGCACCTCCACAGATACTATCAGAGCCTAACACTGCACACAGAACTCTTACTCTGTGCGTGGATCCACCAACAACTACTCTAGCAACTAAAGTCTGCAGATAGGTCACATGTCCTTTATTACTACCTGCCATCATGATAACTGTTTTTGGAACCGAATCACCTTTTGGTTCATCTGAGGCTGTCTTCGCACACATCAAAGCGTAATGTTTCCCCTTGCAAAATGGGCACTTCACAAATATCTTACACTTAACACTGACATGTCCCGGTCGTAGACACCTAAAACACGCTTCCTTTTTCTTTAAAGTTCCTTGGCGTTCTTCTTGAGATTAATCAATAGTTACAGTACAGTCTTCAGAAAGATGTGAGGTTCTGCTACAGAATATACAAGCCGTATCTTTGTTATTTCTGTTTCCATTACTGACTGAAACATCCTCTATTGAAATTAAAGAAGCCGCTGAAGGTACGTCCCTATTCTTAGTCTTGGTCCTATCGTCTTGCTTAACTCGATCCGTCCTCTCGTTAACTTCAAAAGAACTAGGTCTTAGCTTAAGCCGTTCTTCACCTTCTACCTCAGTCTTTAAGAAGGCTAACAATTCACTCAAGCAACAGTCAGGTTCCTTGGTAGACGTTTATTTTGATACATGACACCTGTCCCAAGTTCTGAACTTAACGTCTGGTAAGGCACTCTCTATTTGTGGAAATAACATTGCAGCGTATTTCTCCTTTGTTACTCCCAAGGAATCAAGTGCTATCAACTGTCCCTCCAGACTGTCATACAGTTGGGCTATGGATCTTAAACTATCCTTCTTTAACACCAAGGATAAAAGTTCCCTAACATAGTACTCAATGAGTAACTCATCCTTCCCATACCTAGACTTCAACAATTCTATAGCCTTTTTGTAGTTTTCCTTTGAAGGAGGAAAGTTTTCTACCAACTTTTGAGCACACGTACCAGGTTCCATACACTGAATCAAATAAACAAATTTGTCTTCATCTTTAAGGCTGCTATCTTCATGTATTTTAGTAAATTGCGCCCAAAACCCAATCCAGTACTTCACATTTCCATCATTTTTTTTTTCAGTTCTAGTTTTGGTGGTCTTAGTCTCTGATTAGAAGTGTATGAACAGTTACTCGTATTAACTTCAGAAACGGCTTGATCTCCAACTTGTAAGGCCTGCACTTTTTCCCTAACCTTAAAATATTTCAAGTCGTACTCACTGCAATTGTTGATCTCTGTTTCAAGCTCGATGTATTTAAGGTCTTCCTTTTGCAGCAGCTCCAGACGTTTTAACTTCTCGTAGCGTTCCACAAGTGGAGCATATCTGCTGCGAATCTCCACGTGGTCACAATCAGCAAACGCCAACAGTCCTTCAAGTTTATTCACTTCACGCGTAAATACGCCGCGTAATACTCGACGTTCGGTCATCGTTGTTCTGATTAATTATTTGATGTTGAAATTGCCAGTAAGTCCTGTCACGGTCGCCAGTTATATACCGTACCAAATCATTTTAATATACAGTAATCAATATATTATTAACACAACTCAACATCGCATCCAAAGACGTTCCAAAGACACTAGGCTCAAAGATAACAAAACCAAAACTTTGTAAATCAAAACACTGTCTATTTTCTACAGGAAGTCGATTGCTCGAACGAGCTTTAGTTCACTTTCTCCACACCTACCTATACTTATAAATGATCATTGGGACGTTCTTGGAGTGTATTATCTATATCCCGATTACTTCCCACATTTTAAGATCACCCTGTAGCGGGACTTAGACCCACGCTACGATTATCGCCTAAAAATTTAAAGGCGAGTTAAAACAATAGAAGACCTTGATTGCAAGAATCAGATAATGACCACTTTTTGTGAAAATGAGGTTTTAAGTGTTATTTGTAGCCTAGGTTGCGCTCTATTGGATAACATTGCAACTTCTTGAAGTTTGTTCTTAATTTTGACACTAGATGGCATCGAATGTATAGGTAATAGATAGATAATAACCAGATCCTTTTCTTGCAGTCAGTGTTGAGGAAGATGGCAAGGAGGCTACGTGTAGTTCAAATATTGATTTAGAGGAGGTAAGATGTTAACATGTATAATAGATTTATTGTAGTGTATTATTGTTAGCTTGCCACGGTGGGTGAGTGGATAGCGTGTTGGTCTACTAACCCCAAGATTGCAGGTTCGCCCCTGGCCGTGGTAAGTGATTTTTGAAAGGCGGCAACAATACGATACGCATGTCATACGATGTTGGCATGTCAAAGAACCCATTTGAATTCAGTAGGCCGAGTTCATAATGGCAAAATTAATCTCGGGAGTTTCCGCCAGCACAAAGTTCCTCATTTCTCTACTAGAAAGCGCTATTGTGTTCAAGGAGATTAGATATCTAACATCTAACCTCCTTGACTTTCATAGTCAAGGAACTACGAAATTCGACATGCAAGCTACCCTCTGGGTGTCAAATAGCAAAGCTTGCACCAGGCACCCGAGGCCATACGATATTATTATTATTTATTGTCAATAAATACATTTGTAACCAAATGTATTATTTGTTGATAGTATTATACTGTAGTTATATTTTATAAAACATATAGGGTTATATTCTAATGTCATCCATATTTTTTTTGTAGGATACACATTCTGTTGGGAGTTCACCTGTAAAAAACAAGAAAAGAAAAAGAGATGACCAGAAATAGCAAAGAAATATGAGAAAAAAAAAGTATTTTGCGAGGTAAGGCAAATGTTTCAACATCTGGAAAATCTATTCCATCAGCCCCAGATTGTCCGTGTTAGAGAGAATACACATCAAAAATTCTCAAAACAACTGAAAGAAACCATTTAAGACACGTTCCATAGTATGAAAGATAAGGACAGCCAGGATGCCTATTTGTCGGGTTTAATATCATGGCAGAATATCCAGAGGTACGTTTCCAGTCGGTGTACTGTATGTTCACACCAAGCGTATTCACAGTCCGTTATGTTCTACGTTATGCATTTCTGTGTTACAGGAGGCAAACTGATCATAGTTTAATATTGGAGGAAAAATAAATATGCTGTTTCAGGGAAGGAAAGTGCTGTAAGTGATGTGGATGAAATAGAAACCATGACTGTTACAAATCGGGCATCATCATTCCACTATCAGGTAAATGATTGTTATTATTAAAATATCTGAAACTTGGTAGAAAAAATATGCGTTTGTTCTCAATTTGGTTATAGTTCATAATAAAATTTACGTTTTGGTCTAACGCAGTTCGGAGTTCGTTGTCTACAAAGCCGGATTTTGTGCACTGCATGACATAAATAAAAGTAGAGTGGAACGTCTGGCACAACACAAACGGAATAATATTACACCCCCTGCTGAGAGACGTGGTAAACACACCACAAGATCAAACAAGATAACGGTCGACACTATGGAAAACGTAATTCAGCATATTTTTTTTTTCTCACTACTCCAGTAAGGCTACACAAAAGTAGTACCTTAATCCAGGTTTGAATGTAAACAAAATTTATAATTTGTATCTGGAGAAACATGAACCTGAAACGTTCTTAGCAATGAAAAATAAAACAGCTGCCATCAAACATTCAGTTACGTACTATTATTTGGCTGTCCTCGATCAGATACATGTGAACTTTGTGATGAATTCAAACTGAAGTTAGAATTAGAAACTGATCAGGATAAAGTAAGAGCTTTGCCAACAGAAAAAGAGTTACATCTTAGCAAAGCACAACACTTCTAGGACGTCCTTATAGACATAACCCAGCAATCAAAAAATGATCCAACAATAGAAGGTGTGTGGTTTGATTATCAAAAGAACCTCCCAGGAGAACAACAGGAGAACTCTTCTATCTGCGCCAAGTGTGGGTGTACAGTATAACATGGGCTTTTCTTCCTGCAAGACTGGATGTTCTAAAGTGTACATGTTCGAAGAAACTACCGGTTTCTCTGTTTCACTTTTGAAGCATTATATTGACAACTATATTCCCGATGAAGTCAAAACCCTGCACCTATTCACTGACAACTGTGCACGGCAAACCAAAATTATGATGAAGGTCCAGTTCTTAAGTTCGCTCTGTGCATCAGGAAGATTTATCAATATACATCACCACTTCCTTTTGAGCGTGGACATTCATTCATGCCTTCCGATCGGGCCTTTGCTCGGATTGTAAAGGTTAAACGAAGAAAGGAATATATTTTTGTACCAGATGAATGTTATGACATTGTATCTCCAGCCTCAAATAATTTTTCAGTTGTTCGAGTTCAGCAGGCAATGTTGCTAGATTTGAAACACACACTACAAGAGTTTTTCAAAAGAGTAATAATAAAATGATACTGAATCATTTAGAATAAGTCGTTATCGTAACTTCGTGTATGAAGGAAAAGAGGTATCCGTTTCTCCTGAAAGGAATAGTCTGTTTTTCAGTAAGTTCTGTCTTTTGAAATCGTGGCAGTTAAAGGCAAACTTAAATGCACCCAGCTTGTATGAAAGTGCATTGCCCTTGAATTCCAAGAAATATGATGTCATGAAAATAGTACATAAATATGTACCACCTGTGCACATGGAGTACTACAAGCCGCCTACATCCACCAGGTTGCAGGAACAACAAGGAACAGACAGTGAGGCAGATTCTTCGGATTGAAAAAGGAGAAGAATGGTATTAAAATAATTTTAAATATTAATCATAATAGTCCATAGACGTACTTATAAAATGAATATGTATAGTAGATTTCACTTTTTTAATAAAATTACTTGGATTTTTATTTGGTTTTTGAATTGAGTGTAAGAAACAGATAACTGCAAGCTGATTTTCTCAATTTATTTCATACTTATACATTAGCCATCAGTTTGAAATTTGTGAAATGATACAAATTAATGATTACTTACATCATATGTATAAATATTCACTGGATTAAAATACCGTAAAAGGTTTTTCTCGTTTTTCTCAGAATGTTATATTTGGTCATTATCTGGTATTCAGGTATTCTGGGTATTTATTTCTTGTTGTATTGACAGTCCTCTTTAGTCCATGTCAATGAGATATTAAACGCTATAGCATGCTAGTGAAAGTAATATGTTGATACAAACACGAGAGCAGGTAGTCAATACTTACCATGGCACCGCATTGAGTGGTGTTACCATCCAGGTGAGACAAGTATTTCTTTAAAGTTCCTCAAAGAACCAAATTCATTTCGACACTTTATTAAACAGAAGTTTGCTCTGTTACTTTCTAGCCTCTCGAACGCATGTGAAGTATCAAATTGCAATCTTGGAATTACTTGTTGGTACTGATCTCCATTTTCACCAATTTCTACATGCGGAATTGCTTTGCAGTTTGAACGACCATAAACCTTACTATGAGAATAATTAATTGTGCAGATTTAACCTCAAACACTGTGACCAAATGTAATGAGGAAACGACTCTACTTACTTACTGCTTTTCCTCTTAAAGAAGTAGACACATCATTGGCAACACTGCATCATCTCTTCAGAAAAAAATGACAATTTAATATTATTTACCTGACAAGTTAATTAAAGCAAGAATGTTTGTAATTCAACAGAAACATTTCAATCATGGTGTTGAATTTGTTGTATTGATGACTCTCATTTTAAACAGCATTTTATATTCTATACCAAACACTCGGACTGCATGCGATGGAGGCTTCCACACCTCGAGATGTCTACAGACGATAATTCATTGCTACAGTATGGATCACCAATATTTGGCGATTTTTGAAGATAATTCATTAGATAGATTAACGTTGTTGAATTTTCATCTTAAGCATATTCATTCAGAAAATAATATTTCATTAGTTATATCACAACTTGGAAAGAAACTGGTGGAAAAAGATTCGCAGGAAAAGGCACTATTCTTCCTTATATTACTCGTCCAGAAAGAGCAGTTTATGGTTGAAATGTTCAACCACATGACAGCCATGGAACGAAGTTTCACTTGGAATTCAAATGCTCGGTTTGTTGTGATTCTTGATGTTCCTGTCAATCAAAATAGACAGAAGGAAATAGCCCGTCGTATTGTGGAAGCATTTTGGAAGAAATACGTGTATAACATAATTGTGCTCCTATACTCTGAGGAAGATACTAATCAAACTCCTGTGATTCAAATATTCACCTGGTTTCCGTTCAGTGCTTCTGGTGATTGTGGAAGAAACTTCACTGATGTAAAAGTTATAAACAGATGGTTAATGGATCAGCAAGGATATTTTGAAAGTAACGTTAATCTGTTTCCAAATAAAATACCACATAAGTTACATAATTGTCCAATACGAGCAACAACATTCCAGTGGGGACCATACGTCATTGCAACAAACATTTCCGTGAATCAGACCGAATTGTTTTTGTACGAACGCGGTGTTGAAGTTCAACTGTTTCACATATTAGCGAGCTCCTCTGGGTATCAGGTGGAGTATACAGAAACTCCAGCCGTGTTTCCAGTTTATGGTCAACGAGGTTGGAAATGGATGAATGGCAGCTGGTACGGAGCATTTGGGAATATAGTCAATAACTACGCCGACGTCACATTTGCTGGCCACGTCATGTGGCCAGAGAGATTGGAATATATGGATCCAACAGTTCCATATCTGAGAAATAATTGGCTTTGGTATGTTCCAGTAGCTGAAGAAATACCTCGATGGAAAGCGCTTATTCGAATCTTCTCTTTGAATCTGTGGTTTCTTGTTCTAATATTTTTCTTGGTAGGATCAGCTGTGCTATATCTCATTGGGAGGAGGTTCAGTGAAAACGGATTCAGTACTGCTCTGGAAGCAGTTGTTACTTCCTGGTCTATTATGGTCGGAGTATCATTAAAACGATTACCAATCACGTTTAGATTAAGGTTGATATTTATATTCTGGTTATACTACTACTTTCTTGTAAACACTGCATTTCAGTCCAGATTGATTGGCGTCATTACAACACCTGGCCTAGAAAAACAAGTGACAACGCTTGAGGAACTAGTGAATTCAGAATTACATTTTGGTGCACACAAATTCCTCCTTTCCCTATTCGAAGATGGTGAGCATTCAATATATAAGAAAATAATTGACAAGGTTGAGGTATTCCATACCAAGGAAGGTCTTGAAAAGCGAATACTTGTTGATGGCAAATTTGCTTTTTTCTCTGAAATAAGGTTGTCTAAAATACTGCGCAATGTTACAGGAGCTGGACAAATGCACATACCGTTGACCAATGGTGGAATTGGCTCTGATGTCGTCATGTTCCTGAGGAAAAGCAGTCCTTATAGAGATCGCTTTAATTCTGTGTTAAGTAGGTTACTGGAATCTGGCATAGTGTACAAATTGTGGTCAGAACAAAAGGCGAAAGAAAATGGCGCTGAAGGAAAACTCATTTCTCCCGGGTATCCCGTTGTATTGACAATTTCCCATATGCAAGGAGGATTTGCTATTTTATGCAGTGGTCTTGTTGTTTCACTTTTAATATTTCTGAGTGAAATTGCTTACAGAATTATCACCTCCTTATGTTCTTGAATAAAACATCCGTTGAAGCTAATTCTAATTAACAAATAAAACTGACGAACATCAAACTACACAAAGTAAAGCTTGTTAGATATTAGAAAACAGAAGTATAACTGTGTTTGGATAAATAGACGGTTACAAGAATAGACTAAATATCTGGATATTATCTGTTGAGTAATACTTAAAAATGTATTCGCCGTCTGGATAATAACCTGAATCTCTTGCTGTCTCGATGGGGTTTTAAAGTCCCTCACAATACAATTTCAAGCCTCCCGAGCTGATACAGTTTTATGCGTTTAATTTTTCGCTGCTCCTTTTTAAAGGGGGATTCAGGATCTCGCATTTGGTGGCCCGTGCTCAGAATGAAAGTCAATAAATGTCAACAATTGCAATCAGCCGCTGTGCTAATGGAAACCTGAACATGATATCGCCAGAAAGCGGAGGGCGTGTAACCTAATCAAACAGTTCTGATGTGTGCAGACCGGCAAAAAAAAGTGCTTTTTAATCCAGTTAGACAGAATTACTTTATCAAATATTTTATTTGCATTTATTTTATTGTAATTTTGATTTAAATTATTTAAATTTTATTTATTGATTTATTTATTTATCTATTTATTTATGTAGTAATTTGCTTTCACGGCCAGTAAATCAAAGCCCAGCAATTCTTCTAGGTTTGTGCCGTGTCTTGAGTGGGGTTTCACCTAGGATCACCAAGCTGGCTCATCAGCGGGCCCTTAGTGTCGGTGCCCGGACCCCCTGAGGATTATTGAACCGCAAGCTACCTCCCTTTTTATTAAGCACCTCTGCGCCTCTTTAGTGCGAAAGCTATAATCTCAAGCAGCCTTGCCCTCCCTATGTAGACTTCCAAAATGATGGTATATTGGCTTTCACGGCCAGCGAATTAAACCTCAGCATTTTTTTCTAGGTTTGTGCCATGTCTCGCAGTGAATAGGTGCAGATGCTCTTCATAAAAAGGGAGATAGTGCGCAGTTCGCTACTCCTGTGGGGGTCCGGACACGGACTCCAAGAGCCTGCTGATGAGTCAGCTTGGTGTTTCTAGGCGAAACCCCACACAAGACAGGGCACAAACCTTAAAAAATTGCTCAGATTTTATTAATGGCTGTGAAAGCCAATTTTCCATCAGGGAGGTAAAGGCTGCATCTGCTTTAACCCTCGCAGGTAAGAGGCGCAGTTGTGCTTCATAGGGAGGTAGCGCGTAGTTCGCTACTCCTGTGGGGGTCTGGGCATGGACACCAAGTGCCCGCTGATGAGCCAGATTGTGGTTCCTAGGCGAGAGTCCACACAAGAGACGGAATAAACCTTGAAAAATTGAGGAGTCTTAATTCATTGACCATGAAAGCCAATATACCACCTTTTGGAAGCTTTCATATGGAGGTCAAGGCTGCTTGAGCTATTAGTTCTCGCAGCAAAGAGGCGCAGACTCGCTTCCAAAAAGGGGGTGGTAGCGTGGAGTTTGTTACTCCTGCGGGGGTCCGGGCAAGGACAGCAAGAGCCCGCTGATGAGCCAGCTTGATGTTCTTAGGCGAATCACCACACCAGACGCGGTACAAACCTAGAACAATTCCTGAGTTTTATTTATTTATTTATTTGTATACATTTGAATATTTTTAAAAATTTGGATTCTGTATTCATTTTTAAATTTATAGCCTCATTCAACGCCAAGTTACCATCCTTTTAGAGGCAGGGATCAACCACCATGGAAAATCATTGTAAACGGACAACACAAAATGCTCGTCATGAGCTGAAAATTAATGGTGTAGGAGTTCTCCTTCCACATCCGGCTTGTTCATCATCCAACAAATCATATCGCTCATCTCGTCAAGTTATTCGAGAACGAGAGTTAGTTATTGTTGTTTTAAGGGGCGGAACTGTGAGGTCATCTGCCCATTTCGAGAACGTTCCTGACTGAATTACGACAATTTGTAATTAATTATAGATGTACCTTAATCAATTAATAAATGCTATGAATGAATATTTTAAATTCCATAAATGTTCAGTTCTCTATGAATCCACTGCCTTCTCTGTCTTCTTCCTGACTCGAAATGAGACTTTCACTAAGCAACATCTCCATAATCGTGCACGACCGTAATCTCCAATTCTGACTGAAAATTGTCATCTGTTCTGACGTGGCGATCAATAATTTAGAGAATTTATGAACAGCCAAACGGGCTCAATATAATATATTAACTTACTTAACCGAAACAACGGACTTCACATTTTCCCCTCGAAAATATCACGTGCATCAACCGGGAACTAAATAAGGCTCACCTAGGTCAGGTAAAGACAGCTTTACAGCTGCGTTGGTAACAGTGACCGTTATCTAACAAGAACCTATAAACGTACACCTACTTACGAATGATTACAGGGACGTTCTTGGGGTGTAATATCTATATCCCCATTACTTCCTACATTTTTGAGATCACCCTGCGGCGGGACTTCGACTTACATCAGCTGAACATTCCACGTACAATTATCGCTTAAGGATCTAGAGACCAGTTAAAACAATAGAATGTATTTCGTGTTGTATTGACAGTACTTTTTAGTTCATGGCAATGAGATGTTATCCGCTATTGCATGCGAGTTAAAATATTATGTTGTTACCAAACACGAGAGCAGCGAGTCAATACCTATCATGATACCTCATTGTGTGGTCTTATCATCCAGGTAAGACAAGGTATTTCTTTAATTTTCCACAAAGAATTCCTTTCGACACTTCATTTAAACAGTCAATTTGAAGCTTACTGTGTTTCTTTCTAGCCTCTCTAAAGCATGTGAAGTATCAAGTTGCAGTCATGGAATTACTTGTTGGTAATGATCTTCATTTTCACCAATTTCTACACGCGGTATTGCTTTGCAGTTTCAACGACCATAAACTTTACTATGAAAAATAAATGACCGATTTAACCTCAAAAACTGTGACCATATGGAATGAGAATACGAGTCTGCTTACTGCTTTCCTCCTAATAGCCCAGTCAATAAAGGTTTAGTGTCGCAACTAATTAGAGGAAAGCTGATTTTTTTCAGGATGTTAGTATATAAAGTATAAAGTAAATAAAACACAAAGTCCCGACCCCCACCCCCCTTGCTTCCTCCCCCACCCCCTCCCCAACCTTACAAGAGGAGTACTCTGGTTTAATGCTTACAGTTAAAGAACTAATGAAGTTACAAACGAGATTTTTAATAATCTTACGCCTAACGTTATTCTAAACAAATTATGTCATATAAACTTTTTATGTAGATAGCGTAATTTCACCGTAATACTCCAATATATGCAAAAAAACTGCCACTACAAAACACAAAAAGTAACTTCAACCTATTGTACCTTTTTATCCTTCCGCCATTCAATGAAATGTTTTGCACAAAACTTATAGACAATTTAATTAGCTTTAAAAATATGTGTCTACTATAATGCTTACCGTTCAAATGATGGCTTCAAAGAGAGCTATGAACAGTAATGGCCACCGCGTCGCCGCGCCAGACGAAGCAGCGTCGTGCCGTTGTCACTCGATGCTGAAAGGCACCGCTGTATGTACTCATATCCTTAATCTTGAATAGTCATTGAGTTTATGATGATGAAATATAAAAACTTCAACTTCAACTTTTCATTACCAAAATCCTGTACTTAGTACACTTTTATAGCTGAAAAATAATAAAGTATTTTTGATAACTTATTAATTCCTGCACAACTAACACGGCCTAACAATAAACAACGTTTATGTTTTTCCTTTTTTTAGTATAAAGGGTCATTTTCTAATGTTTCATCGGTTTGGTCTGAATAATTTTTATAATACATTCCACTGCAGTTCACACACATAGATGTGCAATCGAACCCAGCTTTACGACAACTACAGTTTGTAACACACAATGTCTTGCAATTACAAGTTATCAGTAGAAGAAGTTCACTTGAAGCAGCAGGATTCGTCATGGGCTTAGGTATCAGTCTGTTATTTGATGTATACTGCCAACCCCATTCTTCTGCCGGAATTTTACAACCTAACCAAGTTTGAATCTGGTGGTAAACCCTCAAAATATGTTGATGAGCAGCATCTGAAGTTGGTGGAAGTTTTGCTAAATCAAAATTAGACTTGAGAGACATTTTTGCGGTTAATTGCTTGAACTTAAAGTACCTGGCTTCATTGAGGGTTTTGAACTTTGATAAGTTGTACATGCTTAGGATAAACTGTTCTCCACTTTCTAGAAGGATATCTTTTGTAATGTCTTATTTTTTGAAAAGCTCAGCCTGAGATCTAGCTTCAGTTGATTTACGTATCATGTCGGCTGCTTTTTACTTCCCTAGCCCATAGAAAGCAGACGTCGTATCACAACCAGTCATTGAATGAGAAAAAAAAAGCAGTAAAGTTTGCTGCTTGACATGTTGATTTATAAGAAAATCAATAGAGTACAGTTTGGACATTGACGACGAAGGCTTTAAGAAGGAAAGTTTGGCGTCTTGCTGGGGAGCTAATGCTATGAGTAAAACCAAGAGATATGTATCAGTTCCCACGACAACAACTGTAGTATTATTAGTTTGCATATATTTAATTGCCTGGTCGACAATACAGTGTCAGCGTCACCTTCCGCAGAAAATACTTTAATATCCTCAGTCACACAACGTGTTGTAATTGCTTCTATCAACCTCTTTTTGTTATGAGGGTTTGCTAGAAAGTCTGCTTGTTGTGTTGTGCAAACTGTATTTTCATTTTAAAAAAAATTGTGTGAGAAGATTTCTTTGATGCTCTTCTCTCTTGTTCTTGCTGTTTTGTGGTTGGAAAGTTGGGATAACCGTCGAATACCACTGTAACTTTATTTCCGTATTTACAAAGTATATAGCTTAAATAAGAATCTATTATTTCCTTAAAAGTGCTGTTTTTTCTCCAAACCACAGCATGTAACAAATATCCACCATCCATCACAAAAACATCTTCATTTTCCTTGAAGCTTTCTTCAACAATTCCATCTTCAAACAATTTCATAAACGATGTTTTCGTACCTTTACGTATTGATGCCTCGTCAAATAGTGACGGTGGGTGAGATGCTAATTCGAACTCAAAATAAGATTTCAACTTAACTGGGCTGTCACAGATGCATTAAATTCGATTGAATATTTGCTGGGAGTTAATTGAAACTTCTTAAGATCTCACTTTGATAGACTTGAAACTTGCCTGTGTTGTAACCATATCCTTCCGCTGTAGTGCCAATGTTTCAGGATTCAAATCATTTGATACAGTAATCACTTCCTTTTCACTTGCGTATTTTCCACAGTCATAATTCATTTTTTGTATACCTTCCCTAACGATTTCTGCTGCTGTTCTAACAATTCTTTTACGTTCGTCTTCAGTAGTTGTTTCTCTGTTGAATCTAATACCTTGTGACTAGTATGTGACATACATAAAATACTTCTCTTTCCAGATAAATTATGTACAACTAGCCGATCATTGAAAAAATCTAAAAGTTTTGACTTGAGATAATAATCACTATAGTCTATATCAGAACCACATAACTCCACTACTATCTCTCATAATTCTTTTAGTGAATACTGGCACTCATTGTCGCTCTCAAGGTAATTAGTAAGCAAATTAAATTTATCTACAGACTCGGCTAATAATGGACGTCCTACCTTTTGTTCATGAGGTTTAGGTTTACAAAAGTCCTTATAACATTGCCCATGATAACGGGCTTCGGCCGCAACTAAATCAATCACATCTAAAAGCCTGGACTTAACATTACAGGCCCAATCATCATACCTATTATCACAAGCATTAAGGAGAGTTTGCTTTATTTCAATTGTTGAAACCTCATGAATTTGGGTTCGGTATTGAGAAGGAAGTTTTGGGTCAAACACAGCATATTTTTCACATAACAAACAGTCATGCTTGAAATCAAATTTGGTGTCTAATTCTCTGAGAAGGCGCTGCGAGGTGGAAGATTCCGAATTTTGAGCTTTTAATGCTGCTTTAATATTGCTAGGTCTGGTATAATTTTGCCTGCAAACAGTATGTACTGTACTTTTATTACATCGACGTTAACAAGTAACCTATGGATTTCGTCTTTTCTCTCAATACTATAAATAATAATAATAAATACAGCCCTTTAATCCCCTAAGGGCAATGGCCTCCTGTCTAAGCAGGGATTTTGCTCCATTACACTCATTAGGTGAGCAGTCCTAAAGAGTAGTGAGGCACCTAGTGGCGCACTTTTCTGGCATGTTAGTCTCTGTTCTTGAATGTTCTTATAGCTATTGATATACCTATTCCTAACCTAGTTACAGTATTGTCTATGTTCTGTATTCTTGTTCTTATATCTAATATTTGTAAAATTGTTTATGTTTCTAGCACGTTCACTTTATTTTAGAACAGTTTTAAATGTACTCAATACATTATCGCTATTGTATTTAAGGATTCACTATGTTGCACTGAGTTGCTCCTTTCCTTTCCTCGCATATACTATGTTTTGAAAAGGATCATCTCTAGGGTCTTCCACTCTTGTCTGTCTCTTGCTCTTCTTGTCCATTGTGGTCCGGCAAATTTCTTGAATGTGTCAGCCCAGCGTGTCCTCTGTCTTCCTACGTTTCTCCTGCCGGTTCTGGGGTCCCACATCGTTAGTCTGTGCGTCCACCTCCTATGCTCCATCCTCGCTACGTGGCCTCCCCATTTCCATTTTAGTCTGTCCGCTGTGTTGATGACGTCTTTAATACTGGTTCTTCTGCGTATCTCCTCGTTCCGTATTCTGTCTTTCAGCGTGATATTGAGGATTTTTCGTTCCATCCTGCGTTGGACTATCTGGAGCGTTTTTCTCTGCTGCGAAGTTAGTGACCATGTTTGACATCCATACAGCATTACTGGGATTACACATTTCTCTAGAACTTGTGTTTTCAGGCTTAGTTTCTGAGATTTATCTCCTAAAATGAATTTCAAGGACCAGAATTTTTTCCATGCTTGCCCAATTCTTCTTTTGATTTCTTTCTCCGTATTGTTATGGAATGAAATATTTTGACCTAGGTATGTATAGTCCTGGACATACTCTAATGTTTCACCGTCAATGTTTACTGGGTTTTCTGTCGCATTTGTCATCAGTTTCGTTTTACTCGGGTTCATGGTTAGGCCAGCTTCTTTGCTGACCTTGTTTAATTCTGTTACCATTTGTTCTATGTCTGATGCAGATTTTGCCATGAGTATGATGTCGTCTGCAAACCGTAGGTGTGTCAGGTTTTGTCCATCTATGTTGATGCCGTGTCTTGTTTTCCATATCATTTTCCGGAATTGGTTTTCTAGCAGGCAAGTGAATAGTTTTGGTGAGAGGGGGTCTCCTTGTTTCACTCCTCTCTCTAGCTCGAAGTGTTTTCCCTCCATTTCTGTCCGTATTTTTGCCTGGCTACTCTCGTAGATTTTTGCTAGAAGTCTGATATACCTTTTCTGTATGTTTTGGTTCTCTAGGGCCTCTAGAACATATGTGTGTTCCACGGAGTCAAAGGCTTTGTTATAGTCTATAAATGCAATATAGGCTTTAAGGTTGAATTCTTGCAGTTTTTCGATGAGTTGGTTTACTGTTTGGAGGTGGTCCACCGTGCTGAATCCTGATCTGAAACCCGCTTGTTCTATAGGTTGGTTTTCCTCTAGTGATTTTGACATTCTCTTGGTTAATATTTTTGTGAACAGTTTGTATAGACTTGGCAGCAGACGTATCGGTCTATAGTTGTTGATGTCGTCTTTAGCTCCTTTTTTATGGAGCAGGATTATAGTGCTTAATTTCCATTCCGCTGGTATTTCTTCAGATTCGAGTATTGTGTTGAAGAGTCGAGTGATGATTGCTACAAGTTCCTCACCTCCCCATTTTAGGTATTCGTTAAATATATCATCGTCACCTGGGCATCTTTCATTTTTTATTTCTTTTATAGCTGCACTCACCTCGCTTTGAAGGATGGGGGGTATTTCCTCTTCCTGGTGACCCTTCGGATTATTCAAATTTTGAATCATACTTTCCCTATCGAGGGTGCTGGAGTATAGTTTCTCGTAGAATTCCGTGGCATGTCGCAGTATCTCTTCTCTTGAAGCTAGTCTATTTTCTTTTACATCCTTCACTCCTAATATCCAGTGTTTGCCATCTGATATTTCTTTCCTGATCTTTCTTACTGATGTCGATCTTTCTATAGCCTTCTTGACCATTTCGGTGTTGTGATCTCGGATGTCCTTTCGGATTTCTCTTTTTGTGCGTTTGTTCAATTCCGCATATTCTGTCTTTTTCTGATGGTTGGTCTCTGCTTCCCGTTTTAATTTCTCCCTCTCGTCAATCAGTCGTCTGGTGCTTTCTTTCAGCTTATTTCCCTTTCCTGACTTTTTCACCCCAATAGAGGATTCTGTAGCAGCTTTTGTGATGCACTTCTCCAGTTTATCATATAGGTTATGTGTGCTCATCTCCTCTTGTTCTTCCAGCTCTTGCAGGTTCTTCTTCAGTTTCTCTGTGTACTGGATTCGGTTGGTTCTTTCCGGGTCGAACCTTTGGGTTTTAACGTATGGGCATTGTTTCTTTGGAATAAGCATTTTCATTCGAACCATTCTGTGATCTGTGTCAAGTTTCAGACCATTGATCACCTGGATATCTTTGATGCCCTCTAGTCTGTCTGCTAGTATGAAGTCAATTTCATTCCTTGTTTTCCCATTTGTTGCTCTCCATGTCCACCTACTGCTTGGGTTTTTCTTGAAAAAGGTATTAACGATTTTTAGTCCTTGTCCCTGTGCGAATTGTATAAGCCTGTCCCCTCGATCGTTTCTGGATCCATAGCCGTAGGGTCCTATCGGCTCCTGTTCCTCAATTTCTTGCTTGCCTATTTTACTATTGAAGTCCCCCATTACAACGGTTCTATGGGCTTTGTAGTGGTTTAATGTGTCTTGTAGAAGGTCGTAGAAATGTTCGATTTCTTCCTCCGTACTAGCTTCTGTGGGAGCATAGACTTGGATAATTGTGAAGGTATGTCTGTTTAATTTCAGGGATAGTACAGCTATCCTCTCAGAGACCCCTTTAACTTCTCAATACTACGTTTTTGACCCCCCCCCCTTTTTAAATATATGTGTGTGTGGAGCCACTGACCTATCTGCCAACCATACCCGAGGAATATCTTTGGAAATGTCATCGAGAACTAGTACTTAGAAATGATACACTTATACCAATTGCGACATCATCTATTCTGACAAACATATTTTACAATAATAAAAAACACATGCACATAACCTAATTAACATGCACTTTTAAAACTTAAGATGTGAAACTTAAACTTACATGCATTCCTGAAGTACCATTCTGCATCGTCAAAATCCCAACATGCATCCTTTAAATAAATCAAAACCTGATTCATGCTCCATTGCTCGACAAATCCAACATGCAATAGTTAAAATATTTATAACGTACGTCTTCATGCAATTCGGCAGAACAACTTCAAACATCCAACTAATATTCTTAAAAACGTCGTACAATCATATATAAATAATTATTTAAGGAGATCAGCATTCCATTTTACAGATTGAAGACAAGTATCTCGTAGCATACATAAGAGTTTCGATCCGCACATATTTAATGAAAATATTAAGAAGTCAACTTATTATAAATTCTCAAACAACGTCACACGACTTCGACATCATCATATAGGCTTCATAATTAAACATCAATCGTCAACTATCTTTAAATACGGACCACTCCAGAAAATACGTCTACCACGTCTTAATGGATCCCAAAATCTTTTTTTAATTAAAAAAACATCTGATCTCCAACCATAGTTGGACAATAATCATCTCTGCCCATCACATCAGACAAAACAGACATGAAAAACATCAAGTAATAACAAGGAGCATAGCTGATCCGAGATGCTCTTAACTAGCATCAGATATATCATAATCTCCCCAAATGAACAAACAGAAAAAATACAAACTTACCTCGTACGACAACGACGAACAAACGACAACTTACAGAAACTACAAATAGAAGAAATAATAATTAAACAGAAAATTCTCGGCATGTTCATCATCGGGGAAACCATGTTTCATCCGCAACCAATCAGAACATCTCGTGTTTGCCAATCGCACTGATGCCATATACTAATAATTTAAATACTATCAAGTGAATCCCATACTAAAAGTTGACGTAATAGATAATCTAACGTAAGAGCAGACATAAGGCATAGAACGCAAAAGAAACCAAATACTTTCTAACTTTTGCTACATCTCGGTGCAATACATAATAAGGTCTGCACAAGTGTTTCCATTCAGTTGGCAAACACGATTCGTAGACAACTCTACACAAAGACAGTTGAGGAACGCAGCGCGCTAATTACAGGACGACGACAAATATCTTCTTTCTCTCTCAGAACTATGCTACCCTCTAGTGAGCATTAGTACAAATACATCTTTTCAAGCTGGAAGGAGCTGCCACCTAGTGAGAATCGACGTAACTTCAACTCACTGTCATCGCTCGAGACGAAATGCGTACTTTAGAAGAATACTGGGTACAAACGAGCCTAAAAGAAACGGCACAGTTTTATTAAAGTGTTTATACCTTTAGTGACTCTTACCCCGGCATCTTTCACTTCCTCATTACATATTACGCATATATTGGTAAAATCAGTCATTATTGAAAACTGTTGATAATAAAGAGCGCCTAGCTGTAAAATTTGTGGGTAACAGTTCAGATTTAACAAGTTTTTACCATTTTTAAGGGTTACCTTTTATATTGCTTATCTCGCTCAAAAATACATAACAATAGCAAAACTATCAGCATTTCACTGCACTTGGCACAACACAACAACTTGTATGTCTGTACAAAAAGTAAAACTATCACGAAACACAAAATGCAACGAACCGCACAATGCCATGGTTAACCGAACACTAAACAGGCAAGGCCCACTAATAACGAAAAGTACTCAATAAGCAGCGTAGTAGAGATAAGAGGGCAGTAAAGAAACAAGTTGCAACGTGCAGTCTGACTCATGCAGACAGCCAAGCGGCCGAGTCACCACACCACGCTATACGCGGCTGCCCGGAGGGATGCGCGGTGTCCGCTACTGTTCATCGCTCTGTGAAGCCATCATGTTAACAAATATCTTTTGTAGACCCATAACGTTAAAGATAATAACAGTAGCTAAACATTTTAATCGAACATATTTTTTCTACGACATAAGGGTAAATAGTTATAATTAGTATAAATTACTTTTTGTTTTTTGCAATGACAGTTTTCTGCATATATTAATGTATTATGGCGATAATAGGTTGTCTCCATAAAAAAAAATCTTAAATAAATTGTTAAAAATATTGTAAGGAGTAAAATAAAAAAACAATCACGTCTGTAGCTTTATTAGTTTTCGAGCTGTAAGCATTTAACCATAGTACTGCTCTAGCAAGGTATAGGAGGGGGTGGGGGGGGAAGCAAGAGGGGTGGGGGTCGGGACTTTGTAATTTTTGGCTATTTACTTTATGTACTAACATCCTGAAAAAAATCAGCTTTCCTCTAATTAGTTGCGACAAAGCGTATATTTTTACCTTTATTGACTGGGCTATAAGGAAGTAGACACACCGTTGACAACACTGCATCATCTATTCAAAAAAAAGACAATCTGATATTATTTATTTGACAAGCTAATTAAAGCAAGAATGATTGTAATTCCACAGAAATATTTCAATTATGGTGTAAAATTATTTGTGTTGATGACTCTCATTTTAAACAGAATTTTATGTTCTATACCACTCTGACTGCATGCGATGGAGGTTGCCACATCTCGAGATGTCTACAGACGATAAATCTTCGCTACAGTATGAATCACCAACATTTGGCGATTTTTTAAGATAATTCATTAGATATATTGTGACCGTTTAGTCGAGTCAACAACCACGATGACTTTCCTAACATCCCATAAGTCGAATAAAATTACCGAGAGGATCAGGTGACCTTCCATAAAGGCTAAAGCGGCACGAGAGTCCGTAGTCCACAGGGATCGTGGTACATGGTGACGATGGTCATAGGCCGCCTAAGGAAAGGTTCACCTTAAAACTAGACTGAGAAAATAAACATCCAGACTTAAGTAAAACACCGTGAAAATTTATTAAAATTCACAAGCCTCTAGCCTAGTTTGGAGGGTTATAATCGGCTAGTCCGCAAACTAATAAATAAACAAAAATAATGAGCAGGTCCCTACCTGAGAAGTCACGGAAAACCCTCGCGAAAGATCTAACTCACAATAATAAAGCAACAACAGCAACGCTAGGAATATGGTACAACGCAAGTCCCTAGTTCAAGTTACAAGATTAAGCTAATATCAGAATTTACATTTAACAGGGTAGCAAAACAAATCTAAGTTAGGATGGTACCATTTCGACATTTACATTTAACGTTAATTCATCTAGCTAAGTCCTATCAATTAACAAAATTTACGGCGATGACGTCCGTAAAAGAAAATAATTACATCCAAAAGCTAAGTGTACAGCCATGAAAAACAAACAATTTAATTATGCTTAATAACTATGTGTAACAGCACACAAAAAGGTAACATGTAGGATTTATACACTTGACATCATGAATAAGTAATGAAATAGACACAGTATTTTATTAAAAATTCCTGCCTGCACCTTGGTTTACTCTTTGTAAACCATAGTCATCTAATGTGTATAGTTACGGTGACGAATGCGTAGTTGAGACCACGTCTGACATCGCATGGCCTGAGCTCCACAAGCTACGAACTCTAGGTTCGCGCATGCTTCAGGTCGCTACAAAAATGTCAACTGTCCTAGTCATTTCCTCACAAGGAAATTATCTTCAAGTGCACGGCTATGTCAACAGTTCCAGAATGCAAAGAACAAAGTTAGATAGAAAGAATCGTTAGTTAGCTTTGTTTTACAACAATTATGCGTCTTATTATTAAGATGTCGGTTTATAGGTTTATCGTAGGTTTATGGCGAATAACATTGACAATAGCCTGGGCACGGAGTGTCTCCACTGAGATCCTTCTCCACCAAAAAGCCTCGACTCAACAGTCGGAATATAATCAACGAGTACAGCAACTCGGACACACAATAACACGGGTTACCAGTGGCGCTAAGCCCGCGTTCAATAAATCTGGGATAGGCCTGTACACAACAGTTACCTTCCAATAACATCTAGTCAACGGGATCAGTCCCGGACAAGGCATACTCAAAATACCTTCATACAATAACATCCTGCTATAACAGGGTAGCCTTCACCATACTATAGAAAACCTGACATAACTGTACCTGCCAAACGACAGTACACGCAACAGAGCGTTAAACTAACAAAAAGCGATCTATAAAACATGTGATCAAATACAAGAATGGAAACTAATTTCCATAAGCAAAATAGCAATGAAAGGAGATGCGAATACAAATCGTACTCTGTCCTTGTCAATAGTAGTTTTGTCTCACAATGAAGCAGGCGTGCTTTCAGGGCACTGGGTTAGATAACCAGTTTATGTCACCAACAGGTTACCACATTCCTGTGTTGGTCGACACAAAGCACACATTATTCAAGGCCGGTGATTTAATCAATATAAAACTACACCTGGCCAGTTCATAAAAAACTATACCATAGGTTGCGGACCTCTAAAGAGTCCGTGTATGAAACACACGCAATAAATCTGGATATAATAATATAATTCCGTCTTTCTACCAAAGACGTCTAAATGAAAGTATTCTTACCATAACTGGAGCTCTTTGCTTAAAAAAAATACAATTCAGTAATTGCTAGTACATCAAATAAAAACGTGTCTTACATGACACAAGCAAAAATGATAATTGTGGCGCAGATTCACACACTAGATCTGCTTAATGATACGTTGGGAACTGAGTTCGATGCTAGGCAACGAAACATTCCTTCTAGTTGTTAGGTTCAAACCTGACCAAGAATAGCTATCCGAGCTTATTCAAAATGAAATATAATGCATTTACAAAACTGGTAGTTACAGTCGACTACCTAAATGATACGACCGTTCTAACGACAGTCAGGGGTATAACAAAGAATGGCTGCAAAGAATGCAGTTAATTAATAACCATGGCATCTGATTGCCATAACTAAAGTCAGCAAAGACTTGAAAATTACCCCAAGTAGGGTTGAACAAAATAGCCTCAAAATGACTACAATCAGGTTCAGCAAAAGGTAGGCATTGACGTTCTACGACGTTCATCAAGCTGCACCAGGGCTGACCAAAATGTCTGACCCAAGGGTGTCTCACTCTAAACTGAAATAAATGACATCTAACTAATCTAGTTACATCCCTACCTAGAAAAATGGCTGACACTGAGTGCGGTTGGTTCACAAACTACATTAAATCTACTATACCACCAGAAACTAGAACAAGGAAGGGGTGTGACAAAAACTCACGAAATGGAGGAGCTCTCAATCAGCTTTCTATTCCATAACAAGGGTTGTACAAAATCCTCTATGGCTCTCTGGTACGGTATCCTCCTCATCCGGATGCCCATCTGGACTCCTCCAAAGACCAGGGTTCGATTTGTCCCTGTCGACAACTTCGTGGATATGCCTGGAAATGGCATTTTTGGCTCCTTCCTTCTCGTTCGTTGTCCTGGAAGTTCCACCATCATGCTGGTTCCCGTAGAAACGTCACCCTCATACCGGGATGGTATTAGCCCATGGTGACTGCTTCAATCATGGTGAAGAAAAGTCCAATCACGTGGGTAGTGAAATAAGTTGCGTAATAATTCATCCTCTCACTTTCAAAATTATAATGTCCGTCGTGAATGTTATAGGCTTCAATTGTAAAATACGACACCGCCTTAATCTCGTAGATGTGGATTAGCATGTGAGCTAACACTGTTTTATAATTCTGCACGTGCTAGTGACGCTACTTTTGTATCACGCAGCATCCGTGAATCATACGTCGTTTTAAAATGAAACTTTCACTTTGGCAATTTAAATATCTCATATAATTATAATCACACTTATTCAGGATAATTGTAACACTATTACCTGTATATTTCCACTA
Source organism: Meconema thalassinum (assembly GCA_946902985.2). Taxonomy (NCBI): domain Eukaryota; kingdom Metazoa; phylum Arthropoda; class Insecta; order Orthoptera; family Tettigoniidae; genus Meconema; species Meconema thalassinum. The sequence goes on from OX336401.1 coordinate 75,648,291, forward strand.
GGCATCTGCCCTCCACATACGCGTGGGTAAAATGTGGTGTTACAGCAATGTTGTGCAATACACTATACTTGCCAATTATTATCTCCCAAACTTCTTCTTTAGTTCACTGGGCTTCAACAACAGTGAATAATAGTATTAGCGTGCTCGATGGCCCCTTATAATCACTTTCAACGCTCAACAGCGGATATTCTTCTACGTCTCGTAGGACAAATGCAATTCCACGCCTACACAAGGCGGATTCTCCAGACGCAGTGCAAGGTACTGGGTGTCTCTAGAAAGTAGGTCGTCAAAAGGAAATCGTTGAGCGACTACTTACGTTCTTTTTTGCGTATCTGCGTATCTAAAGTAAAAATAAACATTCTCCAAAATGTTTTAATAATGCAACATGACGAAATGGAATATTCTGAGTCTTGTGGAAAGATAAAAATTAATTAATAAGACCTCAGATAAATAATTAGCAGTTTTCACCGAAGTCAAAAGTGCGATTCACCGCTACTTCAAAAAGTATCGCGTGATCTCTCAGCTTCACGTGGCTTCCTGGGTGTGTTTAAAAGTACAACATCCCATCATAAATGCTATGTCATAAAAAATATCACATCTGTGGGTTCATCTGCCTCTCCGTCGTTTCAAATAAAATGTTGGGATAACATTTTTATTTGCTTTGAAATTCATTCAAGAGTGATATTTTTTTAGATTGGCTGCATTAAAGGTTCCAATGCGCTCTCCTGTCCCAATGTCTTCTATTACATAACTTCCATTGTTCAAAGGCTGTCGGATACGAATAGGGCCATAATACAAGGACAGAAATTTTCCATATATGCGGTCTATAGGACTAGAAATTCCGGTTCTCCTTATAAGGATAAGGTCTCCTTCTACTAGTGGTTCTCTAAACCTCTGGCGTCTAGTTCTTCTCAAGCGCTTGGCAGCTTGTCTGTCCATAGTCTCTCTCGCAGCTAAAAGTCTGCTGGCATGTGATGGTTGTAAACAAGGTGGATTTACAGTCACACGATCCCATATTCTCAGCGGCATCTGGTTCAAATGCAAGACCATAGGTATTTGACAATGCTCTCATGGACTGTTGAATTAATACATTTTGCCATAATAACAAGGACTTCAGTCCATCGCCAGTGTTCTTCTTGACAATATAATCGACAGAATTTTGCGATAATAGACATCACGCATTCTGCTGGGTTGCTCTCTGGATGTCGAATAGATGATAAAACATGACCTATTTCAAGCTCATTCATGGCATTGGCAAATTCTGCTGAGGTGTACTGTGATCCGTGATCAGTCAACAGGAATTGTGGCTTTCCTGCCTCCGGTATCACTTGACGTCTAATCCTCTGAATAATCTGATGTGCAGTAGCTTTTTGAATCGGATGAAGCATCGTATATTTCGTGAACACATCAATAGTTACAACGATGTATCGATTCCCTCGACGAGCCTTAGGTATTGGGCCATACAGGTCCTGTGCATATAACTCTCTAGGTTGAGTTGGTAGTATTGGTCTAGGTTGTTCCTTCAGCAAGTGTGACGTGTACTTGTTCCGCTGGCATGCGTCGCAAGCACGTAAACACTGTCTAACGGTGGCTCCTAACCCTTTCCATGTAAAAGACTCCTTGATGGTTGCGATGGTTTTGTCTGTTCCACCATGTCCAATGGATAAATGTACCATAAGAATAACAGATTCTTGGTATCTCCTAGGAATAACTGCACACAGTTGAGTGTGGTCCTCGTCTACAAACTTGTATAAGACACGATGATAAATCAAATAATCATCTGCAAGAGCAGCAATTCTTGCATAATGATCATCCTGTGGATCCATTCTTCGTTCTAGGAAACGGATAATATGTCTGAGTTCCTCCTCACGTCGCTGTCCTTCAGGTAGATGACGAAGTCGGCGAAGGTGTTCCTCGCATTCTCCCTCGATGTCTATGGCATTAACAGTAGCTTCAGGATTCCGGCTGAGGATGTCGGCCAACACATTCTCTCTGCCTGGTCGATAAACTATTTCCAAATCGAACTGTTGGAGAAACAGCGTCCAACGTGTGATCGTGTCGCTTGCCAGTCTTGTTCTTAAGATGAAGGTTAACGCATGATGATCGGTTCTCACAATAATCCTCTGGCCTAACAGAAGTTTCTGCCAGTATTCAAGTGCGTAGACAATTGCAAGTGCTTCTATCTCGGTCGTGAAGTAGTGAGATTCATGTGCTCTTAAACGTCGGCTTAAGAAAGCGATGTAATGACGTTTCTTCTCATCATCCTCCTGCAGTAAAATGGCTCCTATACCAATGGCAGATGCATCAGTTTCTAGAATAAAGTTCCGAGAATAATCTGGATATTCTAACTGAATTGAGTCCACAAGCATCTGTTTAGCTCTCCTGAAAGCTATCTCGCATTCATCATTCCAGTTCCACCTGCAGTTCTTTTTCAATAATCCTTGCAGTGGTGCAACAGTCTCGGAATACTTCTCACAATGAGCAGCAAAGAATTGGAGAATTCCTAAGAATTGTCTCACGTGTTTCACATGGGTTGGCGTTGGAAATGCAGCAACTGTTCTAATCTTTGCCGGATTCGGTCTATATCCTTCTCCATTGATTATGTGTCCTACGAATTTCACTTCTTTCTGAAAGAATTGACACTTGTCAAATTTGACCTTAAAATTCGCCTGTCGAAGATTCTCAAAAACAAGGCGCAATGTCTTTAAATGCTCTTCTTCTGTTTCTGAAGCTATGATTATGTCATCCACATAACATATTACTCTCTGCTTCACTTCAGGAGTCAGCTTGGCATCAAGTGCTCTGATTAATACGGCTCCGGCATTTTTCAATCCAAATGGTAGTTTTCGGAAGACATAAGTAGTCTGATCAAACAGGAATCCAGTATATTTCTGAGTATGCTCAGATAATCTGATATGGTAATAAGTCCAATGATGAAAATATTCTTTTTCCTTTGAACTTCCTGAGAATGTCCCTAATCTTGGGCGGTCTGTCGTGCTCAGGAGCTAGGCGTTCATTCAAGGCTCTGGCATCAAGACAAAGTCTCAAGCTTCCATCTACCTTAACCACAGGCGTTATGGGATTCAAGAAAGGAGTCGGTGATTTCTTGATTGTGCCTGCTGCTTCCATCTCATGGATCTTCTTAGCAGCTTCTTCGAGATGTTTCTCGGCAATCGGATAGATCTTTTTCTGGAATGGGGAATCATCCAGTAACACAAGATCATACTCGTAGTCTGATATCTCACCAGGTGTGGTGTCGAATATATCCCTGTATTCGTTCAATATTGCCTCAAGATCCTCACGTATGGGTGCTGATAACGATTCTGCCTCTTCGTCGGCATCTAGTGTCTCCTTAATTTCCTTGCCATTTAATTCTTCGACTACGTCGACTTCGGATAGGAATTCCGGTTCTTCTTCAATTAAGCTCATCTGAATGGGTTCGTTCGGTTTGAACTCTACCGTATTCCGTCCCATGTCAATGATTCCATCATATTTTCTAATGAAGTCTGCGCCTAAAATGGCATCATGATGCAGGCCCTTCATTACAAGAAATTCGTGCAAGTACACGTGGCTCGAAATCTTCAGAGTACACAGAATCTGGATTTTGCACGTTACAACGCGGTCAGGTATGACACCTCTGACTCTTACAGCTGAAATGGGCAGCTCTGTCACCTCAGAGTTTGCTTTCAGTCTGGCATGGCAATCGGCGGAAATTACACTAATCATCGCCCCAGTATCGATGAGTATGACTACACTGACTTCATTCAAGGGGGCTACGATCTTGGGTAGACGCGTCAATTCATAATTGAGGTTCGTCGTTCATCGTTCGTCCAACAAGTCTTCTTGGATTGGCTCCCAGAGTAATATGGTGGCAGTTACTCGGTGCTCAACCGAACAAGAATCTATTGATTTTTCGGCGTTTTTTTTCTGTCCTGGCGAGAAGTACTGGGCTGGTTCTGCTCCGTCTCCTGCGCCGAATTTCTATTTTCCCTCGAAGTAGGGTTCCGTTCTCCCTCTTCTTGGATCTGCAATTCTCTCAGTTGTTGGAGGTACTCACGGCTCTCCCGTGCTCTTCCTTTCCAATCCCTGTCTGGCTGGTATCTAGGGTCTCGATTTCTGTCGTATCCCCTACTATATCGATAGTCTCTACGGATACTTCCGTGTTGTTGATTTCTTCCTTCATTCCCTCGGCGGTTGTTTTCATGACTTCGGTTGTCGTCCGTCCTTCGGTCGAATCGCCGGTTCCAATGACTTCGCCGGTCATCTGTTGATTTCGAGTATAAGGAGTGTTGTTCCATTCTCTCCTGTTATAACTGTAGTTGTTATCACGTCGCCCAGAGGCCTCTGTGGTTTGCGTTTGTTGTGGCGTCTGGCTCACTTTATCAACAGTCGTCAGATTTATATGTCTATCCTCGCGCCTATCAGCCTTCTGCTGACGGTGTGTAGGGAACTGTTCTGTGTTAGCATCCAACCTTCGCAGTATCTGGTCACACTGCTGGAAAGTGGATGCCCCTGCAGCGATCAACACACGTTGTACGTCCGCAGGGTACTGCCAAACAATTGTGTTCACTAAATCTTGTTCAGACAACGGAGGCTGAAGATAACGAAGCTTCGCAAGCTGTATTGCGAAGTAATTCGCATAACGAGTAGGTGTATTGGAACTGTACCTTCGAGTGTACATCTCAGCTCGGATGCTCTGCTGGATGTCGCTCGACCAATATGTTCTTAATAATGCTTCCTTAAAGTCCTGGTAGCCTGTAAATGAGTATCTGAATGCGCTGAACCAGGTACCGGCTTGTCCCTCTAGCAGTCGCTCTATAACTCTTAGTTCCCTCTATGGAGTTACCATAGTATCACGTAAGTAGCTTTCGACATTGGCTAGGAATTCCACTGGAGTAACACCACTTCCAGTTCCTGAGAAGCGAGCTGGTTGCTCCTCTCTTGAACGAATTATGGTGACATTTCCCTGCGTATTCGCGGGTCTGAACGTATTTTGCATGTAACTCTGCGTAGGAGTGTTAGTCTCATGACTAATTCGATTAGATGCTGGTTGGAACGGATGAGCGTCAAAGTTCAAGGTCTGACCTTGGGCTGAACCAGTGAATTGTGACGGTTGCGATTCCATAGGTGCGCTGGGTTGGAAATGGGTAGGCATCATTCCTCCTGATTGAGATATAGGCGTTTCCTGAGATTCTCCCATCTGTGGGTGTACGTGTCTCTCTCTAGGAATCGTCTCTAGTCTGTCCAGACGTCTTTCTATCACTTCAAGTCCTGGGATGGTTCTGGCTGCGACTTTGTTGCCTAAGTCGTTCAATTGCAGCTCGATCCTGTCAACCTTTCCCTTGAGGTTTGTGTCTACCTCGCGTATGGCCGTCCTAAGGTTATAACTGAGATCTAACCTCTCGGTCACCGCGACTTCCTCAAATCGTTTTTGTAAGGAATCGATCTCTCCTTCAACTCTGGACATATTTTCTTGGATTTTACCCACATCGTCTCTAACCTCGGCTACCTTAGCCTCGACTGTGGTCTCGTGTTCGTTGAGGTCACCTCTCAATAACATGAGGTCAATTTTGTGTTCCTCACGATGAACATCAACTGTCTCACGTAGACTGGCTACGGTTTCCGTCAATTCAGAAATTTTTCTCCTGTTGTTGTTGAGTTCTTCTTTAACCTCCATCATGCCATCAACGATAGTCTTCACGTTGTTATTGACGGCATTGGCAGCTCCCCTCATCAAGATTAAACCAATGTTCATGGTTGCCATGTCCTTTTTCACATTGCCGATAAATCCCTCGACGTGATCTAGTCGAGTCCCGAATTCTTCCCTAGTATGTTACAGATCTGCTCTCAGGTCTATCTGGACTCTATTCAAGGTTGTCTGAATTTGAGCTGTGTGCTCCTCCAATCGGTTTTGCACATCCTCCCTAGCTCTATTCATCTGGTCGGTTAAGCAATCTACGCGCTGGTTGGCCTCCTGATGGTGTAGTATGACATCAACCCTAACAGCTGCTAAACCTGCCGTCAGATCATTTCTCGCTTCGACCCTATATGCGTCCATGTCTGCCCTGACTTGAGTTAAATCAGTCCTAACATTGTTAACTTCTAGCCTTACTTGATCTGCATGACCACTAACATTGTTTATAGACTGAGTGTTAATCTCTAAGTCCTGTCTTACATTGTTGACTTCCTGTCTAACCTGGTTCACAGGACCACTGACATTGTTGACTTCCTGTCTAACCTGGTCCACATGACCACTGACATTGTTTATAGACTGAGTGTTGACTTCTAGGTCCTGTCTAACTTGATCTACATGACCACTTACAGTATTTACAGCCTGTGTATTTTGACCCAAGACACCCCGGACTTCACCTAGGTCAGCAGTGATTTGTTGGAGATTAGCATTCACACCTGCCAACATCTCTCCAAACACACGACGAATAGTTTCCTCATCCATAGATAAGAAATATATGAGAAAGTGAGGGATCAATTTCTACTGGAACTTACAGCTATGATTAGTTACTTGGTGGTATAAAGCTTGCTTCATTTATATAAATATCACGAGTACAGCTGGAGTATGCAAACTAAGTGCTTCTACATTTACAAAGACAACGGCGAGCAAAGCAAAGTATTACATTTACTTAGGATGAGGCATCATCAAAGAAAATCCTATCCTTCATTTATCGAACACTAAAGCCTCACCCCATGGACTTCTATCAGACATGAATGCCATGCGGTCAATTGATCTGCAGTACGACTATCTAAGTTCGTCCCAGTCCTGTCAATTTACCATTAATCAACATTAAGATCCTCAAAAATAACATGGTACTGAGGGTCACCACGTTAACGTCGGCACATGAGTTGGGCGCCATTTTATGTGACCGTTTAGTCGAGTCAACAACCACGATGACTTTCCTAACATCCCATAAGTCGAATAAAATTACCGAGAGGATCAGGTGACCTTCCATAAAGGCTAAAGCGGCACGAGAGTCTGTAGTCCACAGGGATCGTGGTACATGGTGACGATGGTCATAGACCGCCTAAGGAAAGGTTCACCTTAAAACTAGACTGAGAAAATAAACATCCAGACTTAAGTAAAACACCGTGAAAATTTATTAAAATTCACAAGCCCCTAGCCTAGTTCGGAGGGTTATAATCGGCTAGTCCGCAAACTAATAAATAAACAAAAATAATGAGCAGGTCCCTACCTGAGAAGTCACGGAAAACCCTCGCGAAAGATCTAACTCACAATAATAAAGCAACAACAGCAACGCTAGGAATATGGTACAACGCAAGTCCCTAGTTCAAGTTACAAGATTAAGCTAATATCAGAATTTACATTTAACAGGGTAGCAAAACAAATCTAAGTTAGGATGGTACCATTTCGACATTTACATTTAGCGTTAATTCATCTAGCTAAGTCCTATCAATTAACAAAATTTACGGCGATGACGTCCGTAAAAGAAAACAATTACATCCAAAAGCTAAGTGTACAGCCATGAAAAACAAACAATTTAATTATGCTTAATAACTATGTGTAACAGCACACAAAAAGGTAACATGTAGGATTTATACACTTGACATCATGAATAAGTAATGAAATAGACACAGTATTTTATTAAAAATTCCTGCCTGCACCTTGGTTTACTCTTTGTAAACCATAGTCATCTAATGTGTATAGTTACGGTGACGAATGCGTAGTTGAGACCACGTCTGACATCGCATGGCCTGAGCTCCACAAGCTACGAACTCTAGGTTCGCGCATGCTTCAGGTCGCTACAAAAATGTCAACTGTCCTAGTCATTTCCTCACAAGGAAATTATCTTCAAGTGCACGGCTATGTCAACAGTTCCAGAATGCAAAGAACAAAGTTAGATAGAAAGAATCGTTAGTTAGCTTTGTTTTACAACAATTATGCGTCTTATTATTAAGATGTCGGTTTATAGGTTTATCGTAGGTTTATGGCGAATAACATTGACAATAGCCTGGGCACGGAGTGTCTCCACTGAGATCCTTCTCCACCAAAAAGCCTCGACTCAACAGTCGGAATATAATCAACGAGTACAACAACTCGGACACACAATAACACGGGTTACCAGCGGCGCTAAGCTCGCGTTCAATAACTCTGGGATAGGCCTGTACACAACAGTTACCTTCCAATAACATCTAGTCAACGGGATCAGTCCCGGACAAGGCATACTCAAAATACCTTCAAACAATAACATCCTGCTATAACAGGGTAGCCTTCACCATACTATAGAAAACCTGATATAACTGTACCTGTCAAACGACAGTACACGCAACACAGCGTTAAACTAACAAAAAGCGATCTATAAAACATGTGATCAAATACAAGAATGGAAACTAATTTCCATAAGCAAAATAGCAATGAAAGGAGATGCGAATACAAATCGTACTCTGTCCTTGTCAATAGTAGTTTTGTCTCACAATGAAGCAGGCGTGCTTTCAGGGCACTGGGTTAGATAACCAGTTTATGTCACCAACAGGTTACCACATTCCTGTGTTGGTCGACACAAAGCACACATTATTCAAGGCCGGCGATTTAATCAATATAAAACTGCACCTGGCCAGGTCATAAAAAAAACTATACCATAGGTTACGGACCTCTAAAGAGTCCGTGTATGAAACACACGCAATAAATCTGGATATAATAATATAATTCCGTCTTTCTTCCAAAGACGTCTAAATGAAAGTAATCTTACCATAACTGGAGCTCTTTGCTTAAAAAAATACAATTCAGTAATTGCTAGTACATCAAATAAAAACGTGTCTTACATGACATAAGCAAAAATGATAATTGTGGCGCAGATTCACACACTAGATCTTCTTAATGATACGTTGGGAACTGAGTTCGATGCTAGGCAACGAAACATTCCTTCTAGTTGTTAGGTTCAAACTTGACCAAGAATAGCTATCTGAGCTTATTCAAAATGAAATATAATGCATTTACAAAACTGGTAGTTACAGTCGACTACCTAAATGATACGACCGTTCTAACGACAGTCAGGGGTATATCAAAGAATGGCTGCAAAGAATGCAATTAATTAATAACCATGGCATCTGATTGCCATAACTAAAGTCAGCAAAGACTTGAAAATTACCCCAAGTAGGGTTGAACAAAATGGCCTCAAAATGACTACAATCAGGTTCAGCAAAAGGTAGGCATTGACGTTCTACGACGTTCATCAAGCTGCACCAGGGCTGACCAAAATGTCTGACCCAAGGGTGTCTCACTCTAAACTGAAATAAATGACATCTAACTAATCTAGTTACATCCCTACCTAGAAAAATGGCTGACACTGAGTGCGGTTGGTTCACAAACTACATTAAATCTACTATACCACCAGAAACTAGAACAAGGAAGGGGTGTGACAAAACCTCACGAAATGGAGGAGCTCTCAATCAGCTCTCTATTCCACAACAAGGGTTGTACAAAATCCTCTCTGGCTCTCTGGTACGGTATCCTCCTCATCCGGATTCCCATCTGGACTCCTCCAAAGACCAGGGTTCTATTTGTCCTTGTCGACAACTTCGTGGATATGCCTGGAAATGGCATTTTTGGCTCCTTCCTTCTCGTTCGTTGTCCTGGAAGTTCCACCATCATGCTGGTTCCCGTAGAAACGTCACCCTCATACCGGGATGGTATTAGCCCATGGTGACTGCTTCAATCATGGTGAAGAAAAGTCCAATCACGTGGGTAGTGAAATAAGTTGCGTAATAATTCATCCTCTCACTTTCAAAATTATAATGTCCGTCGTGAATGTTATAGGCTTCAATTGTAAAATACGACACCGCCTTAATCTCGTAGATGTGGATTAGCATGTGAGCTAACACTGTTTTATAATTCTGCACGTGCTAGTGACGCTACTTTTGTATCACGCAGCATCCGTGAATCATACGTCGTTTTAAAATGAAACTTTCACTTTGGCAATTTAAATATCTCATATAATTATAATCACACTTATTCAGGATAATTGTAACACTATTACCTGTATATTTCCACTAGGCATCTGCCCTCCACATACGCGTGGGTAAAATGTGGTGTTACAGCAATGTTGTGCAATACACTATACTTGCCAATTATTATCTCCCAAACTTCTTCTTTAGTTCACTGGGCTTCAACAACAGTGAATAATAGTATTAGCGTGCTCGATGGCACCTTATAATCACTTTCAACGCTCAACAGCGGATATTCTTCTACGTCTCGCAGGACAAATGCAATTCCACGCCTACACAAGGCGGATTCTCCAGACGCAGTGCAAGGTACTGGGTGTCTCTAGAAAGTAGGTCGTCTAAACGAAATCGTTGAGCGACTACTTACGTTCCTTTTTGCGTATCTGCAAGGACCTTATCTAAAGTAAAAATAAGCATTCTCCAAAATGTTTTAATAATGCAGCATGACGAAATGGAATATTCTGAGTCTTGTGGAAAGATAAAAATTAATTAATAAGACCTCAGACAAATAATTAGCAGTTTTCACCAAAGTCAAAAGTGCGATTCACCGCTACTTCAAAAAGTATCGCGTGATCTCTCAGCTTCACGTGGCTTCCTGGGTGTGTTCAAAAGTACAACATCCCATCATAAATGCTCTGTCATTAAAAAAATCACATGAACCATAGCTCAGCGGGTTCAATATTAAGGTTGTTTAATTTTCACCTTGAACATATTCATTCAGAAAGTAGTAATTCATTAGTTCTATCACAACTCGGAAATAAACTGGTGGGAAATGATTCGCAGGGAAAGTCACTATTCTTCCTTCTATTACTCGGCCAGAAGAAGCAGTTTATGGTTGAAATGTTGAACCACATTACAGCCATGGAACGAAGTTTCACTTGGAATTCAAATGCTCGGTTTGTTGTGATTCTTTTTGTTCCTGTTAATCAAAATATACAGAAGGAAACAGCCCGACGTATTGTGGAAACATTTTGGAAGAAATACGTGTATAACATAATTGTGCTGCTATACTCTGAGGAAGATACTAATCAAACTCATGTGATTCAAATATTCACTTGGTTTCCGTTCAGTGCTTCTGGTGATTATGGGAGAAACATCACTGATGTAAAAGTTATAAACAGATGGTTAATGGATCAGCAAGGATATATTGAAAGTAACGTTAACCTGTTTCCAAATAAAATACCACGTAAGTTATATAATTGTCCAATATGAGCAACAACATTTGAGTTTGAAACATACGTCATTCCTACAAACATTTCCCTGAATCAGACCGAATTATTTTGGTACGAACACGGTGTTGAAGTACAACTGTTTCATATATTAGCGAGCTCATCTGGGTATCAGGTGGAGTACACAGAAACTCCAGCCGTGTTTCCAACTTACGATCGTCGAGGCTGAAAATGGGAGAATGGCAGTTGGTTCGGAGCATTTGGGAAAGTAGTCAATAACTTATTGATGTCACATTTGCCGGCCATGTCATGTGGCAAGAGAGATTGGAATATATGCATCCAACAGTTCCATACCTGAGGAGTGTTTGGCTCTGGTATGTTCCAATTGCTAAAGAAGTACCTCGATGGAAAGCACTTCTTCAAATCTTCTCCTGGAATCTATGGTTCCTTGTTTTGATATCTTTCGTGTCAGAACAGCTGTGCTATTTCTCATTGGCAGGAAGTACAATGAAAATGGATTTAGAACTCTACCAGAAGCTGTTATTAAATTCTGGTCTATTTTGATCGGAGGATCATTGAAACGGTTACCAAACACGTTTAAATTAAGATGTATATTTATATTCTGGTTATACTACTCCTTTCTCGTAAACACTACATTTCTGTCCAAATTTATTGGCGTCATAACAAATCCTGGTCTAGAAAAACAAGTGACAACTCTTGAGGAACTAGTGAATTCAGAATTACGTTTCGGTTCCTTCACATACCTACTTCCGTTCTTCGAAGAAAGTAAGCATTCATTATATCAGAAAATAATTGACTATGCTGAGAGATTGCATTGGAAAGAAGGCTTTGAAAGGCGAGTACTTGATGATGGCAACTTTGGTTTCTTGTGTCCCGATGGTGAGAAAATAAGGTTGTTTAAAATACTGCGCGATGTTTCTGGAAGTAAACAAGTGTACCAACCGTTGACCGATGGCAAAATTAGTTATGATGTCATTATGTTCCTCAGGAAAGACAGTCCTTACAGAGATCGCTTCAATTCTGTGTTAAGGAGATTGGTGGAGTTGGGCATAGTGTATAAACTGTGGTCAGAACAAGATGTGGAAGAAGATGGCTCTCAAAGAAAACTTACTTCTCCAGATTTTCCCGTTGTTTTGGCAATTTCTCATTTGCAAGAGGTAATTCTTATTTTATGCAGTGGTCTTGTTTTGTCACTTGTCGTGTTTCTGAGTGAAGTTGCTTGCAGAATTATTATCATTATGTACTTAGAGACAGGCAATAACGTTGCCTAGAAAATGACACTTATTGCAATGTTTGAGAGACAATGGAAATAGATCATTAATTATGAAACAACCGTCACTCTATTTTTTCTTTTTGCTTTCATTTCGATAATATATGATTTTCATACCTTATTTCGTCTTCCTGGGGAACATTATGAATTGTAATTACTAACCTTGGTCTCTTCTTAGGGTTGCTAGACGTTCCGTATTAACCGGAACAATTCCGTTTTTTCTTGTTTTGTTCCCCGTTCCGTTTTAATCTTCAACGGGACGCCAAATATTCCGTTTTTGGTTAATATATTCAATTTTGCATCAATTTTCAAATGTCCCGCTTGAGCAAACCATGTTTGACGTGATTGGCGATTGTTGTTAGTGACGTCAAAAATAATAGCATCGGCACCGGTACGCCGACCGCTTTGCTTCACTGTACTGAGTGGATGGGTACAGGTGCTAGTTTGAAAGAGAAAATAATTTCTATGTCTGTGTCAGATAGATGCGTACATGTTATAGATTTATTCGGGGCAACAACATTAAGGAATATATTAATCCTTGTGATGTTCATACTCAGCATTTTCCTCTCCATTGATTTTACGAAGAGAATTTTTTCTGTCATGAATATCAAACGGAGAGATGATAGAAACAGAAGCTCCATTAGTTTGATAAAACAAGAATTGTTCAAATATTTCAATTACAGTATGATGGAAATTTAAAAAAATCCTTGCAAAGGGTCGTTCAAGTGAAAAGAATTAAGTTGCTGGTGTCATAGGTCTATATGATATGTCAGCAATAGTCTATCTAGTTTTAATTTTGTGTATTTGATTATGTAATATTTATTTTATACACTTGCGTATTATTTATTACAACATTTAACAACCTTGATAAAGACAATGTTTTGGGATGTGTGATCCGTTTTCCCATTCTCGAAATATGACAGACCTATATCTTCTGCACCGACTGCCCCGGATATATGTGCTACATAAGTTAAATACGTGTTTTCATGTATTGCTCATTTCACAAGGGCAGCCATGTTTGACAGCGCTTTATGCCAGTAGTGGTTTTGGGAGAGTTCTGTGACCTCCACCTCCAAATTCCTCCACACAAGATAGTTACCACCTTATAACTCGTGAACCAATAAGGCTAGAGACTTGTACAAGGTGTCAAATTAGTAGGGCGGACACCACCTTTCGTATGGACAACTTATTTCCACCCCAAAATAAAACCTACCCCTACTAGGGGGGTGAAATAGTATTCTCATAGTAAACGGCGCTTTGCACATGCAACAAGCATGCAGTTTCATGCTATGATGAAAGTAAACGTTGTTTCACATGAAACGCATACATACAACTGGATGCCACTAATATTTAACATTTTTGTTTTTTTGTTTTTTACGCATGCACATTTGGGATTTTAGCAAGAGGGCGGGCTTTTGAATAATGATTTATAAATTAGTTATTTTTTGTAATGTAACCAAAAGATCGAAAACTAAAAGGTCATGCCCTTTTTAATATCTCGTAAACCAATAAGGCTACGGACTTGGATAAGGGGTCGTTGGACTCGGGGTGACCCCCCCCCCCCTCCTTTTGAATTCATAATTTATTTTTCCAAATTTCGACAAAGGGCCTAACTATACATTTTTGAAAATTTGGCCATGGATGGCGTGCTTTTCAAATAAAGATAGTGAACATAGCTTAACCTAGCCTAAGTCAAGCTAGTTTGGTCTATATAACTGGAACCGGACCGAACCGAACCGGAACCGAACCGAACTAAGCCGAACCGGAACCGAACCGAACTAAACCGAAACGGAACCGAACTAAACCAGAACCAAACGGGTGAGTAAATGTGTTCTAGAGCAGGGGCTAATGCATACACCAAAGTACATGGGGCACACGCAACTATCCCATGCAGTTTTTATAGAGGATGAGGTAAGTCTGCGATGCGTGATTTAAAACAAGCACACTATGGCAGCGTATGACGTCACGCGATTCAGGTCTTACAACCGAATGCAAGGTCAGCGTTAAGGTAAGGAAGTGAGTGAAACATGATTCTTGCAAGTGCATGCATGTCAGCGGAAAAAAAATACTTCCCACTAGATGCAAGGTGCTGTGTTACGGCATGCACGTGTGTGAAACATGATTTTTGCCGATGTAAGATGTCAGTGAAAAAAGGAACTTGCCACTGGAAGCAAGGTGTTGTGTTACAGGATGCAGGTGTGCGAAACATGAATCCTACAGATGTATGATGTCACGTGATGTAGTTATTTATTATCGACCATGAGAAACGCTACATCGACAGATATTTGAGGCGACGCAGGTGCACACATGACATAGGTGTGTTTGTGGTATAAAAGGCTAGGGAGGGGGAAGGCCTTTCTCACTTAATACTTGAATCTCGTGAGCGACAGTTGACAACGTGCTATCTCTACAGCTTACTTGTGTGTTGGAAGATGACTTGAAAATACATTACTACTGTTTCTAGTGTTTCTTATAAAATCATATTTAAGTTAGTTATAAGCGCTTTATTAAGTTCAAACATTTACCACTAGGTCTTGGTGGTAGTGGCATTTAGTTGCTTAAGTTGGAACGACTTGAAATTAGACCTGATGGGAGCCTACTGATGATCAATTAAAATACCCTGCTATGACCTTTGGCTGTAATTAATTCTTTTTTTACTTTGTTTTATATTTTATTATTATTTATTATTTATTTTTATAGATAATTTGGAGAGTAATCATCACGTTCAAGTGTAGTGATTGTAAAAAACAGTTTTCAAGACCAAACAACCTTCAACGCCATGCAAACGCTAAACATAACCTTAAACGTGTTTTTTTTAGTTATTGTGCTATGACATTTAACCGACAAGATAGTCTTAGACGGCATGTAAATTTAAAGCATGTCAGTTCATTACCTTTTATGTGTTCGGTTTGTGAACTTTGTTTTTCTGGTGTAAAGCAATATCAATCCCACGTGGTTGAAGTGCATGGAGAACAACAGGAATTGAAATCTGCAAAACCATTAACTAGCACGGAACCTTCGAATAAATGTGATGAAGTAGGGGGTGACTGTCCTAAAATAAATGCTCAAAAGCGTAAATGTTCTCAAGATTGTGAAAATAGTTTTACAACAAAAAGAATGAAGAATGGTGAACCTTCTATAACACATTGTGATGTATGTAATATTGATGTACCTTCTTCAATCATTCATGGTCATTTATGCATTATTAATCATAAAAATAACGCTTGCCATGAAAAAAATCTGCGAATATTCAACACATTGGTAGTGCGTTTAAAAGTAGAATTGCTAGTTACAGACTTCATACTGAAGTAAAAACTCAAAGTTTTGAAACCTTTTTACAGAATGTTCAACCTAGTGTGTTTGGCTTGGTGGATAATGTTTTAGTGGAGCATAAAACATTCAAAATGAATTTCGAACACTTTGGACTGTATGTAAAAACTGAGAGTGAAGGTGAGGTTATGGATATCAAATCCTTCAATACAAAAAACGTAATTGTTAGTGAATCAACTAACATCAGTGATATGTACCAAGATATTTCAAGTACTATCATCGTGAAGAGTGACGAGTTCCAGGAAAGGATTCAGGCTGGGCGTTGGTTGAAGTACTTTATTTAGAAACCAACATGAATAAATATAATCCCCTTCGAGCATCATCATGCATTGATTTACCTGCATGGATCAAACGGAAGAAAGCTGTTGTGAACGTTTGGAATAGTGATCAAGCATGTTTTGCATGGGCTGTAACCTCAGCTCTCCATCCAGCAGTGGGGCATATGGATAGAACATCATCTTATCCTCACTATTATTCAGTTTTGGATTTAAAAGAAATGGAATTTCCTATGGAGAAAAAAACATTCAACGTTTTGAAGAGCTGAACAATGTAAGTATTAATGTGTATGGAGTTGAAATCAAGAGTATAGTAGGTCCTCTATATTATACTCAGGAAAAAGTATGCTCATGTTAATTAACTATACATAACTAAAGGTGAAAATGCTAACTATTGCTGGATAAAACATTTAAGTAGACTTGTTAGTAGTCAACTATCAAAACGCAATGGTAAAAATTGGTTGTGTGATGGTTGTTTACTATATTTTAAGAAAGAGGACCAACTAACTCAACATCAAAAATGGGGTTGTAATCATGTGTGTACGGTATTACCTACTCCTAGAAATAGCATTCTGAAATTTAAGGACTTTGAGAAGCAGCTTCGAGTACCATTTGTTATATATGCTGACTTTGAAGCTTTGCTAAAACCATTTAATACGTGTTCATCGAATCCAACCAAACCTTATACCAACACTACTCACATTCATGAACCTTTTAGCTTTGCATATTATATTAAATGTAGCTATGATGACTCGTTAAATAAGTTTGAGCTCTATAGAGGACCTGATGCACTTATGCAGTTTTTATGGAAAGACTTGAAAAAGATGCAATCCGTATATCCTCTATTTTAAATAATATCATTCCAATGGAGCCACTAACATCATCACAGCAAATGTGTTTTGAAACTGAAACTAATTGCTTTATATGTGGTGAATGCTTATATACAGACAGGGTTCACGATCATGACCATTCAACACGAAAATATCGTGGTGCTGCTCACCAAGAATGTAATTTAAAGTATAGAGTAACTAAATTCATTCCAGTCATTCTACATATTGGTAGCAAATACGATAACCACCTTATCGTTAAAGAATTTGGAGCTTCAGATGTGAAAATTGATGTGATTGCAAATAATAAGGAACAATACATATCGTTTACAAAATACATCAAAACTGACAATTAAAAAACTATAAAACTGCGATTTTTAGATTCATTCCGCTTTATGCCAAGTAGTCTTGATAAGCTTGCTAGTAATTCAAAATCGGACTAGTTTCATGAAATCCAACGTGTCTTTTCTAAAGAATATGATTTTAATTTGATTTGTCAAAAGGGTATATTCCCTTATGAATATATTAACTGTCTGGAACGTCTTGAGGAGTGTTCTTTACCACCAAAAGATGCATTTTACAGTTCCTTAAACACAAGTCATATCAGTGATCAGAATATTTACATGCACAACGTGTATGGACACAGTTTGACATTCAAATTTTAGATGAATTTTCAGACATATATTTGAAGACAGACGTGTTGTTATTAGCAGATGTTTTTGAAAATTTCCGGAATGTTTGTATGAACACTTACGACCTTGACCCTTGTCAGTATTTTACTGCTCCTGGGTTAAGCTTCAGTTCAATGTTGAAAAAGACCAAAGAAAATTTAGAACTGATGACTGATATAGACATGATTAATTTTATAAAATCATCAATTCGAGGTGGATTAAGGCAATGTAGTGGACGGTATTCTAAAGCAAATAATAAATACATGCCTAGCTACAACCCTTGTGAAGAGTCAAAGTATATTGTCTACCTCGATGCAAATAACCAATATGGTTGGTCTATGAGTCAATATCTACCACTGAAAGATTTTCTCTTGCTGACACAACCTGAAATTGATGTCTTACATGTTAACACTCTAAATGATAAAGATGATATAGGATATATTTTGGAGGTAAATCTTGAGTACCCTAAAGAGTTACAAGATGATCATAATGATTTACCATTTTGTCCTGAGAATATGAAATCTCCGTTCATCACATCACGAACGAAAATGTTACTTGCTAATGTGAATGATAAATGTAAATATGTAACACATTATCAAAACTTGAAACAGTGTCTACAGCATGGATAGAAATGAACTAAAATTCATCGCGTATTACAATTCCGTCAGTCAGCATGGCTCAAGTCATATATTGATCTGAACAATAATTTAAAAACACTGTCAACAAACGCTTTTGAAAAAGATTTTTATAAACTCATGAATAATAGTGTTTTTGGAAAGACCATGGAGAATGTTGATAAGCGAGTCGATGTAAAGCTGATAACAAAGTGGGAGAATGATGGTAAAAGGTATGGTGCGAGAAACTTAATAAGCAAGCCTAACGTCCATAGCTGTTCAATTATTCATGAAGAATTAGTTGTAATACAAATGAATCGCCTTAAAGTAACTTACAACAAACCCATATATGTGGGTTACGCCATTCTGGAATTGTCAAAAACACTTATGTATGAATTTCACTATAATTATGTTAAGAAAAACTATCATGATAATGCTAAATTACTCTATACAGATACAGATTCTTTTATTTATGAGTTTAAAACTGATGATTTTTGTGAGGATATCCAAACTGAGCTAAATAGGTTTGATACAAGTGACCATCCCGAGGATAATAACTACCATATACCTCTAGTTAACAATAAGGTTCTTGGAAAATTTAAAGATGAATGTGCTGGTGTTGTTATAAACACCTTTGTAGGTACAAAATCTAAATCATATAGTAATAAAAACAAGATGTTCAGGAAAGAACATATAGCCTACTTTCTCCTAAATGTATGGGTATAGTTATAACTCTTTGTCTTTATCATCTCCTAATTTCTTCCAATTCGAAGTGCAAATTGGCACACTGGATTTGAGGAGTGGCGTTCAAATAATTTACCCCAGCATTTTGCAATTTCATCAGTAAACACTCCAAACAACGTAGGTATTCAGTTTATTAACACCGACTACTCACAATAATTTAAACTTCGTTGCTCTAAACGTATCACTGGGAGAAACATATTTAATATAACTATTACGCAGCTAATTTGTAATCGCGCACAGCTAACGAGAAAGACAGGCCATGACGCGTAAACCAAACCCTTCTGTGACGTAGGCAATCTACCGGTACTGCTTGATGATGCTTGTACGTTTAAGTCGAGAGCAATTCATAAGCAGCAGAAATGCAATATTTTATATCAATCTTCATAAAATGGACGCAGTTTAGATGTTCCGTGTGTTTTCAAACACGATAAATTATACTGTATAGGTTTGCAAAACTACGCCTATTGAAGTTACTCCTTACAAAAATCCACGCGAACTAGGATTCAAGGGTTCGTTGTGTCTTTAATAGCTGCAACGAACAGACTACAGTAAGTCGAGTTGTAGATTCTGTGACCTTCGTTGTGAGTTAAATTATGTGCACATTAGTATAATTAGATCAAAGAATCTTGCAGCACTGTATAGATATCATTAACTTATTGTTGTTTCAAGGGGCGGAACATAAATTAATTTGTTTATAGAAGAGATCTGCGGAATACACTACCCACCGACTAACGACTTGTATCAATACCTTCTATGAAGACAAGTGATAAATGAATACCAACGTTTATACAGGTTCAATGATGTAGACAAGATGACTAGGTACCACACCGGCAGTAAAACGAAGACCAGGCAGTGGTGCAACAGAACTACATTGCTGACGTCACGAAAACTCACCAGAGCCAGTCATTCTCGTTGGCCGTGATAATCGCGCCTTATCTTGGGGATGTGTACCCTCTATCGGCAAAAATAATAACCTTCGCAATTATATTGTAGACATGGGTTCACTAACTGGCCGGTAGAGAGCATAGCTCTCATCTAGAAGGCTGTGGTTACCAATAACATAGTTCAAGTAATTACTCTTAGATGTCACTCCGGGTGAATGTTGTTTTAATTAAATATATATTTTCCATTTCAAAATGCACCATATAATGCTTTATTTTATAACATCTCTGTACTCAAGAAATAATAAATATTAAAAAAATCAAGAAAAAAAGTCCAACTCTGATAGGATTTGAACCACGGCCAGCCTGATGAAAGACTAACGCGCTGACCACTCAGCCAATCGTGCAAACTCTAATAGATCGTTAGGAACCAGTACATATACCACGTTATAGCAAATCATGACTTGGACTAAACGTTTTCTTTACTGGAATATATTTTAAACCGAGTTCATTTCATAGAAAGTTCATATATTTGTTACCACTGGCCTATATTGCATGCAACATACTGAAATTAATAAAATATAGGTCAGAACGAGAGATCAGCTGCCATCTTGTCAAATAACCGAGACGACTCAGCTTTTTAAAATCACTTCTAGACTATAATATTAAAATATAAACTTTTAATTTCAAACGGGCCACGTCGTTTCAAACAGATTAAACGATTCTTGGTTCGATAGTCGGAACTGGTGGGTCCCATGTTATGGATTATAAAGTTTGCATAATTCACACGGCCGCCATTCTGAAATGGTACGGTTGATGACCTCGTAGTTTAGGCACAAGACGCGTCTCATATGAAGGAACGTTGTTACCAAATTTGGTAAATATCCGATTATTAGTTTGGTTGTAATGCATTATTACGTTTTGACCATTTGAGTGGCCGCCATTAAGTTTTGGTAAAGATGGCGGCAATATAAAACATGACACTGAGGTGCCCTTTGCCAGTGCTACCTCTGTACCAAATTTCGCTTAATTCGGTTTCACCGTGTTCGAATTGATAGGGGGGGACAGACATTCAGAGTACACACACTCACACACACACACACACATACAGACTCACACACACACATACACACACTCAGACAGACACACAATTTTTGGCCCTGTAGTGATCTCACAAGTCTACTTTCATTTTTTGCAAAAATCGAAAGTAGGCTAAAAATTAAAGGAGTGAAAAAGAATGTTGTTAGTAAAGAGTTGGATATAAGTGATTATAAAAACTGTATACTCAGTAACCCACCTATCTTATATATATATATATATATATATATATATATATATAAAGGAATGTCTGTCTGTTCGTCTTTTATGCGTTCATAAACCATTCATCCGATTGCGATCAAATTTTGGTGAGTTGTTGTACATACTTTCGGGATAATGCATTTCACAATAGATAGCGCGCGAGTAGTTTAAACAAATGCGTAATGGCGATGCGTTCATATACAATCCATCCGATTGCGATCAAATTTTGGTGAGTTGTTGTGTACAGTCCCGGAAATGTTATAGGCGTAGTAAATCTACTTTACAATAGATGGCGCGCGAGTAGCTACAACAAAATGCCGTGCGTCTGTTTCAAGGAAGTCCCACATGTGTTCATATACCATTCATCCCTTTGCGATGAAACTCGGGCGAGAAGTTCTGTACACTTCAGATAAGGTTTCTGGCTTAGTAAATCCACTTAACAATAGGTAGCACACGAGTAGATTCAACAAATGAGCGACGACGGGCGAAGCGTTTCAACAAAGTCCTGTAAGCGTTCACATACCATTCGTCTGATAATGGTAAAACTTGGGTGAGAGATTGTGTGCACTACAGGCAAGGTTTCTGGCTTAGTAAATCCATGTTATAATAGGTAGCGCACGAGTAGATTCAACAAATGTGCGATGACGGGCGAAGCGTTTCAACCATGTCCAGTATGCGTTCATATACTATTCGTCTGATAGCGATGAAACTTGGGTGAGATGTTGTGTACACCTTAGGGAAAACTTTTGGCTTAGTAAATCCACTTAACAATAGGTAGCGCACGAGTAGATTTAAGAAATTAGCGACGACGGGCGAAGCGTTTCAACAAAGTCCTGTATGCGTTCACATACCATTCGTCCGATAGCGATGAAACTTGGGTGAGAGGTTGTGTACACTACAGGCAAGGTTTCTGGCTTTTTAAATCCACTTAACAATAGCTATCGCACAAGTAGATTCAACAAATGAGCGACGACAGGCGAAGCGTTTCAACAAAGTCCTGTATGCGTTCACATACCATTCGTTCGATAGCGATGAAACTTGGGTGAGAGGTTGTGTACACAACAGGCAAGGTTTCTGGCTTAGTAAATACATGTTATAATAGGTAGCACACGAGTAGTTTCAACAAATGAGCAACGACACGCGAAGCGTTTCAACAAAGTCCCGTATGCGTTCATATACTATTCGTCTGATAGCGATGAAACTTGGGTGAGATATTGTGTACACTTCACGGATGATTTCTGGCTTAGTAAATCCTCTTTACAATAGGTATCGCACAAGTAGATTAAACAAATGAGCGACGACGCGCGAAGTGTTTCAATATAGACCCTTATGCGTTCATATACCATTCGTCCGATAGCGACTAAACTTGAGTGAGTTGTTGAGTACACTCAGGGAAAGTTTCAGGCTTAGTAAATCCATTTTACAATAGGTAGCGCACAAGTAGATTCAACAAATGAGGGAAGACGCGCGAAGCGTTTCAACAAAGTTCCGTATGCGTTCATATACTATTCGTCTGATAGCGATGAAACTTGGGTGAGATATTGTGTACACTTCAGAGAAGGTTTCTGGCTTAGTAAATCCTCTTTACAATAGGTATCGCACAAGTAGATTAACCAAATGAGCGATGACGCGCGAAGTGTTTCAATATTGTCCCGTATGCGTTCATATACCATTCGTCCGATAGCGAGTAAATTTGAGTGAGTTGTTGGGTACACTCCAGGGAAAGTTTCAGGTTTAGTAAATCCATTTTACAATAGGTAGCGCACACGTAGATTCAACAAATGAGGGAAGACGCGCGAAGCGTTTCAACATAGTCCCGTAGGCGTTCATATACCATTCGTCCGATAGCGATGAAACTTTGGTGAGTTGTTGTGCACACTCCAGGAAAGGTTTCTGACTTAGTAAATCCTTTTTACAATAGGTAGCACACGAGTAGATTCAACAAATGAGTAATGGCACGCATTTCGTTTAAAAAAAACCTCCGTATGCGTTCATATACCATTCATGTGATTGCAATGAAATTTGGTGAAATGTTGTTTCCAATCCCGCGAAGATTTCTCATTTAGTAAATCCATTTTACAATTGGTAGCGCACGAGTAGATTCCACTAATGAGCGACGGCGCGTGAATCGTTTCAACCAAGTCCCGTATGCGTTCATATACCATTCATCCGATTGTGATAAAACTTTAGTGACTTGAGTACAGTCCTGAGAAGGTGTATGAATTAGTAAATCCGTGTTTCAATGGATGGCGCACAAGTAGATTCAACAAATGAGTAACGCGCGCGAATCGTTTAAACAAAATCCCGTATGCGTTCATATGCCATTCATCCGATTGCGATGAAACTCTGATGAGGTGTTGTGTACACGCCAGGGAAGGTTTTCGATTTAGTAAATCCATTTTACAATAGGGAGCGTACGAGTATATTCAATAAATGGGTGACGGCGCTCGAATCGTTTCAACAAACGTATGCGTTCATATACCATTCATTTCATTGCGATGAAACTTTGTTGAGTTGTTGAGCACGCTCCCATTATTTTTATTTTTTTGAGATGGTAAATCAATATTTCAATAGTTTAGAGTTGGTTAACGGTAAAAGAAAAAAATATTGGGAATCCAAAAGCACTTCAACAAACAAAGTTACAACGCACTTTCTTTAATTGGCATTGCAACGCATGCCGGGTACAGCTAGTATTATATAAGAAAATGTGTGTATTTAGAAGTAAAAATCATCAGCTACATACTAATTTGCTGAACAAAGTTGCTTTAAGTAATGAAGACAACAAACGATTCATTATACCCAGCTCATTTGATACTCTCGCTTGGGGAAACAGTCGCATTGACGACTATTACTTTACTTAAGTCTGATGTTCACCATATTGTAATATTTGTAGTATGTTTATATTGTATTACATTTGTAAAAACTGTAAGTATAATGTATAATGTCAGACTACTGTAGTTAAGTAAAAATAAGTAATACATTTTACGGTTGAGTTTTCCTCTTTATGTTATGGAAAATATTTTTAAAAATGTACAGGATGAGAGAACTGAACAAGGGGATTGTAAATAAAATGTACTATCATAAAATGTATATAAAATATATATTGAATACAAAATACATGATCTTGCAATAATGTTTTATTTCATATATAATTTAACATTACAAAAGAAAATCATAGTTATACATATCCCTTTATCTTTTTAAGCCTACTTTTCTCATCTTGTCCAAGCAGTTACATTGATCCATTACACAATAATACCAGCATAACGAAGTTCATTTTTATCCTAATAGTTCTTCCTGTTTAGAAGCATGCAAAAAGCATATGGCTTACCATGGCTGGTTGTTGATACTTTCATATCGACTGATAAGCTCGAACTGAACTCTAGTGAAGTAAACGCAGTAATAAGTGAGAGTGGATAGAGGTAAGTGTAAGAGTTAACAAATTACTTTTTTTTTTTTGGATTTCAGTTTAAACATATAACCTACTTTCCCAATTTAACTTTTGAAAAAATTGAAATATATAAAGCTTTTGACTACAGTAGGTGTTGGGATAGAGGTAAGAGTAAGAGTTGAGAGTCAATGATTAACCTTAGAGTACTTTTGAATTTTTGGAATTTGAGTGTGTTGTTGTTGTTGCTTACAAACATAGTGGAAAACATTATGCTGTCATAAAAAGGTCTGAAATACTTTCCAAGACCAAGAGAAAAATCCACTAAATACATTGACAAAAATAACTTGTCAAATAAACCAACACGTAAAAGCCTATTATATAAACCAACACAAAAGCCAACATAAAAGCCAAGGGGTAAATGACAGTAGGCGCGATTGGTAGTGGACGTAATTTATAGTAGACGCTATTGATAATAGGCGCGATTGATAGTAGGTGCGATTGGTAGTAGGCGCA
This sequence comes from Meconema thalassinum, assembly GCA_946902985.2. NCBI lineage: Eukaryota > Metazoa > Arthropoda > Insecta > Orthoptera > Tettigoniidae > Meconema > Meconema thalassinum. The sequence continues at coordinate 75,673,268 of OX336401.1, forward strand.
TTTGATAGTAGGCGCAATTGACAGTAGGCGCGATTGGTAGTGGGCGTAATTGACCGTAGGCGCTATTGACAGTATGTGCAATTGACAGTAGGCGTGATTGGTAGTAGGTGCAATTGATAGCAGGCGCAATTGACAGTAGGCGCAATTGGTAGTAGACGCTATTCTTAGTAGACGCAATTGTTAGTAGGCGCAATTGATAGTAGGCGCGATTGGTAGTAGGCGCAATTGATAGTAGGCGCGATTGGTAGTAGGTGCTATTAATAGTAGGCTCAATTGACAGTAGGCGCAATTGGTAGTGGACGCTATTCTTAGTAGACGCAATTGGTAGTAGGCGCAATTGATAGTAGGCGCGATTGGTAGTAAGCGCAATTGATAGTAGGCGCGATTGGTAGTAGGTGCTATTAATAGTAGGCTCAATTGACAGTAGGCGCAATTGGTAGTAGGCGCAGTTGACAGTAAGCGCGATTGGTAGTAGGCGTAATTGATAGTAGGCGCAATTGGTAGTAGGCGTGATTGGTAGCAGGTGCAAGTGATAGTAGACGCAATTGGTAGTAGGCGCTATTGATAGTAGGCGCAATTGGCAGTAGGCGCAATTGATAGTAGGTGCGATTGATAGTAGGCATGGAGTATGTATTGGTAATTCAGTGAGCTTCTTTCTCTCTAATCCGTAGTTCTGCCCCATAGCACTGAGAATATTTATTGTAGTAGCCTATAAACAAACAAAAAATCATGCCTATTACAGTTTAGCTATAAGTGACCAGAACCACTATAACATTTTATTCTAAGAGTTTTCCATAATGATAAGAAAAAGAGCTTACTATAATGATGGATTGTGAAAGTAAACGTCTTTTGCTGCTTGATGCCACTACTAAAGTGGGTAGCTTGCATGTCAAATTTCTTTGTTCCTTGAATCACTATGAAAGTCAAGGAGGTTAGATATCTAAGCTCCTTGAACACTATAGCGCTTTCTAGTAGAGAAATGAGGAACTTTGTGTTGGCGGAAATTCCGGAGATTAATTTTGAACACGGCCTACTGAATTCAAATGGGTTCTTTGACATACCAACATCGTATGACATGCGTGTCGTATTTTTGCCGCCTTTCAAAAATCACTTACCACGGCCAGCAGCGAACCTGCAATCTTGGGGTTACTAGACCGACACGCTATCCACTCACCCACCGTGGCAAGAATTGTATAGGGTAAGAATGTAAACAACTGTTAGGTTCATATATTCATTACCAAGAGCCGACTGCGGTGGCGTTTAGTAGCTTAGTTCTGAACTAGGCCTAGTAATCGTTGACGATGGCGTTTGGCGGCAAAAGTAGGAACTATTTGAAAAATGCAAAGTTGTAGTCTTTACTTGAATTTAAAAAAACAGTTACACACACTAATACAGCCATCTCAATTAACCGGTTATCAGACAGATTCTACACACACCCAAAGTACACGGGGCTACAGTACATGACCGCGTTGTCGCAGTCCCTAAACAGAGGAACCAACCAACCAATCGTGTTCCCACTTATTTATAGTCGCTGATTGCAGTTCTTTTAACACAATGCTTGCGGGCCAATAACACTCGGGGGAGTGGGGGTGTGAATTGGGAGGTTATGGAGTATTTTTAAATATAGGTGCAATATGGTGAGTTTTGTGGCTGTCAGAGATTATTTTTCTTAGTATTGCTGCCGTTTTCTATATTTATTTATAATGGATAAAAAAATAAAACACTAAAAATAAAATAAATATTTTTATGTGCGACCCTCACTATTATGTGTCAGAAAACTGTATCATAATGATGGTCATTATAACACTGTTTTTCATTACGATACAGTTTCTCCAGCCAATCAGAGCTCGTTCATTGACCGATTAGGTAACGATACCTTCGCGCATGCGCTCAAAATCCAACATGTCGGACATAAACACAACATCGAACTATAATAAATTACCGACATGGAATACGCACCGTCCATATGTTCACGTAAATAAACTGGCGAATATGTGACAAGAAATAGCACTGTACCTTAATATCACCAACCCTAATTTCTACACAGCGCATTGCCTTCAAACGACTCCGGTGACAATATTACTGAGGGACGGCAGATGTAAACATATGGCCTGCATAATATGGCATTGCAAGCACACAGAACGCATGCGTCGGTCAGAGATCTTGAAAGACAGAGATATCACAACCAGCGCTCGCTCTCCGATCACAAAATTCAAGTGGCTGACTCTCAACAGATATTTATGAATATTTATGTTAAAACATATAATAAAGTTATAATATTATCGTCGAACATAAACAGTCGTATGCAACTCGCCTATAATGGTAATTAAGACACTCTTATGGAAATTATAAAAGTGGCATACGCTCGTTTTATAAAAATACTCGTGTCTTAATTATAGCCATTATAGACTCGTTGCATAATGTACTATTAAAATATCCCGTTAAAATAGAAGTACGATGATATTCAATACACTCATACAGCATGAATGACAAGGAGTGAGTATTTATGTTCATTCGACACAATTATTAATCAAATTAAGAAATAAAGTTCATGATAATTTAGCTTTGTGCGACGACTGGAACTGCTTTGGGTAGGGATGCGCTCGCGCTGCTTTGTCCAGTTGGTTTATGAGTTTCAAAGTTTTGGTGACACGGCGCTGACGCGGAGAGGCGGGCCGGTCAAAATAGTCTCGTGAGCCGTATCCGGCCCGTGGGTCGTAGGTTGGGCAGTCCTGATTTAGCGTATGGATTTTAGTGCCGGGAGTGTTCGAGGACATGTTCGGCTCGCCAGAGACCGTAGCTGCTTCAATCCTATAAGTTCCGTTGAATTTCAAATAGTTCCAACTTTCGCTACCAGATTTCACTGACACCTAGTAGTGAACGTTTAACGCAATCCAACCTACAATTTAGCTTCTCACAAGTTTAATTAGTGGAAGGTTCTTTTACATGCCATAAATAAATAAATAAATAAATAAATAAATAAATAAATAAATAAATAAATAAATAAATAAATAAATAAATATGACATGGGATCGCTGGCTCCACTTCCCCTCCGAAGAAAGGCATACTGAAGTATTTTAAAGAAACCAAGACACTCGCAACGAGGCGCAAACTTTTTTTTAGCGTATGGCTTTTAGTGCCGGGAGTGTCCGAGGACATGTTCGGCTCGCCAGTTTTGTAGCTGCTTCGAGACGGACACCCAATGGCTGAGCTACAAGTACCGTTGAGAAGGAAAGTGGGAATGTAAGGACGAGGAGGTGGAAGGTAGCGGCTGTGGCTTATAGTTAGGGACCAACCCCGCCATTTGCCTGGAAGGAAGATGGAAAACCACAAGAGACCATCTTCAAGGTTGCCGGCGGGGGGATTCGAACATCCTCGCCTCCCGGATGTGAGTGACTGCCATCAGTCATGCCGTAACCACCACGACTAACTCACCCGGTGGCGCACACATTGACGTCACTAGTTGCCAACATGCCCGATACAAAATACACCACACGCCACACGTAACGTGCTACTGGGGCAAGGTTGACAAAAACCATTGGATTGGACGTGTTGTAAGGTGTCACAATTGTAAAAAAAAAAAAAACATTAGTTTGGACGTGTTAGGCTGTAAACATTGTCAAAAACCAATGGATTGGACATGTTAGGCTGTAACCATTGTCAAAAACCAATGGATTGGACGTGTTAGGCTGTAACCATTATCAAAAACCAATGGATTGGACGTGTTAGGCTGTAACCATTGTCAAAAACCAGTTGATTGGACATGTTAAGCTGTAACCATTGTCAAAAACCAATGGATTGGACATGTTAAGCTGTAACCATTGTCAAAAACCAATGGATTGGACGTGTTAGGCTGTAACCATTGTCAAAAACCAGTGGATTGGACGTGTTAGGCTGTAACCATTGTCAAAAACCAGTGGATTGGACGTGTTAGGCTGTAACCATTATCAAAAACCAGTGGATTGGACGTGTTAGGCTGTAACCATTGTCAAAAACCAATGGATTGGACGTGTTAGGCTGTAACCATTGTCAAATACCATTGGATTGAACGTGTTTTAAGGTGTAACCATTGTCAAAAACCATTAGATTGGACATGTTAAGCTGTAACCATTGTCAAAAACCAGTGGATTGGACGTGTTAAGCTGTAACCATTATCAAAAACCAGTGGATTGGACGTGTTAAGCTGTAACCATTGTCAAATACCATTGGATTGAACGTGTTTTAAGGTGTAACCATTGTAAAAAACCATTAGATTGGACATGTTAAGCTGTAACCATTGTCAAAATCCAGTGGATTGGACATGTTAGGCTGTAACCATTATCAAAAACCAGTGGATTGGACGTGTTAAGCTGTAACCATTGTCAAAAACCAGTGGATTGGACGTGTTAGGCTGTAACCATTGTCAAATACCATTGGATTGAACGTGTTTTAAGGTGTAACCATTGTCAAAAACCATTAGATTGGACATGTTAAGCTGTAACCATTGTCAAAAACCAGTGGATTGGACGTGTTAAGCTGTAACCATTGTCAAAAACCATTAGATTGGACGTGTTAGGCTGTAACCATTGTCAAAAACCAGTGGATTGGACGTGTTAGGCTGTAATCATTGTCAAAAACCAGTGGATTGGACGTGTTAGGCTGTAACCATTATCAAAAACCAGTGGATTGGACATGTTAGGCTGTAACCATTGTCAAAAACCAGTGGATTGGACGTGTTAGGCTGTAACCATTGTCAAAATCCAGTGGATTGGACGTGTTAGGCTGTAACCATTGTCAAAAACCAGTGGATTGGACATGTTAGGCTGTAACCATTGTCAAAAACCAGTGGATTGGACGTGTTAGGCTGTAACCATTGTCAAAAACCAGTGGATTGGACGTGTTAGGCTGTAACCATTGTCAAAAACCAGTGGATTGGACATGTTAGGCTGTAACCATTATCAAAAACCAGTGGATTGGACATGTTAGGCTGTAACCATTATCAAAAACCAGTGGATTGGACATGTTAGGCTGTAACCATTGTCAAAAACCAGTGGATTGGACGTGTTAGGCTGTAACCATTGTCAAAAACCAGTGGATTGGACGTGTTAGGCTGTAACCATTATCAAAAACCAGTGGATTGGACATGTTAGGCTGTAACCATTGTCAAAATCCAGTGGATTGGACGTGTTAGGCTGTAACCATTATCAAAAACCAGTGGATTGGACGTGTTAAGCTGTAACCATTGTCAAAAACCAGTGGATTGGACGTGTTAGGCTGTAACCATTGTCAAAAACCAGTGGATTGGACGTGTTAGGCTGTAACCATTGTCAAAAACCAGTGGATTGGACGTGTTAGGCTGTAACCATTGTCAAAAACCAGTGGATTGGACGTGCTAGGCTGTAACCATTGTCAAAATCCAGTGGATTGGACGTGTTAGGCTGTAACCATTGTCAAAAACCAGTGGATTGGACGTGTTAGGCTGTAACCATTGTCAAAAACCAGTGGATTGGCCGTGTTAAGCTGTAACCATTGTCAAAAACCAGTGGATTGGACGTGTTAGGCTGTAACCATTGTCAAAAACCAGTGGATTGGACGTGTTAGGCTGTAACCATTGTCAAAAACCAGTGGATTGGACGTGTTAGGCTGTAACCATTATCAAAAACCAATGGATTGGACATGTTAAGCTGTAACCATTGTCAAAAACCAGTGGATTGGACGTGTTAGGCTGTAACCATTGTCAAAAACCAGTGGATTGGACGTGTTAGGCTGTAACCATTGTCAAAAACCAGTGGATTGGACGTGTTAGGCTGTAACCATTGTCAAAAACCATTAGATTGGACGTGTTAGGCTGTAACCATTGTCAAAAACCAGTGGATTGGACGTGTTAGGCTGTAACCATTGTCAAAAACTATTAGATTGGACGTGTTAGGCTGTAACCATTATCAAAAACCAGTGGATTGGACGTGTTAGGCTGTAACCATTGTCAAAAACCAGTGGATTGGACGTGTTAGGCTGTAACCATTGTCAAAAACCAGTGGATTGGACGTGTTAGGCTGTAACCATTGTCAAAAACCAGTGGATTGGACGTGTTAGGCTGCAACCATTATCAAAAACCAGTGGATTGGACGTGTTAGGCTGTAACCATTGTCAAAAACCAGTGGATTGGACGTGTTAGGCTGTAACCATTGTCAAAAACCAGTGGATTGGACGTGTTAGGCTGTAACCATTGTCAAGAACCATTAGATTGGACGTGTTAGGCTGTAACCATTATCAAAAACCAGTGGATTGGACGTGTTAGGCTGTAACCATTGTCAAAAACCAATGGATTGGACGTGTTAGGCTGTAACCATTGTCAAAAACCAGTGGATTGGACATGTTAGGCTGTAACCATTGTCAAAAACCATTGGATTGGACGTGTTAGGCTGTAACCATTATCAAAAACCAGTGGATTGGACATGTTAGGCTGTAACCATTGTCAAAAACCAGTGGATTGGACGTGTTAGGCTGTAACCATTGTCAAAAACCAGTGAATTGGAAGTGTTAGGCTGTAACCATTGTCAAAAACCAGTGGATTGGACGTGTTAGGCTGTAACCATTGTCAAAAACCAGTGGATTGGACGTGTTAGGCTGTAACCATTGTCAAAAACCAGTGGATTGGACGTGTTAGGCTGTAACCATTATCAAAAACCATTAGATTGGACGTGTTAGGCTGTAACCATTGTCAAAAACCAGTGGATTGGACGTGTTAGGCTGTAACCTTTATCAAAAACCAGTGGATTGGACGTGTTAGGCTGTAACCATTGTCAAAAACCAGTGGATTGGACGTGTTAGGCTGTAACCATTATCAAAAACCATTAGATTGGACGTGTTAGGCTGTAACCATTGTCAAAAACCAGTGGATTGGACGTGTTAGGCTGTAACCATTGTCAAAAACCAGTGGATTGGACATGTTAGGCTGTAACCATTGTCAAAAACCAGTGGATTGGACGTGTTAGGCTGTAACCATTATCAAAAACCAGTGGATTGGACGTGTTAGGCTGTAACCATTGTCAAAAACCAGTGGATTGGACGTGTTAGGCTGTAACCATTATCAAAAACCATTAGATTGGACGTGTTAGGCTGTAACCATTGTCAAAAACCAGTGGATTGGACATGTTAGGCTGTAACCATTGTCAAGAACCAGTGGATTGGACGTGTTAGGCTGTAACCATTGTCAAAAACCAGTGGATTGGACATGTTAAGCTGTAACCATTTTCAAAAACCAGTGGATTGGACGTGTTAGGCTGTAACCATTGTCAAAAACCAGTGGATTGGACGTGTTAGGCTGTAACCATTATCAAAAACCAGTGGATTGGACGTGTTAGGCTGTAACCATTGTCAAAAACCATTAGATTGGACGTGTTAGGCTGTAACCATTGTCAAAAACCAGTGGATTGGACGTGTTAGGCTGTAACCATTATCAAAAACCAGTGGATTGGACATGTTAGGCTGTAACCATTATCAAAAACCAGTGGATTGGACATGTTAGGCTGTAACCATTTTCAAAAACCAGTGGATTGGACATGTTAGGCTGTAACCATTATCAAATCCAGTGGATTGGACATGTTAGGCTGTAACCATTATCAAAAACCATTAGATTGGACGTGTTAGGCTGTAACCATTGTCAAAAACCAGTGGATTGGACGTGTTAGGCTGTAACCATTGTCAAAAACCAGTGGATTGGACGTGTTAGGCTGTAACCATTATCAAAAACCAGTGGATTGGACATGTTAGGCTGTAACCATTGTCAAAAACCAGTGGATTGGACGTGTTAGGCTGTAACCATTGTCAAAAACCAGTGGATTGGACGTGTTAAGCTGTAAACCATTGTCAAAAACCAGTGGATTGGACGTGTTAGGCTGTAACCATTGTCAAAAACCAGTGGATTGGACGTGTTAGGCTGTAACCATTGTCAAAAACCAGTGGATTGGACGTGTTAGGCTGTAACCATTATCAAAAACCAGTGGATTGGACATGTTAGGCTGTAACCATTGTCAAAAACCAGTGGATTGGGACGTGTTAGGCTGTAACCATTGTCAAAAACCAGTGGATTGGACGTGTTAGGCTGTAACCATTGTCAAAAACCAGTGGATTGGACGTGTTAGGCTGTAACCATTGTCAAAATCCAGTGGATTGGACGTGTTAGGCTGTAACCATTATCAAAAACCAGTGGATTGGACATGTTAGGCTGTAACCATTGTCAAAAACCATTAGATTGGACGTGTTAGGCTGTAACCATTGTCAAAAACCAGTGGATTGGACGTGTTAGGCTGTAACCATTGTCAAAAACCAGTGGATTGCACGTGTTAGGCTGTAACCATTGTCAAAAACCAGTGGATTGGACGTGTTAGGCTGTAACCATTATCAAAATCCATTAGATTGGACGTGTTTAGGCTGTAACCATTGTCAAAAACCAGTGTATTGGACGTGTTAAGCTGTAACCATTGTCAAAAACCATTAGATTGGACGTGTTAAGCTGTAACCATTGTCAAAATCCAGTGGATTGGACGTGTTAGGCTGTAACCATTGTCAAAAACCAGTGGATTGGACATGTTAGGCTGTAACCATTGTCAAAAACCAGTGGATTGGACGTGTTAGGCTGTAACCATTGTCAAAATCCAGTGGAGTTGGACGTGTAGGCTGTAACCATTGTCAAAAACCAGTGGATTGGACATGTTAGGCTGTAACCATTGTCAAACACCAGTGGATTGGACGTGTTAAGCTGTAACCATTGTCAAAAACCATTAGATTGGACGTGTTAGGCTGTAACCATTGTCAAAAACCAGTGGATTGGACATGTTAAGCTGTAACCATTGTCAAAAACCAGTGGATTGGACGTGTTAGGCTGTAACCATTGTCAAAATCCAGTGGATTGGACGTGTTAGGCTGTAACCATTGTCAAAAACCAGTGGATTGGACGTGTTAGGCTGTAACCATTGTCAAAAACCAGTGGATTGGACGTGTTAAGCTGTAACCATTGTCAAAAACCATTAGATTGGACGTGTTAGGCTGTAACCATTGTCAAAAACCAGTGGATTGGACGTGTTAGGCTGTAACCATTGTCAAAATCCAGTGGATTGGACGTGTTAGGCTGTAACCATTGTCAAAATCCAGTGGATTGGACGTGTTAGGCTGTAACCATTGTCAAAAACCAGTGGATTGGACATGTTAGGCTGTAACCATTGTCAAAAACCAGTGGATTGGACATGTTAGGCTGTAACCATTGTCAAAAACCAGTGGATTGGACGTGTTAGGCTGTAACCATTGTCAAAAACCAGTGGATTGGACATGTTAGGCTGTAACCATTTTCAAAAACCAGTGGATTGGACGTGTTAGGCTGTAACCATTGTCAAAAACCAGTGGATTGGACGTGTTAGGGCTGTAACCATTATCAAAAACCAGTGGATTGGACGTGTTAGGCTGTAACCATTGTCAAAAACCAGTGGATTGGACGTGTTAGGCTGTAACCATTGTCAAAAACCAGTGGATTGGACGTGTTAGGCTGTAACCATTGTCAAAAACCAGTGGATTGGACGTGTTAGGCTGTAACCATTATCAAAAACCAGTGGATTGGACATGTTAGGCTGTAACCATTGTCAAAAACCAGTGGATTGGACGTGTTAGGCTGTAACCATTGTCAAAAACCAGTGGATTGGACATGTAAGGCTGTAACCATTGTCAAAAACCAGTGGATTGGACGTGTTAGGCTGTAACCATTGTCAAAAACCAGTGGATTGGACATGTTAGGCTGTAACCATTGTCAAAAACCAGTGGATTGGACGTGTTAGGCTGTAACCATTGTCAAAATCCAGTGGATTGGACGTGTTAGGCTGTAACCATTGTCAAAAACCAGTGGATTGGACATGTTAGGCTGTAACCATTGTCAAAAACCAGTGGATTGGACGTGTTAAGCTGTAACCATTGTCAAAAACCATTAGATTGGACGTGTTAGGCTGTAACCATTGTCAAAAACCAGTGGATTGGACATGTTAAGCTGTAACCATTATCAAAAACCATTAGATTGGACGTGTTAGGCTGTAACCATTGTCAAAAACCAGTGGATTGGACGTGTTAGGCTGTAACCATTATCAAAAACCAGTGGATTGGACGTGTTAGGCTGTAACCATTGTCAAAAACCATTAGATTGGACGTGTTAGGCTGTAACCATTGTCAAAAACCAGTGGATTGGACGTGTTAGGCTGTAACCATTATCAAAAACCAGTGGATTGGACATGTTAGGCTGTAACCATTATCAAAAACCAGTGGATTGGACATGTTAGGCTGTATCCATTTTCAAAAACCAGTGGATTGGACATGTTAGGCTGTAACCATTATCAAAATCCAGTGGATTGGACATGTTAGGCTGTAACCATTATCAAAAACCATTAGATTGGACGTGTTAGGCTGTAACCATTGTCAAAAACCAGTGGATTGGACGTGTTAGGCTGTAACCATTGTCAAAAACCAGTGGATTGGACGTGTTAGGCTGTAACCATTATCAAAAACCAGTGGATTGGACATGTTAGGCTGTAACCATTGTCAAAAACCAGTGGATTGGACGTGTTAGGCTGTAACCATTGTCAAAAACCAGTGGATTGGACGTGTTAAGCTGTAACCATTGTCAAAAACCAGTGGATTGGACGTGTTAGGCTGTAACCATTGTCAAAAACCAGTGGATTGGACGTGTTAGGCTGTAACCATTGTCAAAAACCAGTGGATTGGACGTGTTAGGCTGTAACCATTATCAACAACCAGTGGATTGGACATGTTAGGCTGTAACCATTGTCAAAAACCAGTGGATTGGACGTGTTAGGCTGTAACCATTGTCAAAAACCAGTGGATTGGACGTGTTAGGCTGTAACCATTGTCAAAAACCAGTGGATTGGACGTGTTAGGCTGTAACCATTGTCAAAATCCAGTGGATTGGACGTGTTAGGCTGTAACCATTATCAAAAACCAGTGGATTGGACATGTTAGGCTGTAACCATTGTCAAAAACCATTAGATTGGACGTGTTAGGCTGTAACCATTGTCAAAAACCAGTGGATTGGACGTGTTAGGCTGTAACCATTGTCAAAAACCAGTGGATTGCACGTGTTAGGCTGTAACCATTGTCAAAAACCAGTGGATTGGACGTGTTAGGCTGTAACCATTATCAAAATCCATTAGATTGGACGTGTTAGGCTGTAACCATTGTCAAAAACCAGTGTATTGGACGTGTTAAGCTGTAACCATTGTCAAAAACCATTAGATTGGACGTGTTAAGCTGTAACCATTGTCAAAATCCAGTGGATTGGACGTGTTAGGCTGTAACCATTGTCAAAAACCAGTGGATTGGACATGTTAGGCTGTAACCATTGTCAAAAACCAGTGGATTGGACGTGTTAGGCTGTAACCATTGTCAAAATCCAGTGGATTGGACGTGTTAGGCTGTAACCATTGTCAAAAACCAGTGGATTGGACATGTTAGGCTGTAACCATTGTCAAAAACCAGTGGATTGGACGTGTTAAGCTGTAACCATTGTCAAAAACCATTAGATTGGACGTGTTAGGCTGTAACCATTGTCAAAAACCAGTGGATTGGACATGTTAAGCTGTAACCATTGTCAAAAACCAGTGGATTGGACGTGTTAGGCTGTAACCATTGTCAAAATCCAGTGGATTGGACGTGTTAGGCTGTAACCATTGTCAAAAACCAGTGGATTGGACGTGTTAGGCTGTAACCATTGTCAAAAACCAGTGGATTGGACGTGTTAAGCTGTAACCATTGTCAAAAAACCATTAGATTGGACGTGTTAGGCTGTAACCATTGTCAAAAACCAGTGGATTGGACGTGTTAGGCTGTAACCATTGTCAAAATCCAGTGGATTGGACGTGTTAGGCTGTAACCATTGTCAAAATCCAGTGGATTGGACGTGTTAGGCTGTAACCATTGTCAAAAACCAGTGGATTGGACGTGTTAGGCTGTAACCATTATCAAAACCAGTGGATTGGACGTGTTAGGCTGTAACCATTGTCAAAAACCAGTGGATTGGACGTGTTAGGCTGTAACCATTGTAAATAACAAGTCGATTGGACGTGTTAAGCTGTAACCATTGTCAAAAACCAGTGGATTGGACGTGTTAGGCTGTAACCATTGTCAAAAACCAGTGGATTGGACGTGTTAGGCTGTAACCATTGTCAAAAACCAGTGGATTGGACGTGTTAGGCTGTAACCATTGTCAAAAACCAGTGGATTGGACGTGTTAGGCTGTAACCATTGTCAAAAACCAGTGGATTAGACGTGTTAGGCTGTAACCATTGTCAAAAACCAGTGGATTGGACGTGTTAGGCTGTAACCATTGTCAAAAACCAGTGGATTGGACGTGTTAAGCTGTAACCATTGTCAAAAACCATTAGATTGGACGTGTTAGGTTGTAACCATTGTCAAAAACCAGTGGATTGGACGTGTTAGGCTGTAACCATTGTCAAAAACCAGTGGATTGGACGTGTTAGGCTGTAACCATTGTCAAAAACCAGTGGATTGGACGTGTTAGGCTGTAACCATTATCAAAAACCAGTGGATTGGACATGTTAGGCTGTAACCATTGTCAAAAACCAGTGGATTGGACGTGTTAGGCTGTAACCATTGTCAAAAACCAGTGGATTGGACGTGTTAGGCTGTAACCATTGTCAAAAACCAGTGGATTGGACGTGTTAGGCTGTAACCATTGTCAAAAACCAGTGGATTGGACGTGTTAGGCTGTAACCATTATCAAAAACCAGTGGATTGGACATGTTAGGCTGTAACCATTGTCAAAAACCAGTGGATTGGACGTGTTAGGCTGTAACCATTGTCAAAAACCAGTGGATTGGACATGTTAGGCTGTAACCATTGTCAAAAACCAGTGGATTGGACGTGTAGGCTGTAACCATTGTCAAAAACCAGTGGATTGGACATGTTAGGCCTGTAACCATTTTCAAAAACCAGTGGATTGGACGTGTTAGGCTGTAACCATTGTCAAAAACCAGTGGATTGGACGTGTTAGGCTGTAACCATTATCAAAAACCAGTGGATTGGACGTGTTAGGCTGTAACCATTGTCAAAAACCAGTGGATTGGACGTGTTAGGCTGTAACCATTGTCAAAAACCAGTGGATTGGAGCTGTTAGGCTGTAACCATTGTCAAAAACCAGTGGTTTGGACGTGTTAGGCTGTAACCATTATCAAAAACCAGTGGATTGGACATGTTAGGCTGTAACCATTGTCAAAAACCAGTGGATTGGACGTGTTAGGCTGTAACCATTGTCAAAAACCAGTGGATTGGACATGTTAGGCTGTAACCATTGTCAAAAACCAGTGGATTGGACGTGTTAGGCTAAAAACCAGTGGATTGGACATGTTAGGCTGTAACCATTTTCAAAAACCAGTGGATTGGACGTGTTAAGCTGTAACCATTGTCAAAAACCAGTGGATTGGACGTGTTAGGCTGTAACCATTATCAAAAACCAGTGGATTGGACGTGTTAGGCTGTAACCATTGTCAAAAACCATTAGATTGGACGTGTTAGGCTGTAACCATTGTCAAAAACCAGTGGATTGGACGTGTTAGGCTGTAACCATTATCAAAAACCAGTGGATTGGACATGTTAGGCTGTAACCATTATCAAAAACCAGTGGATTGGACATGTTAGGCTGTAACCATTTTCAAAAACCAGTGGATTGGACATGTTAGGCTGTAACCATTATCAAAATCCAGTGGATTGGACATGTTAGGCTGTAACCATTGTCAAAAACCAGTGGATTGGACGTGTAAGGCTGTAACCATTGTCAAAAACCAGTGGATTGGACGTGTTAAGCTGTAACCATTGTCAAAAACCAGTGGATTGGACGTGTTAGGCTGTAACCATTGTCAAAAACCAGTGGATTGGACGTGTTAGGCTGTAACCATTGTCAAAAACCAGTGGATTGGACGTGTTAGGCTGTAACCATTATCAAAAACCAGTGGATTGGACATGTTAGGCTGTAACCATTGTCAAAAACCAGTGGATTGGACGTGTTAGGCTGTAACCATTGTCAAAAACCAGTGGATTGGACGTGTTAGGCTGTAACCATTGTCAAAAACCAGTGGATTGGACGTGTTAGGCTGTAATCATTGTCAAAATCCAGTGGATTGGACGTGTTAGGCTGTAACCATTATCAAAAACCAGTGGATTGGACATGTTAGGCTGTAACCATTGTCAAAAACCATTAGATTGGACGTGTTAGGCTGTAACCATTGTCAAAAACCAGTGGATTGGACGTGTTAGGCTGTAACCATTGTCAAAAACCAGTGGATTGGACGTGTTAGGCTGTAACCATTGTCAAAAACCAGTGGATTGGACGTGTTAGGCTGTAACCATTATCAAAATCCATTAGATTGGACGTGTTAGGCTGTAACCATTGTCAAAAACCAGTGGATTGGACGTGTTAAGCTGTAACCATTGTCAAAAACCATTAGATTGGACGTGTTAAGCTGTAACCATTGTCAAAATCCAGTGGATTGGACGTGTTAGGCTGTAACCATTGTCAAAAACCAGTGGATTGGACATGTTAGGCTGTAACCATTGTCAAAAACCAGTGGATTGGACGTGTTAGGCTGTAACCATTGTCAAAATCCAGTGGATTGGACGTGTTAGGCTGTAACCATTGTCAAAAACCAGTGGATTGGACATGTTAGGCTGTAACCATTGTCAAAAACCAGTGGATTGGACGTGTTAAGCTGTAACCATTGTCAAAAACCATTAGATTGGACGTGTTAGGCTGTAACCATTGTCAAAAACCAGTGGATTGGACATGTTAAGCTGTAACCATTGTCAAAAACCAGTGGATTGGACGTGTTAGGCTGTAACCATTGTCAAAATCCAGTGGATTGGACGTGTTAGGCTGTAACCATTGTCAAAAACCAGTGGATTGGACGTGTTAGGCTGTAACCATTGTCAAAAACCAGTGGATTGGACGTGTTAAGCTGTAACCATTGTCAAAAACCATTAGATTGGACGTGTTAGGCTGTAACCATTGTCAAAAACCAGTGGATTGGACGTGTTAGGCTGTAACCATTGTCAAAATCCAGTGGATTGGACGTGTTAGGCTGTAACCATTGTCAAAATCCAGTGGATTGGACGTGTTAGGCTGTAACCATTGTCAAAAACCAGTGGATTGGACGTGTTAGGCTGTAACCATTATCAAAAACCAGTGGATTGGACGTGTTAGGCTGTAACCATTGTCAAAAACCAGTGGATTGGACGTGTTAGGCTGTAACCATTGTAAATAACAAGTCGATTGGACGTGTTAAGCTGTAACCATTGTCAAAAACCAGTGGATTGGACGTGTTAGGCTGTAACCATTGTCAAAAACCAGTGGATTGGACGTGTTAGGCTGTAACCATTGTCAAAAACCAGTGGATTGGACGTGTTAGGCTGTAACCATTGTCAAAATCCAGTGGATTGGACGTGTTAGGCTGTAACCATTGTCAAAAACCAGTGGATTGGACGTGTTAGGCTGTAACCATTGTCAAAAACCAGTGGATTGGACGTGTTAGGCTGTAACCATTGTCAAAAACCAGTGGATTGGACGTGTTAAGCTGTAACCATTGTCAAAAACCATTAGATTGGACGTGTTAGGTTGTAACCATTGTCAAAAACCAGTGGATTGGACGTGTTAGGCTGTAACCATTGTCAAAAACCAGTGGATTGGACGTGTTAGGCTGTAACCATTGTCAAAAACCAGTGGATTGGACGTGTTAGGCTGTAACCATTGTCAAAATCCAGTGGATTGGACGTGTTAGGCTGTAACCATTATCAAAAACCAGTGGATTGGACATGTTAGGCTGTAACCATTGTCAAAAACCATTAGATTGGACGTGTTAGGCTGTAACCATTGTCAAAAACCAGTGGATTGGACGTGTTAGGCTGTAACCATTGTCAAAAACCAGTCGATTGGACGTGTTAGGCTGTAACCATTGTCAAAAACCAGTGGATTGGACGTGTTAGGCTGTAACCATTATCAAAATCCATTAGATTGGACGTGTTAGGCTGTAACCATTGTCAAAAACCAGTGTATTGGACGTGTTAAGCTGTAACCATTGTCAAAAACCATTAGATTGGACGTGTTAAGCTGTAACCATTGTCAAAATCCAGTGGATTGTACGTGTTAGGCTGTAACCATTGTCAAAAACCAGTGGATTGGACATGTTAGGCTGTAACCATTGTCAAAAACCAGTGGATTGGACGTGTTAGGCTGTAACCATTGTCAAAATCCAGTGGATTGGACGTGTTAGGCTGTAACCATTGTCAAAAACCAGTGGATTGGACATGTTAGGCTGTAACCATTGTCAAAAACCAGTGCATTGGACGTGTTAAGCTGTAACCATTGTCAAAAACCATTAGATTGGACGTGTTAGGCTGTAACCATTGTCAAAAACCAGTGGATTGGACATGTTAAGCTGTAACCATTGTCAAAAACCAGTGGATTGGACGTGTTAGGCTGTAACCATTGTCAAAATCCAGTGGATTGGACGTGTTAGGCTGTAACCATTGTCAAAAACCAGTGGATTGGACGTGTTAGGCTGTAACCATTGTCAAAAACCAGTGGATTGGACGTGTTAAGCTGTAACCATTGTCAAAAACCATTAGATTGGACGTGTTAGGCTGTAACCATTGTCAAAAAACCAGTGGATTGGACGTGTTAGGCTGTAACCATTGTCAAAATCCAGTGGATTGGACGTGTTAGGCTGTAACCATTGTCAAAATCCAGTGGATTGGACGTGTTAGGCTGTAAACATTGTCAAAAACCAGTGGATTGGACGTGTTAGGCTGTAACCATTATCAAAAACCAGTGGATTGGACGTGTTAGGCTGTAACCATTGTCAAAAAACCAGTGGATTGGACGTGTTAGGCTGTAACCATTGTAAATAACAAGTCGATTGGACGTGTTAAGCTGTAACCATTGTCAAAAACCAGTGGATTGGACGTGTTAGGCTGTAACCATTGTCAAAAACCAGTGGATTGGACGTGTTAGGCTGTAACCATTGTCAAAAACCAGTGGATTGGACGTGTTAGGCTGTAACCATTGTCAAAAACCAGTGGATTGGACGTGTTAGGCTGTAACCATTGTCAAAAACCAGTGGATTAGACGTGTTAGGCTGTAACCATTGTCAAAAACCAGTGGATTGGACGTGTTAGGCTGTAACCATTGTCAAAAACCAGTGGATTGGACGTGTTAAGCTGTAACCATTGTCAAAAACCATTAGATTGGACGTGTTAGGCTGTAACCATTGTCAAAAACCAGTTAATTGGATGTGTTAGGCTGTAACCATTGTCAAAAACCAGTGGATTGGACGTGTTAGGCTGTAACCATTGTCAAAAACCAGTGGATTGGACGTGTTAGGCTGTAACCATTATCAAAAACCAGTGGATTGGACATGTTAGGCTGTAACCATTGTCAAAAACCAGTGGATTGGACGTGTTAGGCTGTAACCATTGTCAAAAACCAGTGGATTGGACGTGTTAGGCTGTAACCATTGTCAAAAACCAGTGGATTGGACGTGTTAGGCTGTAACCATTGTCAAAAACCAGTGGATTGGACGTGTTAGGCTGTAACCATTATCAAAAACCAGTGGATTGGACATGTTAGGCTGTAACCATTGTCAAAAACCAGTGGATTGGACGTGTTAGGCTGTAACCATTGTCAAAAACCAGTGGATTGGACATGTTAGGCTGTAACCATTGTCAAAAACCAGTGGATTGGACGTGTTAGGCTGTAACCATTGTCAAAAACCAGTGGATTGGACATGTTAGGCTGTAACCATTTTTCAAAAACCAGTGGATTGGACGTGTTAGGCTGTAACCATTGTCAAAAACCAGTGGATTGGACGTGTTAGGCTGTAACCATTATCAAAAACCAGTGGATTGGACGTGTTAGGCTGTAACCATTGTGAAAAACCAGTGGATTGGACGTGTTAGGCTGTAACCATTGTCAAAAACCAGTGGATTGGACGTGTTAGGCTGTAACCATTGTCAAAAACCAGTGGATTGGACGTGTTAGGCTGTAACCATTATCAAAAACCAGTGGATTGGACATGTTAGGCTGTAACCATTGTCAAAAACCAGTGGATTGGACGTGTTAGGCTGTAACCATTGTCAAAAACCAGTGGATTGGACATGTTAGGCTGTAACCATTGTCAAAAACCAGTGGATTGGACCTGTTAGGCTGTAACCATTGTCAAAAACCAGTGGATTGGACATGTTAGGCTGTAACCATTTTCAAAAACCAGTGGATTGGACGTGTTAGGCTGTAACCATTGTCAAAAACCAGTGGATTGGACGTGTTAGGCTGTAACCATTATCAAAAACCAGTGGATTGGACGTGTTAGGCTGTAACCATTGTCAAAAACCAGTGGATTGGACGTGTTAGGCTGTAACCATTATCAAAAACCAGTGGATTGGACATGTTAGGCTGTAACCATTGTCAAAAACCAGTGGATTGGACGTGTTAGGCTGTAACCATTGTCAAAAACCAGTGGATTGGACATGTTAGGCTGTAACCATTGTCAAAAACCAGTGGATTGGACGTGTTAGGCTGTAACCATTGTCAAAAACCAGTGGATTGGACATGTTAGGCTGTAACCATTTTCAAAAACCAGTGGATTGGACGTGTTAGGCTGTAACCATTGTCAAAAACCAGTGGATTGGACGTGTTAGGCTGTAACCATTATCAAAAACCAGTGGATTGGACGTGTTAGGCTGTAACCATTGTCAAAAACCAGTGGATTGGACGTGTTAGGCTGTAACCATTGTCAAAAACCAGTGGATTGGACGTGTTAGGCTGTAACCATTGTCAAAAACCAGTGGATTGGACGTGTTAGGCTGTAACCATTATCAAAAACCAGTGGATTGGACATGTTAGGCTGTAACCATTGTCAAAAACCAGTGGATTGGACGTGTTAGGCTGTAACCATTGTCAAAAACCAGTGGATTGGACATGTTAGGCTGTAACCATTGTCAAAAACCAGTGGATTGGACGTGTTAGGCTGTAACCATTGTCAAAAACCAGTGGATTGGACATGTTAGGCTGTAACCATTTTCAAAAACCAGTGGATTGGACGTGTTAGGCTGTAACCATTGTCAAAAACCAGTGGATTGGACGTGTTAGGCTGTAACCATTATCAAAAACCAGTGGATTGGACGTGTTAGGCTGTAACCATTGTCAAAAACCAGTGGATTGGACGTGTTAGGCTGTAACCATTGTCAAAAACCAGTGGATTGGACGTGTTAGGCTGTAACCATTATCAAAAACCAGTGGATTGGACATGTTAGGCTGTAACCATTATCAAAAACCAGTGGATTGGACATGTTAGGCTGTAACCATTTTCAAAAACCAGTGGATTGGACATGTTAGGCTGTAACCATTATCAAAATCCAGTGGATTGGACATGTTAGGCTGTAACCATTGTCAAAAACCAGTGGATTGGACGTGTTAGGCTGTAACCATTGTCAAAAAACCAGTGGATTGGACGTGTTAAGCTGTAACCATTGTCAAAAACCAGTGGATTGGACGTGTTAGGCTGTAACCATTGTCAAAAACCAGTGGATTGGACGTGTTAGGCTGTAACCATTGTCAAAAACCAGTGGATTGGACGTGTTAGGCTGTAACCATTATCAAAAACCAGTGGATTGGACATGTTAGGCTGTAACCATTGTCAAAAACCAGTGGATTGGACGTGTTAGGCTGTAACCCATTGTCAAAAACCAGTGGATTGGACGTGTTAGGCTGTAACCATTGTCAAAAACCAGTGGATTGGACGTGTTAGGCTGTAATCATTGTCAAAATCCAGTGGATTGGACGTGTTAGGCTGTAACCATTATCAAAAACCAGTGGATTGGACATGTTAGGCTGTAACCATTGTCAAAAACCATTAGATTGGACGTGTTAGGCTGTAACCATTGTCAAAAACCAGTGGATTGGACGTGTTAGGCTGTAACCATTGTCAAAAACCAGTGGATTGGACGTGTTAGGCTGTAACCATTGTCAAAAACCAGTGGATTGGACGTGTTAGGCTGTAACCATTATCAAAATCCATTAGATTGGACGTGTTAGGCTGTAACCATTGTCAAAAAACAGTGGATTGGACGTGTTAAGCTGTAACCATTGTCAAAAACCATTAGATTGGACGTGTTAAGCTGTAACCATTGTCAAAATCCAGTGGATTGGACGTGTTAGGCTGTAACCATTGTCAAAAACCAGTGGATTGGACATGTTAGGCTGTAACCATTGTCAAAAACCAGTGGATTGGACGTGTTAGGCTGTAACCATTGTCAAAATCCAGTGGATTGGACGTGTTAGGCTGTAACCATTGTCAAAAACCAGTGGATTGGACATGTTAGGCTGTAACCATTGTCAAAAACCAGTGGATTGGACGTGTTAAGCTGTAACCATTGTCAAAAACCATTAGATTGGACGTGTTAGGCTGTAACCATTGTCAAAAACCAGCGGATTGGACATGTTAAGCTGTAACCATTGTCAAAAACCAGTGGATTGGACGTGTTAGGCTGTAACCATTGTCAAAATCCAGTGGATTGGGACGTGTTAGGCTGTAACCATTGTCAAAATCCAGTGGATTGGACGTGTTAGGCTGTAACCATTGTCAAAAACCAGTGGATTGGACGTGTTAAGCTGTAACCATTGTCAAAAACCATTAGATTGGACGTGCTAGGCTGTAACCATTGTCAAAAACCAGTGGATTGGACGTGTTAGGCTGTAACCATTGTCAAAATCCAGTGGATTGGACGTGTTAGGCTGTAACCATTGTCAAAATCCAGTGGATTGGACGTGTTAGGCTGTAACCATTGTCAAAAACCAGTGGATTGGACGTGTTAGGCTGTAACCATTATCAAAAACCAGTGGATTGGACGTGTTAGGCTGTAACCATTGTCAAAAACCAGTGGATTGGACGTGTTAGGCTGTAACCATTGTAAATAACAAGTCGATTGGACGTGTTAAGCTGTAACCATTGTCAAAAACCAGTGGATTGGACGTGTTAGGCTGTAACCATTGTCAAAAACCAGTGGATTGGACGTGTTAGGCTGTAATCATTGTCAAAATCCAGTGGATTGGACGTGTTAGGCTGTAACCATTATCAAAAACCAGTGGATTGGACATGTTAGGCTGTAACCATTGTCAAAAACCATTAGATTGGACGTGTTAGGCTGTAACCATTGTCAAAAACCAGTGGATTGGACGTGTTAGGCTGTAACCATTGTCAAAAACCAGTGGATTGGACGTGTTAGGCTGTAACCATTGTCAAAAACCAGTGGATTGGACGTGTTAGGCTGTAACCATTATCAAAATCCATTAGATTGGACGTGTTAGGCTGTAACCATTGTCAAAAACCAGTGGATTGGACGTGTTAAGCTGTAACCATTGTCAAAAACCATTAGATTGGACGTGTTAAGCTGTAACCATTGTCAAAATCCAGTGGATTGGACGTGTTAGGCTGTAACCATTGTCAAAAACCAGTGGATTGGACATGTTAGGCTGTAACCATTGTCAAAAACCAGTGGATTGGCCGTGTTAGGCTGTAACCATTGTCAAAATCCAGTGGATTGGACGTGTTAGGCTGTAACCATTGTCAAAAACCAGTGGATTGGACATGTTAGGCTGTAACCATTGTCAAAAACCAGTGGATTGGACGTGTTAAGCTGTAACCATTGTCAAAAACCATTAGATTGGACGTGTTAGGCTGTAACCATTGTCAAAAACCAGTGGATTGGACATGTTAAGCCTGTAACCATTGTCAAAAACCAGTGGATTGGACGTGTTAGGCTGTAACCAATGTCAAAATCCAGTGGATTGGATGTGTTAGGCTGTAACCATTGTCAAAAACCAGTGGATTGGACGTGTTAGGCTGTAACCATTGTCAAAAACCAGTGGATTGGACGTGTTAAGCTGTAACCATTGTCAAAAACCATTAGATTGGACGTGTTAGGCTGTAACCATTGTCAAAAACCAGTGGATTGGACGTGTTAGGCTGTAACCATTGTCAAAATCCAGTGGATTGGACGTGTTAGGCTGTAACCATTGTCAAAATCCAGTGGATTGGACGTGTTAGGCTGTAACCATTGTCAAAAACCAGTGGATTGGACGTGTTAGGCTGTAACCATTATCAAAAACCAGTGGATTGGACGTGTTAGGCTGTAACCATTGTCAAAAACCAGTGGATTGGACGTGTTAGGCTGTAACCATTGTAAATAACAAGTCGATTGGACGTGTTAAGCTGTAACCATTGTCAAAAACCAGTGGATTGGACGTGTTAGGCTGTAACCATTGTCAAAAACCAGTGGATTGGACGTGTTAGGCTGTAACCATTGTCAAAAACCAGTGGATTGGACGTGTTAGGCTGTAACCATTGTCAAAAACCAGTGGATTGGACGTGTTAGGCTGTAACCATTGTCAAAAACCAGTGGATTGGACGTGTTAGGCTGTAACCATTGTCAAAAACCAGTGGATTGGACGTGTTAGGCTGTAACCATTGTCAAAAACCAGTGGATTGGACGTGTTAAGCTGTAACCATTGTCAAAAACCATTAGATTGGACGTGTTAGGTTGTAACCATTGTCAAAAACCAGTGGATTGGACGTGTTAGGCTGTAACCATTGTCAAAAACCAGTGGATTGGACGTGTTAGGCTGTAACCATTGTCAAAAACCAGTGGATTGGACGTGTTAGGCTGTAACCATTGTCAAAATCCAGTGGATTGGACGTGTTAGGCTGTAACCATTATCAAAAACCAGTGGATTGGACATGTTAGGCTGTAACCATTGTCAAAAACCATTAGATTGGACGTGTTAGGCTGTAACCATTGTCAAAAACCAGTGGATTGGACGTGTTAGGCTGTAACCATTGTCAAAAACCAGTGGATTGGACGTGTTAGGCTGTAACCATTGTCAAAAACCAGTGGATTGGACGTGTTAGGCTGTAACCATTATCAAAATCCATTAGATTGGACGTGTTAGGCTGTAACCATTGTCAAAAACCAGTGTATTGGACGTGTTAAGCTGTAACCATTGTCAAAAACCATTAGATTGGACGTGTTAAGCTGTAACCATTGTCAAAATCCAGTGGATTGGACGTGTTAGGCTGTAACCATTGTCAAAAACCAGTGGATTGGACATGTTAGGCTGTAACCATTGTCAAAAACCAGTGGATTGGACGTGTTAGGCTGTAACCATTGTCAAAATCCAGTGGATTGGACGTGTTAGGCTGTAACCATTGTCAAAAACCAGTGGATTGGACATGTTAGGCTGTAACCATTGTCAAAAACCAGTGGATTGGACGTGTTAAGCTGTAACCATTGTCAAAAACCATTAGATTGGACGTGTTAGGCTGTAGCCATTGTCAAAAACCAGTGGATTGGACATGTTAAGCTGTAACCATTGTCAAAAACCAGTGGATTGGACGTGTTAGGCTGTAACCATTGTCAAAATCCAGTGGATTGGACGTGTTAGGCTGTAACCATTGTCAAAAACCAGTGGATTGGACGTGTTAGGCTGTAACCATTGTCAAAAACCAGTGGATTGGACGTGTTAAGCTGTAACCATTGTCAAAAACCATTAGATTGGACGTGTTAGGCTGTAACCATTGTCAAAAACCAGTGGATTGGACGTGTTAGGCTGTAACCATTGTCAAAATCCAGTGGATTGGACGTGTTAGGCTGTAACCATTGTCAAAATCCAGTGGATTGGACGTGTTAGGCTGTAAACATTGTCAAAAACCAGTGGATTGGACGTGTTAGGCTGTAACCATTATCAAAAACCAGTGGATTGGACGTGTTAGGCTGTAACCATTGTCAAAAAACCAGTGGATTGGACGTGTTAGGCTGTAACCATTGTAAATAACAAGTCGATTGGACGTGTTAAGCTGTAACCATTGTCAAAAACCAGTGGATTGGACGTGTTAGGCTGTAACCATTGTCAAAAACCAGTGGATTGGACGTGTTAGGCTGTAACCATTGTCAAAAACCAGTGGATTGGACGTGTTAGGCTGTAACCATTGTCAAAAACCAGTGGATTGGACGTGTTAGGCTGTAACCATTGTCAAAAACCAGTGGATTAGACGTGTTAGGCTGTAACCATTGTCAAAAACCAGTGGATTGGACGTGTTAGGCTGTAACCATTGTCAAAAACCAGTGGATTGGACGTGTTAAGCTGTAACCATTGTCAAAAACCATTAGATTGGACGTGTTAGGCTGTAACCATTGTCAAAAACCAGTTAATTGGATGTGTTAGGCTGTAACCATTGTCAAAAACCAGTGGATTGGACGTGTTAGGCTGTAACCATTGTCAAAAACCAGTGGATTGGACGTGTTAGGCTGTAACCATTATCAAAAACCAGTGGATTGGACATGTTAGGCTGTAACCATTGTCAAAAACCAGTGGATTGGACGTGTTAGGCTGTAACCATTGTCAAAAACCAGTGGATTGGACGTGTTAGGCTGTAACCATTGTCAAAAACCAGTGGATTGGACGTGTTAGGCTGTAACCATTGTCAAAAACCAGTGGATTGGACGTGTTAGGCTGTAACCATTATCAAAAACCAGTGGATTGGACATGTTAGGCTGTAACCATTGTCAAAAACCAGTGGATTGGACGTGTTAGGCTGTAACCATTGTCAAAAACCAGTGGATTGGACATGTTAGGCTGTAACCATTGTCAAAAACCAGTGGATTGGACGTGTTAGGCTGTAACCATTGTCAAAAACCAGTGGATTGGACATGTTAGGCTGTAACCATTTTCAAAAACCAGTGGATTGGACGTGTTAGGCTGTAACCATTGTCAAAAACCAGTGGATTGGACGTGTTAGGCTGTAACCATTATCAAAAACCAGTGGATTGGACGTGTTAGGCTGTAACCATTGTCAAAAACCAGTGGATTGGACGTGTTAGGCTGTAACCATTGTCAAAAACCAGTGGATTGGACGTGTTAGGCTGTAACCATTGTCAAAAACCAGTGGATTGGACGTGTTAGGCTGTAACCATTATCAAAAACCAGTGGATTGGACATGTTAGGCTGTAACCATTGTCAAAAACCAGTGGATTGGACGTGTTAGGCTGTAACCATTGTCAAAAACCAGTGGATTGGACATGTTAGGCTGTAACCATTGTCAAAAACCAGTGGATTGGACGTGTTAGGCTGTAACCATTGTCAAAAACCAGTGGATTGGACATGTTAGGCTGTAACCATTTTCAAAAACCAGTGGATTGGACGTGTTAGGCTGTAACCATTGTCAAAAACCAGTGGATTGGACGTGTTAGGCTGTAACCATTATCAAAAACCAGTGGATTGGACGTGTTAGGCTGTAACCATTGTCAAAAACCATTAGATTGGACGTGTTAGGCTGTAACCATTGTCAAAAACCAGTGGATTGGACGTGTTAGGCTGTAACCATTATCAAAAACCAGTGGATTGGACATGTTAGGCTGTAACCATTATCAAAAACCAGTGGATTGGACATGTTAGGCTGTAACCATTTTCAAAAACCAGTGGATTGGACATGTTAGGCTGTAACCATTATCAAAATCCAGTGGATTGGACATGTTAGGCTGTAACCATTGTCAAAAACCAGTGGATTGGACGTGTTAGGCTGTAACCATTGTCAAAAACCAGTGGATTGGACGTGTTAAGCTGTAACCATTGTCAAAAACCAGTGGATTGGACGTGTTAGGCTGTAACCATTGTCAAAAACCAGTGGATTGGACGTGTTAGGCTGTAACCATTGTCAAAAACCAGTGGATTGGACGTGTTAGGCTGTAACCATTATCAAAAACCAGTGGATTGGACATGTTAGGCTGTAACCATTGTCAAAAACCAGTGGATTGGACGTGTTAGGCTGTAACCCATTGTCAAAAACCAGTGGATTGGACGTGTTAGGCTGTAACCATTGTCAAAAACCAGTGGATTGGACGTGTTAGGCTGTAATCATTGTCAAAATCCAGTGGATTGGACGTGTTAGGCTGTAACCATTATCAAAAACCAGTGGATTGGACATGTTAGGCTGTAACCATTGTCAAAAACCATTAGATTGGACGTGTTAGGCTGTAACCATTGTCAAAAACCAGTGGATTGGACGTGTTAGGCTGTAACCATTGTCAAAAACCAGTGGATTGGACGTGTTAGGCTGTAACCATTGTCAAAAACCAGTGGATTGGACGTGTTAGGCTGTAACCATTATCAAAATCCATTAGATTGGACGTGTTAGGCTGTAACCATTGTCAAAAAACAGTGGATTGGACGTGTTAAGCTGTAACCATTGTCAAAAACCATTAGATTGGACGTGTTAAGCTGTAACCATTGTCAAAATCCAGTGGATTGGACGTGTTAGGCTGTAACCATTGTCAAAAACCAGTGGATTGGACATGTTAGGCTGTAACCATTGTCAAAAACCAGTGGATTGGACGTGTTAGGCTGTAACCATTGTCAAAATCCAGTGGATTGGACGTGTTAGGCTGTAACCATTGTCAAAAACCAGTGGATTGGACATGTTAGGCTGTAACCATTGTCAAAAACCAGTGGATTGGACGTGTTAAGCTGTAACCATTGTCAAAAACCATTAGATTGGACGTGTTAGGCTGTAACCATTGTCAAAAACCAGCGGATTGGACATGTTAAGCTGTAACCATTGTCAAAAACCAGTGGATTGGACGTGTTAGGCTGTAACCATTGTCAAAATCCAGTGGATTGGACGTGTTAGGCTGTAACCATTGTCAAAATCCAGTGGATTGGACGTGTTAGGCTGTAACCATTGTCAAAAACCAGTGGATTGGACGTGTTAAGCTGTAACCATTGTCAAAAACCATTAGATTGGACGTGCTAGGCTGTAACCATTGTCAAAAACCAGTGGATTGGACGTGTTAGGCTGTAACCATTGTCAAAATCCAGTGGATTGGACGTGTTAGGCTGTAACCATTGTCAAAATCCAGTGGATTGGACGTGTTAGGCTGTAACCATTGTCAAAAACCAGTGGATTGGACGTGTTAGGCTGTAACCATTATCAAAAACCAGTGGATTGGACGTGTTAGGCTGTAACCATTGTCAAAAACCAGTGGATTGGACGTGTTAGGCTGTAACCATTGTAAATAACAAGTCGATTGGACGTGTTAAGCTGTAACCATTGTCAAAAACCAGTGGATTGGACGTGTTAGGCTGTAACCATTGTCAAAAACCAGTGGATTGGACGTGTTAGGCTGTAACCATTGTCAAAAACCAGTGGATTGGACGTGTTAGGCTGTAACCATTGTCAAAAACCAGTGGATTGGACGTGTTAGGCTGTAACCATTGTCAAAAACCAGTGGATTGGACGTGTTAGGCTGTAACCATTGTCAAAAACCAGTGTATTGGACGTGTTAAGCTGTAACCATTGTCAAAAACCATTAGATTGGACGTGTTAAGCTGTAACCATTGTCAAAATCCAGTGGATTGGACGTGTTAGGCTGTAACCATTGTCAAAAACCAGTGGATTGGACGTGTTAGGCTGTAACCATTGTCAAAAACCAGTGGATTGGACGTGTTAGGCTGTAACCATTATCAAAATCCATTAGATTGGACGTGTTAGGCTGTAACCATTGTCAAAAACCAGTGTATTGGACGTGTTAAGCTGTAACCATTGTCAAAAACCATTAGATTGGACGTGTTAAGCTGTAACCATTGTCAAAATCCAGTGGATTGGACGTGTTAGGCTGTAACCATTGTCAAAAACCAGTGGATTGGACATGTTAGGCTGTAACCATTGTCAAAAACCAGTGGATTGGACGTGTTAGGCTGTAACCATTGTCAAAATCCAGTGGATTGGACGTGTTAGGCTGTAACCATTGTCAAAAACCAGTGGATTGGACATGTTAGGCTGTAACCATTGTCAAAAACCAGTGGATTGGACGTGTTAAGCTGTAACCATTGTCAAAAACCATTAGATTGGACGTGTTAGGCTGTAACCATTGTCAAAAACCAGTGGATTGGACATGTTAAGCTGTAACCATTGTCAAAAACCAGTGGATTGGACGTGTTAGGCTGTAACCATTGTCAAAATCCAGTGGATTGGACGTGTTAGGCTGTAACCATTGTCAAAAACCAGTGGATTGGACGTGTTAGGCTGTAACCATTGTCAAAAACCAGTGGATTGGACGTGTTAAGCTGTAACCATTGTCAAAAACCATTAGATTGGACGTGTTAGGCTGTAACCATTGTCAAAAACCAGTGGATTGGACGTGTTAGGCTGTAACCATTGTCAAAATCCAGTGGATTGGACGTGTTAGGCTGTAACCATTGTCAAAATCCAGTGGATTGGACGTGTTAGGCTGTAAACATTGTCAAAAACCAGTGGATTGGACGTGTTAGGCTGTAACCATTATCAAAAACCAGTGGATTGGACGTGTTAGGCTGTAACCATTGTCAAAAACCAGTGGATTGGACGTGGTAGGCTGTAACCATTGTAAATAACAAGTCGATTGGACGTGTTAAGCTGTAACCATTGTCAAAAACCAGTGGATTGGACGTGTTAGGCTGTAACCATTGTCAAAAACCAGTGGATTGGACGTGTTAGGCTGTAACCATTGTCAAAAACCAGTGGATTGGACGTGTTAGGCTGTAACCATTGTCAAAAACCAGTGGATTGGACGTGTTAGGCTGTAACCATTGTCAAAAACCAGTGGATTAGACGTGTTAGGCTGTAACCATTGTCAAAAACCAGTGGATTGGACGTGTTAGGCTGTAACCATTGTCAAAAACCAGTGGATTGGACGTGTTAAGCTGTAACCATTGTCAAAAACCATTAGATTGGACGTGTTAGGCTGTAACCATTGTCAAAAACCAGTTAATTGGACGTGTTAGGCTGTAACCATTGTCAAAAACCAGTGGATTGGACGTGTTAGGCTGTAACCATTGTCAAAAACCAGTGGATTGGACGTGTTAGGCTGTAACCATTATCAAAAACCAGTGGATTGGACATGTTAGGCTGTAACCATTGTCAAAAACCAGTGGATTGGACGTGTTAGGCTGTAACCATTGTCAAAAACCAGTGGATTGGACGTGTTAGGCTGTAACCATTGTCAAAAACCAGTGGATTGGACGTGTTAGGCAGTAACCATTGTCAAAAACCAGTGGATTGGACGTGTTAGGCTGTAACCATTATCAAAAACCAGTGGATTGGACATGTTAGGCTGTAACCATTGTCAAAAACCAGTGGATTGGACGTGTTAGGCTGTAACCATTGTCAAAAACCAGTGGATTGGACATGTTAGGCTGTAACCATTGTCAAAAACCAGTGGATTGGACGTGTTAGGCTGTAACCATTGTCAAAAACCAGTGGATTGGACATGTTAGGCTGTAACCATTTTCAAAAACCAGTGGATTGGACGTGTTAGGCTGTAACCATTGTCAAAAACCAGTGGATTGGACGTGTTAGGCTGTAACCATTATCAAAAACCAGTGGATTGGACGTGTTAGGCTGTAACCATTGTCAAAAACCAGTGGATTGGACGTGTTAGGCTGTAACCATTGTCAAAAACCAGTGGATTGGACGTGTTAGGCTGTAACCATTGTCAAAAACCAGTGGATTGGACGTGTTAGGCTGTAACCATTATCAAAAACCAGTGGATTGGACATGTTAGGCTGTAACCATTGTCAAAAACCAGTGGATTGGACGTGTTAGGCTGTAACCATTGTCAAAAACCAGTGGATTGGACATGTTAGGCTGTAACCATTGTCAAAAACCAGTGGATTGGACGTGTTAGGCTGTAACCATTGTCAAAAACCAGTGGATTGGACATGTTAGGCTGTAACCATTTTCAAAAACCAGTGGATTGGACGTGTTAGGCTGTAACCATTGTCAAAAACCAGTGGATTGGACGTGTTAGGCTGTAACCATTATCAAAAACCAGTGGATTGGACGTGTTAGGCTGTAACCATTGTCAAAAACCATTAGATTGGACGTGTTAGGCTGTAACCATTGTCAAAAACCAGTGGATTGGACGTGTTAGGCTGTAACCATTATCAAAAACCAGTAGATTGGACATGTTAGGCTGTAACCATTATCAAAAACCAGTGGATTGGACATGTTAGGCTGTAACCATTTTCAAAAACCAGTGGATTGGACATGTTAGGCTGTAACCATTATCAAAATCCAGTGGATTGGACATGTTAGGCTGTAACCATTGTCAAAAACCAGTGGATTGGACGTGTTAGGCTGTAACCATTGTCAAAAACCAGTGGATTGGACGTGTTAAGCTGTAACCATTGTCAAAAACCAGTGGATTGGACGTGTTAGGCTGTAACCATTGTCAAAAACCAGTGGATTGGACGTGTTAGGCTGTAACCATTGTCAAAAACCAGTGGATTGGACGTGTTAGGCTGTAACCATTATCAAAAACCAGTGGATTGGACATGTTAGGCTGTAACCATTGTCAAAAACCAGTGGATTGGACGTGTTAGGCTGTAACCCTTTGTCAAAAACCAGTGGATTGGACGTGTTAGGCTGTAACCATTGTCAAAAACCAGTGGATTGGACGTGTTAGGCTGTAATCATTGTCAAAATCCAGTGGATTGGACGTGTTAGGCTGTAACCTTTATCAAAAACCAGTGGATTGGACATGTTAGGCTGTAACCATTGTCAAAAAACCATTAGATTGGACGTGTTAGGCTGTAACCATTGTCAAAAACCAGTGGATTGGACGTGTTAGGCTCTAACCATTGTCAAAAACCAGTGGATTGGACGTGTTAGGCTGTAACCATTGTCAAAAACCAGTGGATTGGACGTGTTAGGCTGTAACCATTATCAAAATCCATTAGATTGGACGTGTTAGGCTGTAACCATTGTCAAAAAACAGTGGATTGGACGTGTTAAGCTGTAACCATTGTCAAAAACCATTAGATTGGACGTGTTAAGCTGTAACCATTGTCAAAATCCAGTGGATTGGACGTGTTAGGCTGTAACCATTGTCAAAAACCAGTGGATTGGACATGTTAGCCTGTAACCATTGTCAAAAACCAGTGGATTGGACGTGTTAGGCTGTAACCATTGTCAAAATCCAGTGGATTGGACGTGTTAGGCTGTAACCATTGTCAAAAACCAGTGGATTGGACATGTTAGGCTGTAACCATTGTCAAAAACCAGTGGATTGGACGTGTTAAGCTGTAACCATTGTCAAAAACCATTAGATTGGACGTGTTAGGCTGTAACCATTGTCAAAAACCAGCGGATTGGACATGTTAAGCTGTAACCATTGTCAAAAACCAGTGGATTGGACGTGTTAGGCTGTAACCATTGTCAAAATCCAGTGGATTGGACGTGTTAGGCTGTAACCATTGTCAAAATCCAGTGGATTGGACGTGTTAGGCTGTAACCATTGTCAAAAACCAGTGGATTGGACGTGTTAAGCTGTAACCATTGTCAAAAACCATTAGATTGGACGTGTTAGGCTGTAACCATTGTCAAAAACCAGTGGATTGGACGTGTTAGGCTGTAACCATTGTCAAAATCCAGTGGATTGGACGTGTTAGGCTGTAACCATTGTCAAAATCCAGTGGATTGGACGTGTTAGGCTGTAACCATTGTCAAAAACCAGTGGATTGGACGTGTTAGGCTGTAACCATTATCAAAAACCAGTGGATTGGACGTGTTAGGCTGTAACCATTGTCAAAAACCAGTGGATTGGACGTGTTAGGCTGTAACCATTGTAAATAACAAGTCGATTGGACGTGTTAAGCTGTAACCATTGTCAAAAACCAGTGGATTGGACGTGTTAGGCTGTAACCATTGTCAAAAACCAGTGGATTGGACGTGTTAGGCTGTAACCATTGTCAAAAACCAGTGGATTGGACGTGTTAGGCTGTAACCATTGTCAAAAACCAGTGGATTGGACGTGTTAGGCTGTAACAATTGTCAAAAACCAGTGGATTGGACGTGTTAGGCTGTAACCATTGTCAAAAACCAGTGGATTGGACGTGTTAGGCTGTAACCATTGTCAAAAACCAGTGGATTGGACGTGTTAAGCTGTAACCATTGTCAAAAACCATTAGATTGGACGTGTTAGGTTGTAACCATTGTCAAAAACCAGTGGATTGGACGTGTTAGGCTGTAACCATTGTCAAAAACCAGTAGATTGGACGTGTTAGGCTGTAACCATTGTCAAAAACCAGTGGATTGGACGTGTTAGGCTGTAACCATTGTCAAAAACCAGTGGATTGGACGTGTTAGGCTGTAACCATTGTCAAAATCCTGTGGATTGGACGTGTTAGGCTGTAACCATTATCAAAAACCAGTGGATTGGACGTGTTAGGCTGTAACCATTGTCAAAAACCAGTGGATTGGACGTGTTAGGCTGTAACCATTGTCAAAATCCAGTGGATTGGACGTGTTAGGCTGTAACCATTGTCGAAAACCAGTGGATTGGACGTGTTAGGCTGTAACCATTGTCAAAAACCAGTGGATTGGACGTGTTAGGCTGTAACCATTGTCAAAATCCAGTGGATTGGACGTGTTAGGCTGTAACCATTATCAAAAACCAGTGGATTGGACATGTTAGGCTGTAACCATTGTCAAAAACCATTAGATTGGACGTGTTAGGCTGTAACCATTGTCAAAAACCAGTGGATT